>VZRW01005215.1:148531-266663 GCA_013398125.1 Aegotheles bennettii
TTGTTCAGCCTGGAGAAGAGAAGGCTCCGGGAAGACCTTAGAGCAGCCTTCCAGTACCTGAAGAGGCCCTTCAGAAAAGCTGGAGAGGGACTTTTTACAAGGGCATGGAGTGATAGGATGAGGGGGGACAGTATTAAACAGAAAGAGGGTAGATTTAAATATTAGGAAGAAATCCTTGACTATAAGGGGAGTGAGACACTGGCACAGGTTGCCCAGAGAAGCTGTGGCTGCCCACTCCCTGGCAGTGTTCAAAGCCAGATTGTATGGAGCTTATTGCCACCTGATCTAGTGGGAGGTGTTTCTGACCATGGCAGGGGGGTTGGAACTAGGTGATCTTTAAGGTCCCTTCCAGCTCAAACCATTCTATGATTCTATGAGTCAATGTGTGAGGGGGGGGGAAATGGTACCTGATGCAAAGAGAGGAGGAAGAATAGAGTATGGGAATGAAAAGCATAGAGAATTGAGCTTATCTCATCTAGGTTCAGTACCCAAAGTACTTTTGGGAAGCCTAATGGGAATGATCTCTGGGGTCAGATACTTTATCTTGGCTTGTTAAGGTGGAGGAATTATTACAAATACCAAGCAGCTGAATACTCAAAGAGTGGCAAACCTGCAGTGGGTGACAGAAGCAGGTGTTGTCTTCTTATGAGGCAGGACTGCAAAACAGTTCAAAAATTTTCAACATCCATTAAAGTGCATAGTCCCTGGATGTGGACACTGTATTCCAGTTCTGTTTCTCTAAGTTAAAAATTTCATTTTTCTCCTTACCTGCGTACATGCACAAGTGTCAGGCTCAGTCTAGTCCACTAAGGGGCTGTTCTTGGCAAAGAGGCTGTTTTGCTGTGCCAACCCACCAAAGCCCTCTGTATCATGTCAGGCTTTATTGATCTGTGTGGATGTACGTTTCTAGATCAGTGGACAACTGCCACAGTAGTAGCAGAGGTCTCCTTAATTGCCAGTGCTGAAAGGACTTGCTTTCTTCCCTGCACAGATCATGAAGAACAAACCTTGAAGTGGTACGTGTGACCGCTTCCAAGAAGCTGCCATTTCTCTCCTTTGCACAGCTAAGATACCTGTTGTTCTAGGTACAACTCCAACCACACACAAGTTGTTGTTGAGTTCGGGGTTTTTTTAAAACTGTAAAAAAAATTTGATTTAAAGTGTGAAACAGGGCACCTACATGGTTGTCCAAACACTCTGTATGCACCTAGGCAAAAATTTATCTTTGGATTCCTGTACAGATTAACAGCACATCTTTTCTCCAAGTTAATTAAGAAGTATATATAAATGTACTTGATGCCTGTTAGGAATCAGCAGAGCTGGAGAAAATCCCAATGAGGAATTTTGTCTCATAGCTTTAGCAATTGCCTAATTATGTAATCATTATGCTTCTTTGTTTACCATGTGCACTGCATTCTCATTAATCAGTACAGCGATACTAAAATGGCCGTGGTTTCCACCAGCACGGTAAGACATGTTTGCTGCTACATTCATAGGGATAAATTGGTTATTTTACAAAGTCTCACAGGGTGAAGGCTTGGGGGTTTTATTGTAACATTTGTCACATGATCTCGCTGCATGACATCGCAAATCTCCCATCTCTGCTTTGTTGGCCTATATGCATGAATAATTTTCCCAGTGCTTGTTTGTAGCCGAGCGGGAGAAAGAGAGAATTACCGCTGCACAATCTCTTGTTGTCCGCGATCAGCATTCCGATGGTCTGAGCTGGCTTACAACAGTGTAAAGACATCAGTGGCATGTGTTATAATATATTGAGCATTGTACTCCTGAAGAACGCACGAAAGAAAGAACATTGTTCTACTAGGGTGCAATTCATCGGGTTTTTCCCAGAGACTCTTGGGTCAAGTTTTTATAGGCCTATTTGATTTTCAAATTCTTTTTCCCCCTTTTTCCTCTCAGTGAGCCATAGTGTCCAAACTTGTCTACATTTACTTCCCATGTTTTGTGCATGGTAGATGTCCTTTAAAAAGAGTATCTCAAATAAGTCTTTATTCTTGTTTTGTTGGCTCTTATTCTGTGTTTTCATGAACTCTGGCCCTGGCCATGGCAACTGCAAGAAAAATGTTAACATTGATTGACAGGATTAAGAAAGCCTCCATGCCTATCCGCATTTCAAACACTTTGGGAACAATGGTGTTTGGTGTGATTGAATTAATGAGATATCGTGGACTGTCAAAAGAGCACACATACTTTACATAAACCTGATTATCTTTGCATGGCAGAAATGAAAAAAAGGAGGGAACAGAGGTTTGGCTTTCACTCATACCTCCAAAGGAGCCATCAAAGTGTGTGCCCTGGCTCAGAGAGTGATGTGCCCGCTCAACTGGCCTGCCCTCCCTTTCTCTCCACATACTGCCTGGCTCTGCTTAGCATACAGCAGCCATGGGCTTTTACAAGTCTATTCAGGCGACTGGGCCCAAAACAACACTCTTTTCACAACTCAGCACCTCCGTGCTGATTTTTTTTTCCTAGGGATCTATTGTTTAACTTGAACTAAGCATACATTTCAACAATTAGACCTGAACTGGCTCCTACTGCCCTAGCTTAACCCCAAAGAGTGACATCAGTCATGATACAACATACATTTTGAGAGGTGAACCACAGCTGGTGCTCACTTTTAGCGGTAGAATTCCTGGAGAGAGAAGAAAGTTTCATAGGGAACCCCTTCCAACTTAAGTCTTTAAATGTTATTTCTATCCTCTGGGAAATGTTCCAGCAGGCACAATAATATGATGAATAAATAGAATTCGTTGAAGTAGTGCAGTATTTTGGCATGTTATTTTTTTCACAAGAGGACATCATGGATTAAGAAGCTCTGAAATGAAATGCAATCCACAAACTGGAAGGATTTTACCTACCTACATACCTGTCTGTCTCTCTGTCTACTTACCTCTCTTACGACCTCTCTAATCATTTTACATGGTCCTTATTACCAGAGGTGAGCATTGCTTCCTCAAATGTATGCAACACTGGCTTACTGAAAATCATAAGTTTAAGAGAGGTGGCATTTGGTAACTGCACAGTTTATATCAGGCCTTTCAATTTTCCTTAAATTTAAGACTCTAGCTGATTTTTTTTCACTCCAAGCAGGGCTCATATGCAATCTGGTTCTTCTAAACATAATTTTCTTTTTGTGTGGTAAATCCAGTTGGAAAAAATGCAGAAAAGGCTATTTATCCAAAAGGCTCTTGTTAGCAAGGCATGTCTGGCAATATTTCTAGCTTGACTGGCATAAAGAGATACTGAGAAAAACCCAAAAAAATTGTTTGTATGAGAATGTTCAGTCTGTTTCTTCAGGCATATGAAGAATGCATAAGTTGAATAAAGTTTAAATAAGTGATCGAACTTCGCTAGTTTATTTGCATCTACTCAAACCTCTAGTCCTCCCAAGATCCTCCTATCATTACTTCTCATGCAGTAGGAAAATTTAGCTGCTATGTAAACATGAAATATAATATTCATTGCTTTTGTAGGATCCTTAGCCACTTATATCATACTTTAGGTCTTAATAAGTAAACAAGAAATATCATTTCTCCATGTAACTTCAGTGATTGTAGTGCTGAGCTGAAAATTATAAGATTTGTTGCCAGATACAGTATTTATGCCTTTCCCACTTTATGGACTTCTTCTCTAAAACCTCGTAGCACTCCTGCAAGCTTTGGTGATTCCATGTTGTGATAAATGATTAATTTTCACTAAGGATTTTCAAAAACACTGTAAGCATAGAGAACTTTAAGATCACCTGGTGGCACATGTTGAACATTGCTCTGTAAATCATTAAATAATTTATGACAAAACTCGTTTTAACACATGTGCATATTTTCTAAGGCCTTGGATTAGTGACAGGTCTATCATAACAGATTAATGATTCAGATCAAAGAAAAGGAGTAGAGCGCTGCACTGTGAAGTTGCAAACGAAACAAAGTATTTCCCCCCAAAGCTTAACCAGTAGATGTCTCTGTTTCACAAACCCTGCCGTGGTATCAGCTGCCATATCCTCCCGGTTACATCTCTGGCATCCTTCTTATTAGTATAAATTCACCTTTACCGAAAAATGGCAAGCTGATGTGAGGAAGGTTGTATTTTGAAGCCTGTATAAAGTTGCTTGAATACTCATGATATTTGAAATTCCAAAGTGCACATAATAAGCAGTAGAGATTGAGACAACTAGTGAGTTGGAGACTTTCTAGTAACTGCCTCGGCATAATCACACTGCTTTGCACTACATGACAGGGTCTTGGTGTTACCATCATTTGCCCCTTTTTATAGACACATCACAGGATTTATTGGACTTATATATAGCAATAGGTAAGGATACCACCACAGCTTGCTCAAGCTTATGTTTCTTGGTTTTTAACCTCCATCTGGTTATCTGCACTCTGGCTAGTATGGCTTCCCCTCAATGCCTTACACACTCATCTGCTCCTTCAGAGCTTTTTCTCCTCCAGTCCTATGACACAGAGTGAAGTAAGGGGAGCTCAAGCCCTCCCCTGAAGGAGAGCAGCTTTCCTTCTCCAGTCTTAAGAACTTGTGTGCCCAAAAAAGAAAACCTGGCCAAGAAGAAGCTGGACAGAGAGGTATCCTTAGGAGAGGGACAAGAGGAAAGGAAGACTAAGTGTGATGGCATAAACCAGCAGTTTCTTCATGCCCTTGAGATGCTGCCAACCTGCAGTGCCTTCTGCAGAACACCCTGCTCTGCGCAGCATGAAGCAGCTTCACCTTCCACAGGGTGCCACTGGCCTCCTTTCTGTCCCAGGAAGGAGTGAGAAATGGCAGTACTGCCTGTTTCTCCTGCTGAGAGCTCTGCCAACAAGTTAAAAAATGTTATCAAGCAGTGCTTTAAACTCACAGGAACAATTGCATGCCTATAAGAACAGAAACATAAATGGAGAGAGCATGAAAGATGGCAACAGTCATTTCTGCTTTTGAAAACACAGTTATTGTTGGTCTTTATGTAGACTTCAGAACTTCTTTCCTGCTCACTTAAGAGTAAACATTTACTCTACCCTGTAATTTGCTTTTGACTTTCTGAATGAGTATTGCTTGCTTTCCCTTCTCACTTTTAGCAAATTTGCAGCAAAATTATGCTTTTCATTTATTAAAACTATTATAAGTTGTAATGTTAGTACCTTTATTCTCGATATAAACAAAACATAGGCCTTTTCCTCATCAAATAAATAATTTCAATTTGGGAAAGCCTGAGGTTAAGGTTTCATAACTGCTTTCAGTTAACCAAAGTGTGGTCTGCTGTCAAAGTGGGTAATCCCAGTCTACTCTCTGCCTTGTCTTACCGCACTTTTCTGCTATTTCAGTTGTGTCAGAAGTAGCACTAGCACACATGAATGCTCATGGTGAGCTAGATTTCTTGTCCCACCTATTTCTCCCTTTAACTAATGTCAGCACAGAAGGAGGTGACAGGAGCACCTGGCTAAGGGTTGGACGGAGGTGGGATTTTCAGCTTTTAATTGCATGGTTTAGTTCAATAAGCCTAATGCACTGGTTGAACCCCAGCCCAGGAGAGAAAGACTTTGAATGCTGCAAAGGTGCATGACTAAGGATGTGTAATTAACAACTTAACTGTTGTCATTCCACCCAAGCAGAAACCTTTTCATTTTTTTCTGCCATCTTTTTTCTAGCTTCTTTACAAAAGGAAAGAATAATTTCCATTTTGGGTCCTTCACTACAAATCGTCGTATTATGTATACCTTTTCCAAGACATAGGTAAAATTTTAATAAAAACATGAAGAGGAAGGCAAAGTAGACAGTTTCTATACTAGCTGAAAATTCTTATTATTACTGCAAAACAAATTTTTGTAATAGACCACATAAGAAGCATTGGCATGTAGCTAGGAAAGCAAGTAACAGAAAGATGCAGAAAATGTGAGAGAAATAATGAAGACACTTTCTTTTACGTTTGTTGTGTTTGCCTTTGTTTCATCTTGGTCCCTCTTTGAATCTTGCACAGCGAATTAATTCCTTTATCCCAATTCACTATCACATGCATGCAACCTTCAAGCAATCAGCAATTTACCAGCCCTTCAACCCTTATCCCTGTCTCAGGTCTCCTTCTGGTCAAACCCCTTTTGCAGCTTACATGTAGCTCCCTGTGCCATCAAAGCAGGAAGGATTTCTGCCGGTAGACTAGCCTGAGATAACCATGCAGACTTCTTCCACACGTATCACTCCTGTATGAGTTTAGTTAAGGTTTAACTACAGGAAACATTTGAGTTCATGATAACCTTACATTTATTAAGTGATCCTGCTACCTTTGCTTTCAAACAGATGTGTCAGTATCTTGTATTAATACTTAGGTGGCTGAGTAGAGGCTACTTCCAATGAGTTTGGACTGCCATCAGCAACCACCAGCAGATGCTGAGTGATGCTTTAAAGCATATTAATAATGTCTAACAGATTATAAGGCATCACTTATTTTCCTAATCCTGGCAGACCCTTTAAGCCTCATCTCCAGTAATATCCTGACCAAACAGCATTTCAGCAACAAAAATCCCATTTACCCCAGGGCACTCACTATTTCATTAGGCTTTCTAGGAAAAGGCAGAGAATCCACCTAGCAGCATGGTGCTTCTGCTACTTCCCCATTTTTCCAATTACTAAAGCAGCTATTACAGAGTTAAGCACTAGAGATGAACATAATCTGTTAGATTTTAAAAAATTTTGCAATGGCATTGTAAATTTTCCAGTACAAAGGCCACAAATCCTCTACTGTCACAGATGTTTAGTGTCCTCATCCTTGAGAAATGTGATCTAAAGCACACAAGAGAAATTAAGAAGACTGAAACTTAAGTTGGACAATATCATACTTGTTTCCCTTAAGTAATGAACATACATCTGCATATTTTGGGGGGAGTTCATTTCTAGTTACATCCTCTTAAAGAATTTCCACATTTTCAATTTTTGAGCACAGTTTGCAATAAAATTTTAAAAAGAAAGTAATTTTATGTTAAACCTTACTGACTTTACTAAACTCTGCACTAAAGATATTTTTCTCTAATGACAATGTATGTAAAACAACTCACTAAATGAACAATACATTTCTTGATTTAGGTTATGACTTCATGACCATATTTCCCTCTGGCTTAGATACAGCAGTATTAATTTGAAATCTAGAAACATTTAGAGGTTAGGAGTTTTCCTTAACAGTGACAATTGCACTTTCCTTTTCAACATTGTTTTAAGAGGTGCATTCTTTGCACTACAGAATCAGTATCCTTGAGTAATTGGAAATCGTTAATAAATATAATTATCACGAGCAGTGCTGGAACCGGGGAAGCTTTGAGGTTAGTACAATGCCCTGGCAAAACATGTTTGACTGGATGAAGAAGTTTACGGAGATTAACACCCACAGAGCTGGCCCACTGGTAGGTTGTTGCAGGTTAATGGAAATGTGTGGCAGCAGGCAGCAACATTAGCAAGGTCTTTATCTTTAGGTCTCATAAATATTCTTCTTAACCCCTGCTAACACCCATGTTTCAGGCTTTTCTAGAAAGAATTAGGACAGCTAGCTCCATGGTTGTTGTTAGGATTAGGCACATTCAGTCAGGCTTTCTCCACTCCTTGCTATCAGTTCACAATTGCCCAGTTTTTTGGACACTTACTTTTGAGCCTCTATCAAATGTCATGATTTGCTAATTGCTGCTTCTTGTTTCATAACTAAAGGAAGGGAAATTAACAGCAAATTCCTGGGTTGTAGAGAACTGACCTCCAAACATTTTGCTTGAAATGTAGTGCTCTATTAAATAAAGCTATATGCCTTTCTGTTCTGAAAAGCCAGTTTAGTCGTTAAGTTAAACTTATAAGGAGTATGAGCTTCTTGTAATCATATACAAGTTTATTGCTTTTTTTGGGTCTTTGTCAGTTTCTTTGTATATTAAACCACAGAGACTTTATTCTTTAGTAGATTGAAAATGGAGCTGTGAAGGGGTTAAGGATCTTCGTTGACTGCAATTTCTCAATCAGCCTCAGGAAGCCTCAGGTCAACTTTGCTCATAAAACTCTGCACAAATATTTCTTTTTCTATCAGAGGAATTCTAATTCCACACACAGACCAGTGCCACTCAGATTATTACACATTATTAAAAATTAATTTTAAGAAATGATTTGGTCCCTGAAATCTCCTGTAGAACTACGAGAACCCAAGCTTTGGAAAAAATCACTCCTCTAATACTAAAATAAATACTAAATATGGTCCTTTTTCCTGCTTTCTTATTATTTCTGTTATCCTTCAGTTTTGAACTCTTTTTTTTTCCACCTTACGTGGTAAAACTGAAGATTTTACCTCTAGCTGCAAGACTATCCTTATGAAAAAAAAAGAAGGAACAGCAAGGATAAAAGCTCTCTATAGAGATTAATAGGTTTCCATAGAAATTACTCTAAACCCCATATAATTTAATAGAAAGTTCAACAGAAAACGTGAAAAATCACTCCCTCCTGTGGTAAAATATGTAAGAAGGTGGGCTCAAGAGGAAACTTCTTCCATCACAAGGAGATTTATATCATGTGGTTCTGGGATTGGGGTTGCCTGTCCCCCACAGAACAGACCTGTAACCAAAATTTGGCAGCTTGCAAGGGAAACACCTAATGTTCTGCTGCTCTGAGGCACTAAGTCCCCAGTGGGGATACACCAAAAAGAAGTGGGTCCTTCCCCTGTACCCAGGTATCAGTTTTCATTCTTTTCTCCTCAGGACAAAGTTGATCATCTGAAAAATGTCATATGGCCATGTGACAGATGGCGGGAGGGCTTGTTACATGCCTGTGTTTGCACCATGTCCTGTGCGGTCACAAATTCCTGTGTGCTTCTGGGAGAGGTTTCAGGATGCTCAGCCTGAGGGTAATGAAAGAGAGGTGCAGGAGGTAGGGCACCTGCAGAGAGGGGCTTAGGAGGCCAGGAGGAGTGGGGGAAGCTGTGGGGAGGGCACCCTGCAGCATGACATTGATCCATAGCCATACTCCAGGCAGGAGTGGTCACAGGTAAGTTATCCTTACAGGAAAGAGTGTGTGGGGGTTTGTGCTACTCAGGAAGCTGCTGCTAGCTGCTAAACTAGAGATTTCTTCAAATATTATTTTTTTTGCCATTGTCTTTTCCTCTGACTCTGCTTATATCATGTCAATTTTTCAGATTTACTTTGTTTTAATTTGTCTTTTAATAAAACTTAGCCCTTTGGGTTATTTGTGTTCCTGCATTATAGAAGAGATGGGACTGTTCACCTTCAGGACTCTCATAAATTTGGGATCTCAAATACACTCTAGCAGAGATAAGCTTTTAGTATACCTACTGCTGGTTCCAGCCTGGCAACTACCCATATGCGAATATATGGCCCAAATGAATGCTGATCCTAAGCTGAAGGTTATTTAAGAGAGACATTCTTTTCATCGAAATGTGCCACTTGTTTTTTCTGTAAATAAAAGTTTACAATTTTCACTGTATTTCACAGAAATCTTGTGTGTGTGTGTGTGTAAGAGTAGTTAAAGAGGAAACTCTACCCCTCTGAAAGGCTGTTTTCTTTTTTATTTGTAAACATGAATAAGCTTATGAAATATAAACATTTTTATAAGTCATAACAGACAGTTCTTTTAATAAAGGTAACATTTACTTACAACTTTATCCAATGCTTACAACTTTATCCAACGTCAACTTTTTGAACAAAAATTTTCTGTGCTAGTTTACCTGATACCCCCATAAGAATAAAAAGCCAAACAAAAAGAGAAGAGTTTGTTTATGTTAAAATATTCTTAGAACAATTTCTTAGAGAAATGCATTATAGCGGTGGTCTTAGCTTTACAGAAAGATTTTCCTACAGTGAAATATAATAAAAACATTGAGGTGACAGATTTCTTATTTCTTTATATTTCTTCATAGTAAATTCTGATTATTGTGTAAATTTGGGTGCTCATCAGAGCAACTTGCTTTGGAGACCAAGGGTACAGAAAGGATCAGCAGGAGCAGAGCTATCAGGTCTGCAAAAGGAAAGGGGATAGGGTTTCTGGAAGAAGTCCATGGCTTTCCTAGAGAGGACCAATGCACATGGAAGCAAACTATACATCACTCAAAATAACACAAGTGGGACCATCTGTTGATCACCTGTTTAGCTGATCATTTACAACATCTGATACTTTTCAAAAAGGTCAGTGTTTGAAAGATGCTGGCAGATAACTCAAATTCCAAAGCATCTCATGGAATTCCTATCTTAGTAACTATTTACATAGTAATCAGCAGTTTGTGACAGTGAGTAGATTTTCACACATCAAGGTGTATACTCATCTGTTAGGCTTTTCAATGTGTATGCAGAAGCTACTATGAAACAAGTCCTGTGAGGATTCAAAAAGCAGAAGAAATGGGTAGATACACCATAAGTAATATCAGGTATGTTGATGACTCAACAAATCTTTGCTACTGTTTCCAATGCAATGCACTGTAGTTTTAAATCAGGTGAGGAAATGAGATCATCCCAAAATGGAGCAATTCTAAATGATACGAAGTTGTGTCATTTAACAGAAACCGGATTAAAATTAATGGTCATATTACAGAAGCAGCAGATAAATGAAAATTGAGTTCATTCAACAAAAGGGGTAGTCTAAAGAAATTGCAATAAAATTAAAAATTACTCACTCACTCAAACACTCATCCATTCACAAAAGGCTTGGAGAACAATGGAGTCTAAGAATGTACAAAAGTTTGTTGCAAAATGTAATTTTTCCATATCCTGTTCTCCTGGGAATGAAAATAAAGAAAGATAAATGTTGCTCACAAAGAAACCATGGGAGACTTTTAAAAATGGTGCTTGTGATCTACATATTTCCTGTATCAAAAAGAGGACAATTTCTATGTTACCAAGATAGGAGTACAGCACAAACATATGTACTTTGATCATATTAGGCGTAAGGATGGAAAAGACCTTGAAATAGTTAGTGCATATGAAAGAGATCATAAGAGACCACCCTTGCAGAGGATGACTGGTGAGAAGATGGTGTGTGACAGATGATCGGGAGTCAGTTACTTATAACTCAAACAAGAAATGGACTGAAGTGGCTCCCAAATATTGCAGTAAGATGTTACCAATATTTTACATGGATTTTACCTTACTTAAGGGAAGATGAATGTCTCTCATACCTCGTTTATCTCACTTCTGATGTTATTCTGAATTCCTGACCAGCTACAAGTCTTGTTGCACACTAAACTTTCCAGGCCATTGGGAATAAAGGTCAGTTCTCTCTAGATTCACAAACATAATCTGGAAACATTGTATGTAAGATAATTTGATCTGATATTCCCATGTATTTTCAACACGCAAGATATAAAAGGTGATCACTGGTGCAGAGAAGAGGACAAATATTCAAGTAGACACAAAAGGGACCATATTCCTAATCAACAATTTAAAGTATCAGATGAAAATGCATAGGGTCTCAATGCTGTTATTTGTTGGCAAATTTTTCAGAGGACACCTTGTCAATTCTGGATGACTTTGTTTTAGGATTGAACTTTTATTAATACTAGTAACATCAGCTACAGAGAGAGGAGGCGTCATAACAGCATCTCTTCCTTCCCTCCTATGCAAGTAGGACGGTCAAGCAGTAGAGATAATATTGTTTATGATGCACACATAGCAAGCACAGAGAATAAGAGACATCAGTCTGAAAAATGTGATTAAAGGAACATGTCTGTTATATTTAATTCAGTTTCAGTGGGAAAAGGTGGTCCTTTCTGAACAAAGTGTTTGACAAACTAGATTTGCATATGTTAAAGGTCTGAATTGACTGGCAGTGACTTAATAGTAAAATAAGAACCAAAGGTCCAAACAAACCAAGCCTTCTAGGCTCATTTTTCAGAGGAAATTATTTGAATGCAGTTTGTGTGAAATAGTAAAGGAGCTGTATTCAGGAACCAAAGATACATAGCTGCTATCAGTGATAGTTATCACTATTGAATATATTTGTACATGTAAAAATAAATGATACATGTTTCAGAAGTGGTTGTCTAATCACTATATTTGTGCACAAAAATATGCCTGAGGAGTACTAACATAAACATTTGAATATACATTTTACTCAGCTAGCAATGCATTTTTTGTATTTTATTCCTTGTTTTATTATTCAGGGAGAGGACATATATTTTGAAATGTGAAACTACAGAGCTATATTTAATGCTCAAAGTCAACTATACTTCCTTTGAAGGATAAGAAAGTTCATTAAAATTTCGATGTATTTTTATTTCCTCTTTTCCTCGCTTTAGATTGTTCTGCACTTGTTTCTTGAAGGAATCATGCTTGTATTGACTTATTCAGTCTATGATCTTTTTTTATAAAAACCATCTAGTGGAGTAGGATTTTTTATTTAGAAGACCATATTAAAAATCCTTAGCTTGAATAAGTTATCCTAGTCTCACCGACTTCTATGTTGATCTGGAAATTTTCCCCAGCTGATGTCATCTATGTTCTAAATTTCAAACATTCACCGGGTGTCTACTATGCTTTTTGTTCTGTAGGTCACTAAGGTATAATGAATTTTTTTTTATTTTTTTTTTGGACAAGCTCATGTAGAAATGACCAACCTGAGGAAAAATTCTGGGAGAGGAAGGGACGAGTGATTTGCTCACATTGAACTGAGTGATTTGTTCACAGCGAATTGTTTACACATATGCTAGCTTCTTTGAAACGCTACATACTCACGTGCTTAGCTTCTAGTACTGAGAGAATTAAGGGACATCTAAGCGAGTGTTTAATACATGCACTGAAAGAAACCTATAGGACCCTGGTTTCTCCTAGCACGACAAGATCACCGTAGTTACACTCTCTAAGCAATTGCTGCAGAGAACTGTCAAATTCCTTTTATTCCAATGCATGGGGTCCTTCCCCTTACTGTTTTCTTAAGCTCCATGGATCAGACTGAGAAGGGAAGAAAGGCTTATCACTCATACTTTGATTCATTGCTGTATAGCAAAGAACAAAGTTATTGTGAAACACAAGATATTTCTCACTAAGGTTATACAGCCTTTTTTCCACCTTGGTGTAGAAAAATTATAAAAGTTGACCATTGTAATGAAAGAAAAATAAAAACCATGGAAAAATATTTTTGAAAGTCCAAACATTTTGATTCTAGCACTGCTGGAATGGCTACAGGTCCCGGGGTGTCTTGGCTCCCACCTTCCTATTAATCTGCTGAGACTGAGGAGAAGAAAAACATTTCAAGTGTTTCAGAGCTATATCTCCGTGGCTCCTTGAAGGCTTAAAACCTGGAAAGCATATTTTGCCTCAGTCTCCCAAGACTTCTGAACTCAGATAACTCCAGATCTGAGCCAGTCCACGTCAAGAATATCTCCAAACAGCACATCTCAAAAGACTTGTGGCCTGCCAAAATTCCCAAAGGAAGCTCAGGACAAACAAGTGTGACAGTAATGCTTTTCACTGTTTTTCTAATGTTTGGGCTTTTAGCATCTGACCTGGAAATAGTAAAACTTATTACAATTTGTTACAATCTCTAATTGGAGAAAAAGGACTACTTATGCTTGAAAAGTGGCAAGTGATATGAACAACTAGGAACTCATAAATCAGAATGCAGTACCATCCAGGTTTTGTCAACAAATTTGGAAGACAAAAGTAGTTAAAGACAGGAATCTAATGTAAAATGATATAAATCCCAATATAAAACTCAAATTTACCCAGTGCATCTCTTTATAAGATGACTGATTTGATAATCAATGTTAATGCAGTAGATACACATCTTAAGTAAATCACTGAGTGTGGTGTTGTAAGGAAAAACAGATAAAATAAAAATGAAAGCATTAGTACAAGAACTGATAGATACAGCAAATGAGCTATAAAGAAGCTATCAGACAGAAGAATACAGAGGAAAATTACTCATGCTCTCTCAGAAAGAATGGTTTACAGACCCAGGCTATATAATACTGTTATTCATGCCTTTGATGACATGTGTTAATGAAATCTGTTGAAAACACACACAGAGGAGATATCCCCAGTACAGAGAAAGACCAAAAGGCCAGAAAGAAGAAACCTGGAAAATGGAATAATAGAAACTGAATTAAAATGAATAGGACAAAATACAGTACAGGCAAGGAAGGCTTTCTTACCTGCTAGACTTTCCAGGTCTGAGGGAGTACATGTCAGTGATTTTTTCTGAGTGGGAATGTAGCAGATACAATTTGATATACACATTAAAAATCCTTGACACTAGACTTAGGATCTCCTAGGAAAAATGTGTCATTTCCTGCTGTCCCAACACCTCATAAGCACTTCTAAAAATCTGAAGATCTGAAGATTTTTCTTCCTTGGAGTTAGGGACTACAATTTATCTCATCCGAAGACTGACACCTAGAGCAGTGGCATCTCACTGTTTCTCTTTGCTTATCTATTTTCCTGCACAAGCCTTCTCACTGACTCTATGTGTTGTTGTGTACATTTGACTCCCAGACCATGCATCGTAGATCTTCCTCTGTCTGCCTTCTCTTTTGTGTCTAGGGAGTCTAGAAGAAGTTCATGAATTAACATTTCTTTCCAGTCATCCATACAATCTAGAAGAGCTCTCACTAGAAGCTGCTGAGATGTTTTTCCAGGAGTTGCTGTGCCTTGCTGAATATCAGAAGCAAGTATTTTATGGTAAGGCTTTCATAAGGAAGGAGATGCAGAGGAAAAGATAAAGACATCAGGTATTAAGGTGCTCTCCCAAAGCCAGGTCTACTGTAGCCCCTCATTCTAGATCTTTATTCATTACTCTTCACCCAGAGATCCTTATTGCCCCCATTTTGAACACTACTTTCAGCTGTTATTTCTGAACCCTTTAAACACCTTCTTATTGAAAAAAATTTTTTTTTTCGGAAGGCTGTTTCCAATGTTCTCCATTTTCATCTTTTTGAAGGTCTTGAACAAAAGGTTTCTTACAAAAAAAAAAATGGGGAAATCTGTATAAACAGTTGTGGGATCACCTCCAAGATGAGATTCTTAAAGGGCATTTAAATGGGCCATTCCTCTTGTTCTTGTACCTGACTCCAGGAATAAGGACTTTGCTGGTCATTGTGTATTGGCACTGTGGCTGTCTTTTTCGGAGGGGACATCCTTCTTCACAAGTTATATTATATTGCTGTCGTTTTAAAGACAGGTTTCCAGCAGGAGGGGACAGCTTTCCTGTCTCCAAAAAAACTCATCTGCCCAGGAATAAGGGGATAGATTAATTTCACCTGAAGGTAGATATCTACATCTGAGCTAACACTTTGCTCATAGACAGAGGCTAAGGAGAGTTACTTTTGTTCTGTGGTTTTTCTGTCATCATCTCCTATATGTCCATAAAAGTATATTTCTGTCCACTGACTATAACTGCAGCCAGCAATGTCTAGTTGTTAAGAAGTCAGGTGAGTTTCACCCAGGGAGTCTGACAGGCCTGGAAGCCCTGAAAGGTCCTTCCCAGTTGGGAATGGCATTGTGCAAATTCCCTGTTGTGACCTCCTATACAGTACACTGCAAATTTTGGTAACTTACAGAGGAAAAAGATGAATTCAAACTAATGTGTTGAAAGAAGTGTGAAGATTTGTTTTACAATGGGAGAATAAAAGAACGAGGTTTACTTAGCATCAAAAATAAAAGATAAGAGGAAACAAAATTTTGTAGGAATAAACACCAGAGAGGTAGGAAAACTGAAGGACAAACCTGGATAAAGATAAAATTGAGTGCAATTGAGACATTTAAGCTAGGAAGTAGCTCAGTCCCATAATTTCCATATACTGTCCCTGTTTCTTTTCTCTTCACTTATTATTGGCATGCGTGAAGTATCTCCTGTTGTTTATTTTAATTTCCTAATTCAGGCCTAATGCAATTCAGTTGCAGACCTTAGACCTGAAACCTAAAAGTCAGGCTGACTTTCAGTAACTCTCATTTGTTCCCTTTCCATATCCAAATTAAATCTTGGCTTTTAAGGAAGGACTTGCATAAAATTTACTCCTATTTTACAATTCCTTTCCAATGTGATTCTCTCTCAAATATAATGAAATCCTCAAATTGGCTTGCTGATATCAGTGTTAATTATGTGACAGTATATTCAGAAGGGAAATTTACATTTAAAAATATAGAAGTGCACAAGATTCCTCCAGCTTCTGGCACTGTAATCACAGCAGTATCTGAGAAGTGAATCTTGTATCTTTTGAAATTTAGGTGGTGCTTCCTTAGCCAACATTTACCTACCTTGTCGCATGCACAATACTTTCTAAATTATAGGAAGAAATACAAAAACCTTACTGCCAGATGGAGTTGTAAAGATGGAAACAAGAACAAAAAATATATTTGTCAGAAATGTGCTTTTCAGAATTGTATCATAACACTTGAAAATACTAAAGCTTCACCCTGTAATTCTTCAAAGTAGAGATGTTTTTATTTGTAATATTTGTCATATATTTTTCTTGTTATGGGGTAGGAAATTCAGGGTAATGCCACTGAAGTCAAAGAAATTTCTATGGATTCATGGAAAAATAGAAGAACAAAATCTGTTTCTCTTAGAAAAACATGACCCTGTTGCTCAGTTTGCAGCTCAGCTGTAGGATTCTTGTGGAAGTTGATGAAAGGCAATCTTTTTGCTTATCCTGAAAATATTTAGAAACCGAAGGTATGTCAGATTGCATCAATGTTCTAAGTTGTATTTACATGTTGCACTCCTTTGCACATATTTATTGTTGTATATAGAATATATACTTTCCTACTGAATGTCTATACAAAGTGGTCTCCAGTGTCAGTTAAATGATCTATCTATAAATAATAATAATAATAACAAAAATTATGAAAATGCCATTAATGGATNGTATCAAGGAAAAAGAATATATCTTTTGACTCTAATACTACTGAAATTATATCACAGTATGTTGTGTGGTCCCAAATAGTAGAAAAAAAGTGCAGGACAAATAGTGTAATGGATTTTTAAAGTATATTTTCTCATTTATCACTTTTCACATAGGCCCTACATGATGAATGGAAATAGCACAGAACAACCATTTAAAATTTTATTCTCTATAAGAAGGCAGCAACTGAAGCAGGAAAGGGATAGGATTAAAGTGGAAATAAATGTAAAAATAAAATGTTTCCTTTTGAAGATTACTCATTTAAGGAAAAAGACCTTCATATTTTCAGTTAAACAGTTCTTAGGACCCAGGGAGCCTTTCTTTCACTCAAAGAATGCTTGTTAGTAACAATTTCTTGTTGGTAAAAGTTAAATGTCTTTTCTTTTTGATCTTAAAAGTTTAATTCTTCTATATTAATCCTACTCTTAATCAGAGAGATTTACCAAGACTTAAGAAGGACACATGTACGCACACAGCAGGGAGCAGAAAAGAAAGGGAAAAAATAAGATGAAAACTCCTATTTATGGTTAAGCTTTGGAAAGATATAATTAATTCAGAACCCAGATTATTCAGGATTCGAGGGATGGTAGCTTTCTTTTCTTATGAGTGCAGATTTCAGCCTGGACTCTTGGAAGGTAATTTGTTTTTTTGACAGAAATTCTGAGGCCTTCACTTCTCCTCTTCAAAGGCCTCTCATACCAATTAAAAGCTAACTGCATATCATTCTGGTGCCTCATGAAGGAAGCTCTTTGTTTCTTCAGCATGATAGGTGCCTCAAGCCAATGAAACTACAAGTCCGTGCAGTTTAACATTAAGAAGCATAAGAAATATGAGGGACAAAGAAAACATATGGGTGCATGTGAGCAAATGCCATGTTACAGCCCTCTTGTCAGGAAATGAGGCTTTATATCATACAGTGTTTCCATCACATGGTCATTTGTTGATCTGAATTACAGCGAAAGCATTGAAAAAGAAACTCTTTTAATTTACTTTTCAGCAAATTGGTTTGTTGTGTAAATAATGCTTTGTTTTATGGGTCCGTGATTGATTTTTAACATAATCAATATACTTAGCTTACTGGCTCAGGCCATGGCCAACCTCATCTGACAGTGGTCAGTTTCAGAAGCCAGGATAAATGGGTAAAAATATCATTTAATGATATTTCCTGTGGAGTCTTTTCTAGCTTCTAATGATTTGTGATTTAGAGTTTCTTGAGAAAATGATCTTGAGGCAGTTCTCTTCCATAAAATTTGCTCGGTCATCTCCTGAAATCACATGAACTTTCAATATCTGTAACATTCTCAGTCAACAAACAACACTGTTCTTTGTGTGGAAAAATACCTCCATTTGTTAGTTTTCAATTTATTAGTTACATCTGATGTCCCATTGATGTTGTATCGAGAGGAACAGTGAACAGATATTCTGTTTTTATTCTATGTGAGACACGCATAGATTTTATGGGCCTGTATTATTCCCTCATTCCACCCTAGCATCTCCTTTCCAGTCTGACTAGTCCTTTCTTTTAGTTGTTCTTTAAAGGGAAACTATTTCTCACCTTTAATCACCTACACTGGCTTTCTCTGAGTTTCCTAGTGTCTGGCTTTGAACATTTTTTGAGAGAGTGACAGACCAGTATTTCATATGCAGAATATAATTTACAAAGTAGCATAATTACATTTTATTTTTGTTTTTTGTTGTCGCTAATCTTTGCTCTTCTATTGAAGTACAATGAGAAGTTTCATGTGCTTTAGCATAGATGTTGACAGAATTTTAATTTTACTTTCCTGCAATTTAATTAATAAGTGGAATGATGCTCCTTTGTTTTCCTTGGCTGTATACCATATACATTAGCATAGATTGTATTTAATCTACTGTACATTACTTTGAGGACAGAAGAGGAGGTTCTAAAGTATTAAAACTGCTCTCATCAGTCTGTGGAAAGTTGCGTGACACAGCGTTGTGATGTAGTTTTCAAACCATGGACTCCCCAAGTAGTTCATGTAGGACAGAAAGTCTTTGTCTTTATATACTAACCCTGATTTAATATATTCTGTCTCTACTGGGAGCAGTCACATGTGGCTACTCCTCTCTGAATGCCTGTAGTTGCTTTTCTTAACCTGAGCAACACTGGAACAAACTGCAGTCTTTTCATTTCTGTAGGGATATCTACCTCAGGATTGGCAGCGGCAACTGGAGGGTTAATTCCCAATGGACACAGAAAAAGCAAACAGTCTGGGTGCTGGTTTGTAAAACGAATTTTCAATGTGTAGCCCACAGACTATCATTGATTGCGGTAAATAAATAAAACCACTCCTGACTTTTATTGTTGTAGGGAGTAATTATAATTCACAGGGCCAGACCCTTTGTGCCACAGAATGCTTCATTTGTGGTTTGCATGAGTAGATACATTAACTCCTGTAAGCTCTTTTCATTAGAACGCTATTACTCATTGAGGACTGATCAATATATCATCTATACAACATCTTGAATGTGGATGTCTGGACCCATTGTGGGCTTGCTGATAATGACTTCTTTATTCAAGCCAGCTTGTAGGAACAAGGAGATAAAGAAAAGGGAAGAGAATTATAGCATATGCTCATGAAAGTATTCTAAAGGTTATAAACAGAAAGCAGGAGTAAAGCTACAGGGTAGGGAAAGCGATCATAGAGAAAAAAAGAGTGGAAAGGAACTAAAAGTTGAAAGGGAAAAAAGGTTAGAGTTTCACTGTATTTCTTTCTCTGACATTATGCAAAGCTAGCTAAGTTTTAATAAACCTTCTTTTGAAACTAGTCCTCCCCTTTGGGATTATATTGCCCTTTAGGTTTTCATATCCTAATGCTCTGCTCATCTTGTGAGGCATTTAAGTATTCCCAAAGAAAGCAGAGCACCATTTTCCTTCTCCCTTGCAATCTTTTATTTATCTTTTGTTCTTCTCCTTTCTCGTCTCCCTCCTTCCACCCCAAATAAACTCTGGGGCTCAAAGCTTTTATTTCTTCCATTAACTTCAGATTCCTTACTGCTGTCATCCTTTTTGCCTGTTTCAAGATTTTCTTGTGCTCTTTATCAAATTTTGTATCATTTTATTAGAACTTTAATTTGTAGTGTGACAGATTACAGCTTGATTCAGGCTCACTTCACTCTCCATATCAGGGGGTACATTTTGGGAAACAACGAGCAGAAAATTACATATCCACAAAACATTTTATTCATTTATTGTAGCTTTTCCCTTGTTGCTCTACTTTGGCTTCTGTTTTGATGATGACAAAAGAATTGAAGAATTATAGTTTGCTCTGTAGATTGGAGTTGAAGGAAATATAGAAAGGGTTAGAATTGTTTTCAAAGATCAGAAAAAAAATTTTTTTGAAAGAATGCACAACAAGAGAGCCATCACAAGCTTCAGCCTTGGGGTGGGAAGAAAATAAACCTTTTTATTTTTCTGAAAGAAAATAAAACCAGATTCCTCATAAAGCAGGTCTACATCAAGTAAGTATTTTATATACATTGCCAATGAAAAGAGTGGTAATTAATACACTTTAATGGGACGTGAAGTTAAGTACCTGAATAGAGCATACCTGAAAATGAAAATCTCATTCATTTATTTCAACAGATTCAACAGTTCAGTAGGACCTTGCAAAGAAGAAGAGTACTCTTGGTGACAGAAGGTCAACACCTGAAAGTCAATAATAAGTTCAGGTAATAGTGCAGCACACATCAGTTTTCTGAAGCTGACTGAAGACAAACAATTACACATCTTTAGTCAGATTTTAAGAAAAACCTCAGAACAGCAAGCTGCTTTTGACTTCAATCTGGCAAACTAAAGGTGTTAAATAACCCATTTAATGGAAATTAGGGACTGCATGTCCCCATTGCAGAAGATGAAAGACAAACTGCATTGCAAACTGTAATCCGAATGATTGAAATGTTGCCCAGTATTGGTTCATAACAGTAGCATAGATAATTAGAAAAGCTCAATATTTTATTTTAGCTCAGGATGGGAAAAATTTTTGTCAAAAAAATGTTGCTTCTGACTTCATCTTAAAAATTGTCAGATCATTCCATCTGAAAGCTAAAAGTTTCCACTAGAGTAAAAATCTTCCATGGTAAGTGTGATCATTTGTTAAGTCAGATCAAATTTTATTCTTTGGGGGCAGGTATCCATAACTATACGTCAGTTTCAGCTGCCTTGGTTGTTTATGGCAGTTGCAGTTCAGGCATCTCACTTGTGCCTTGTGATGAATTATAAGGCTGCAGCACAGAAATCACAGGAGAGACTTAACCTGCCCCAGCCAACAAAGGAGGAAAGGGATTAATTGCTCCCACTTCCCTGGATCACAAGAAAATGCAGTTCAATCTGAACTGTGTCTAGATGAAAATTTTCAATTTGGAAAATTGTATGTTTTCTTTGACCAAATGAAGCAAAGGGAAAGGTCTGACATTTCAGGAAGGGAAGATTCCAATGTTCAAAAGAAATAAAAAAAGTTTTCTGTGAAAAGAGAAGCTAAAACCAGGAAAAGGGTTGGCACTAAGGTTCTATCTAGATACCACTGTACGTGGCTGGGCAGATTTGGATAATCTCTGCTCAGTAGTTATCAGACCACAGACACACAGTAAATCAGTATTGACTTCATCTAGAAAAGGCTTTGCAGCTCCTGTACTGGTGCAAGGCTCGTGAAGTTCAATTCACAGCCCAGAGTTTGCTGCTCAGGATCTATAAACAATGTGTGAAGAGGATTAAAACACAGCTCTAACATGCAACACAGCACACCCTGCACTTTCTGTGCTCTCTAGCTGTTTTGCCTTGGTGGTGCTACGTCTCTCTGCAAGTTGTTATTCTTGCCCGTTTGTCCTGTGCTAATAAAGGCAGAACATGAGAATTCACTTCACCTTTTTGGGTTGGGGTGGTTCACGTACCTTCCGTCAATTCTCCTAAGGATCAAATACGGAGAAGTTTCAGACTCCTTTATGTATAATGTGCCTTCTAAACTCCAGATTGATGTCTCTGTTTCTATGATCATTCCAGCAACTTTATTCTGCTTATTTATAATTAGTTATGCTGCTGAAGGAGGTTCAGTCAGATGTTAACATCTGTTGTTTTGTACTTGGGTTTTATTTTCTCCTGCTTCTGCCAGAATACTCACACCTCTTAACCCTTTCTTAGTATGCCTAATATTACTATTGTAGTCTTTGACTGTGTTTGTATGAAGGAGTTCTTCTTTTGCATAGGCACCTTCAAGGAATTTTTTTCTAGATGGGCTATTCCAGCAGTATTATGTAAAGTAGTCCCAGGCTCAAGTGGGAAAATCTGTTAGAGGTGCTTCATTGAGACCAGAAGTGTTTGGTCTTCTTAATGTGTAGCAGGACTTGCTTTAAATCTCCATAGAGATGTTCTAGCCAGTCTTGGGATTGAGAAGCAGAATGTCGCTTCTCATTAGCCCTACAGAGGTAACAGCCACACATAGCACTCTGTCCCTAGCCAATCCCAACCCCATTTTCTTACAACCACCAGTGAGAAGCTAAACAGCTGAAATCCCTTCCCTCTGGCATTTCTTCACTAGTGAACATCCTTTGGTAAGTGTATTTCTTACCACTGTAAAATTTTGCTGAACTTCAGTAGGTCCTGAATAGAGCACATAATTTGAGAGCTGCTATTAACTTCTTTGCATATCCTGTTCTTGACCTGGCACAAAGGAGAAATTAAAAAAACTTATCTTTGTCTTCTTCTCTCCCCTCTGCTCATTTCAGTTCCTTATTCCTTATCACAATATGACCAACATGCTTCTTTCCACAATACCTACCTTTTGGAACATCTTAAACTTCTCAGTCTCATAAGCTTCTCTCATTTTTACAACTTGAAAATTAAATAAACTTGTCAAAAAGATAAATATTCTGTACCCTTCTCCTTTTGCCGAGATGTGTCAATGTTCTCACTTAAACACTACCTTTACACTTTTTTTTTTCTGCTAAGTGCAATACAGGTTCTGCTTTGCATAAAGTTCTTCCAAGTGATTTAGTAGGAAGTTTGTATTAAAAATACTATGTAAAATAAATTGCATTCCAATATACTGAACAAACAAATCAACCTTAGGTCTTTCAGTACAAGAAAAAGTGTAAAATAATGTTTAAAAAGTACTGAAGAGCAGTTATTGAAGGTTCAGTCACAGAACTCTCCAGAGTACTGTGCGAATCTAGTTTTATTCAATACATTAATTGTTTAGTTTTCATAAAAGGGTATAAACTCCTTACATAAAAAATATTTAACTGTGGGTCTGTTAATATGCTTTAGGGAAAGCATAGAATTTGGAAAAATAAGAGCAAATTGAAAAATCTAATATGAAACCCCTCTAGTTTTCAGGTAGGAAGGTTTTATACC
Source organism: Aegotheles bennettii (assembly GCA_013398125.1). Taxonomy (NCBI): domain Eukaryota; kingdom Metazoa; phylum Chordata; class Aves; order Caprimulgiformes; family Aegothelidae; genus Aegotheles; species Aegotheles bennettii. The sequence continues at coordinate 171,772 of VZRW01005215.1, forward strand.
CAGTAGATGCCATCAGCTGTGCAAGCACATAAGATGGAGTAGCTGGCTTTTCTGTAGGAAATGCTGTAAGAGACACAGTAACTGTAGCATCGCAGAACAGAACAGTATGATGGGGCTTTAAACAACATGTTGAGAGAAAACTGCAAGATACACAAAGTGGTCATTTTGTTTCTTTGGGAAAACATAAGGTTCTGAACCTAGTGATCATCTTTGTATGTCACAGTTAAGAAAGATGAAGGTCAATTACAGTAAGTAGAAAGGACAGAGGCAAGAATGAGGTAAGAAAACAAGCTGAAAAGGGAAGGCTGAAACAATCAGGGTTATTTAAACCGAAAGAGAGATGAAAGAAACACAGTAATAGCAAAAGGCTGCTGTAAAGAGAAGAGGACAAATTGCTGTCCATGAGGATAGGATGAAAGAAAGTGGGTTTATACTGCAATAAGAATGTTCCAGAACATCATCCCTGTGTTCCAGCATGACAGTAAGGAAACCCTGGAAAAGATCTGGTGAAGGTTATTGTGTCTGCACAGACCTGCATAAAGACACTCCTATAAAGTCACTTGAGAGGCCCTTCTATTCCAGTCTCTGCACAGAGACACCCAGTGCTATCGATGTGGTTGCCACAGGTATTTGTTTAACCTGTTCTGGGACATCTCCCTGTATTCTTGGATTGTCTATTCTAGCTCTTCATTAGGCTTCCCTTTAGGTGCTTTTCTTAATGTCTTGCCTTTATCTGTGATGAAGAAAGAAGAAGCCTTATGTATTTTGCAAGCAGCAATCCTTATCCACTCAAGAAAAATACTGTCCTTTTGCCTTACATGGGGTTCCTTAAAAACAGATGAGATATCTGCAGTAGATACTACCATGGAGAGGGAGTTGACCTGTAGGTACCTGCTTAAAGTTCTTCCAACCCACTTGTTTAGGTTTTCTGGATTTGCCAGCAATACAATCGCATGATGGTAGAAAAGGTAAGCCACGCTTGTATTAAGGATAGAGGCGCACAAATGAATTTGAAGCTCCAATACCTGAAGCCAAACTACCTTCGTATTTCCTATGGATTTCAGCTGACAAGTATTTATGCAGAATCCTGTGTGGGCTTGGGCAACCTGTTAAAGCTGTTTTGAGAAACATGTTCCTGGGTTTTCCAGGTTGTCTCTACATAAGCTGCATTCATATCCTGGGATTCTCATATTGTGATGTACCAGTTGAAGAGTTTTGGTTTCAAGATATTGCAGTCCAAAGAGCTGTCTTGGCTATGCAGAGACTGCTCTGTTTGTTGTAACTTTCAGTGTGAGAACTGTACTCCCTGTGAATTTTTTATATATATTATATCAGGAAGACATTTTACATGAAACATGATTCTTCTGTGTAATTAAAAACTTCTTAAAAATATTAACTTTACTTGTCCTTAACTTTTTTGTGAGTGTCCTGTGAGTCCCAGGGCCATGATTTTTAGAGGAATTACATTCTCTGAAATGATCTGTCAGTATGCTTATTGAACCATAAGAGTGAATCTGCAATGCTCGCATGTCCTGAGGGCCTGATGAGGTTGACTGGTACTCTTCTAGGCAGGGACACTCTCATATCCTGTTGAGCAGCTATATGTATATCAAGTTTTATCTTCCAATCAATATTTGGAGTATATGAAGTGTGCATTCATGCATTTAGTATGGACACTTAGGACTCCATGAGAACATATCCTCAAAGATCTTGTGGAATGTGAAACGAAGGTGAGTGATGTATCTCTGTCAATCCTGCCAAACATGTAATTTGAGATTGCTAGGGTGGAGGCTTTTTTTCTGGTTAAACTCCAGTTTTTGCAGGATGTAGTTTATGCAATATGTATAGTATATGAGTATATTTCAGCATTAAAAGTGTAACAATTTATGCTCATGCGTAACTTTCCTTACTTTGTGCATAGAAATCTTTGATGACTGCTCAGGTGGATAAACTAAAGGATGTGCCTGAGTGTTTGAGGTATTAAAGCCTCAGTTATTATCATTCTTTGGAAAATGAAACAAGGCCACAAAGAGGTCTTGTATTAATTAAAAATGAAGCAAAATGAAAAAGTAAATAAGTCAGAAAAAATAATTAGCTGACATACGTTAATTTTTTAAAAATACTTGTTTGTGGAACAAAGTGTAATTAAGCCCTTAGTGAGCATATGGTATGCAAATACTAGTGCAGTTTATTAGTATGTATTCAGCAGAATATTTGGGCAGATCATTCACATAAACATACAAAAGCAAGCTGAAAACTAGAATGTGAGAATGAGAGTGGTCTATGAATGATGAATGTTCATTCTACTGATATTTTTGGTTTTGAAGGAATCCAGCAAAATACAACCTCTAAAATGGACACAAACCTATTTAAGTTTTTAATGAGGGTGTAGGCCTAAAATGAGGGGAGGCTGAAACTATCTGTGTTCTGCTAATTAAACCTACTCTCTTTTTTTGTAATTTTCTAACACCAAGTACTGAATTAGCTGTAACCACTTGTAACAGTTCTGGCTCCAGTTTTCAGTACTGTGTAGACCAAGTCATGCTGGAACAGTTCCTTTCTCTCTACTTCTGCCTTTTAAGAGAGAATCCTTTTGAAAGTTTTGTTCCAAGAACTAATTTACTGCTTTCAGAGAGAGATTTTGAAGAGCTCTAAAATCTGCACACAGAATTTATTTAACATTGTGGTCAAATTAGCATTAATTAAAGCAAGTGAAGTAAACAATCTGTAGTAACTCATCAAGCTAATGCAATCATAATGCATTTTTTTCAAAACTGGGACAGAATATGGTAAAAAAACTGGTCAGTCCTTGTATTATTCAGTCAAGACTTCCTAACATGAGCTTCTCATGACATTTTTTTGTTATGCAGAACTAGTGAGGTGGGATGAGTGAAGGAGAGAATATAGAGCGGCAAAAATGAATTTGGGTTTGTGCAGTGGTATATGGAGGGGAAGGAGCAGTGCCTCTGACTTCATGAAAATCTTCATTCCTTACAGCTGTGCTGTCTCTGGGGCCCCTTAGAAAGCATAAATGTAACCACATTACCACATTAATGCAAGGCCTTGGTCTCAGATCACAGGCAGGGGATTGATTCCACTACTGTTTCTTGCAGCAGAAAGTACAACAAAGCACCAAACCTAATAGAATTATAGGATCCTACTGAGGTATTTATAATAACAAATCTTATCCTAACAAACATGTCACAGATCTGTGCTAAGAAGAACATCTACTGCATCTATACTACTTTTTAAAAAGTTCATCTGATGGGCCCGTTGTGGTAAATGCATTTCTCTCGACCATAATGTAACTCTAGTAACACATACAAGCTGAAAACTCGGCATAATGTGCTAGTATGTGAAATAGGCAAGTCTCATTACATTTATGAGATACCCTTGGAACACTATGGTAATGTATTGACTGACAATGTGTACATTAATTATTTTGTTATTGTGCTTTTACATTTTGTGTTTCTTCTATAACCTTCAATATGGAATATTGTGTATTGAGGGAAAGGATTTGACTGACTTTTAAAATAGAATTCATAGGAAGCCTCATCTTGAAAGTTGCAGTAGTGTACAAAATGAGACTGAAGAACAAAAGATTAAAGCAGCAGAACAACTGCTGAATATTGTTACAATATGGTTTCAAATAGTGAGAGAGAGAAGAATGGTTTCTTAATAGTTTTAAATGGAAAAATATTTCTGTACGCTGATGAAGACAAAAATTATTTGCTTTATTGTTGTAAATCTAGCACTTAAATGGTCGACAAATGTTCACTGAAGAACATTAGTAGAACTCCAGCAAAACAGAAAAGCAGTTTAAGACATGGAAGCACATCACACATTGCTTTCACCTCAGCTGATAAAAATATCATTGATGGTGAGAGCATTTCTGATTCCACTGATACAAACTATATTTGAGATAATGTAATTACTCTTGATTTATCAGCAGGATATAATCTTTTTGCCCTTAAGTTGTATAAATTTCACCTGCAAAGTTCCAGACACTGTACACCTTCAGATATGAAAAAATCCTGTTTTCCTTATGCAAGAGCCTACAGCACTGAAAGTCATGCTTTGCTGCTGAGAAGACAATACATTTATTTTAGTCCATGATAATACATCCTGGTTGCTTTGAAAGGAGCCGTTACACTTAAGACTCTTAAGTTTGACTGTGGTGTGTTCCCAGTGCAGGACAATTTTCACTTTTGCAGTTCCCTTTCTAGATTCTCACTCTGTCTCTGTACAGTTTCTTGAGCAAATTAAAGCTGTCTGGCCCACCACCTTTAATTGTGTAAAGTGTAGTGCATAATTTGAGATGAAAATAAATAATTATTTTATTATAAATTTTAGATTGGTTTTAAAAACGACACTGGAGTTTGGGTGCCATTTAGTTATAAGGATAAAAAAATCTTACTCCTATTATAATGTTTCATATAAAATTAAGTATTCTGGGTTTTTTCACAATCCTGTCCCTACCATAACTGATGTAATTCTTCAAAATACTATTTCTATTAACTTTTTAATATGCTAACTGAAAATAACTTTTCTCTTCACTGATATTTAATTCAAGTCATCCTCTCAACTGAGATTTTTATTAGATAGCAAAGATATACAAACAGAAAATTTGTATAATTGAAGATTCTCTGTAGATCATTAATTTTTAGGATAGACCCTGAATACATCACAAAACAGTTGTGTTCAGACAAAATAATATGAGCCTCATCTTTTTTTCATTGAAGTCCTCCACGCACTCATGGAGTTGATAATCATGAAGCTGATAATCAAGCTTGAAATGTGATTACTGCATTTTATAGAAATTCATGTGAAATATCCATATTTTTCAGTGAAATGGATTTTTCTCAGATATTGCACCAGCCAAGATCTGAATTGTGGTTATTAACTTTCTGGATTAGTCCATGGACATTGTGCATTTATATCACATGTGTTTAGAAAAAGTTACTGTTATATTAAGAATCCATTACTGTTTGTATTGGCACTCCTCAGAAGACAACATATACCAGCACTCAGGGTGTTACTGGTACAATTTCGTTTTTAATTTGAGCAGATCCAGGTAAAAATTTTTGGTTTCAGTTTCAAATGTGAACCTACAGAACCTTTACTTGGAATCTGCAGAAGTCAAATTTCCTTTATTTTAGAGATAAGCGTTTCCTGTTCTATAACTTTGCATGTGTTTTAAAGAGAAAAAGATGGTAAGATATTCAGGAGATTCAGGATGTTGCCATTCAACAGCACCAACTGGCACTTAAAAAAACCCTAAAAACCACCCCACCAGAATGGTAAGTGATTATTTCATTACAGTATTTTGGAACATCTTCCATACTTTATAAATGTCATTGTAAACCAAGTGTACAAGTGAACAAGACCTTGAGGTTTGTCTTCAAGGCCTGAAGAAGACATGAGCCTGAAAACTTGTCTAATCTATTATCAATATATCAATTAGTCAAAGAAAAGATGTCACACATCTTAATAAACTTGTTCCTGCCTACTGTGGATAGTGAGCTTTTTTATTTTGCTTTTTTACTCTTTATTATTTATTTATTATAGTTCTTTCTATGCATGGATATAAAATGAATAGAATAATATGTATAATATATTATATTATTTATGTGTAATTGTTATTATAATTATATTTATTAGAATTACTTTATCTTTTATTTATTTATTATTTTTTTAAATAAAAGCAAAAAGGAACAGGAAGAAGCAGTTGTTAAAGCAGTTGATATAGCTGGGGACAAAACAAACTAAGCAGATTTCAGATATTCTGCTACTTCTGCAGGAGGAGACAGACACCCCTGAGTGGTGCCCTTGACAAGCTTGCTGTTGCACGGGAGCTGGAGAGTCACGAATCCACTGTTACAGGCAGTCACATTTTCTATGGCAGGTAGTACAAGCACTGGAAAAAGTAAGTTCTCTGTTTAACTTACACCAAGTTTTGTGGCATATAGAAATGTGGAGGTCATTGCTGACCATCATATGAAACTAGAACTAGGTGAGGCTTCACCAACACTTGCTAATTTTGCTCAGTTAATATCTAACTTGTCATATTAAAATTGTGATAGGGAGTGTATAAGGAGAAAACAAGGGTACAAGTTGCTTTCTTTGGTGGAGGAATTGAAGGACAGATTGTTACAAAGAAAAGTTTTCTTGCTATTTGTATTCTTCTACATATCTATAGTCTCAGTAGTTTGGCAAATCTAGATAGTCAAGAGGTCTCCTTCATCCTGGGAAATCTTCCAAAGACCTGTGTCTCAATCACACCCACACGTTGTCTAATTTACTTATGTCTCACAATGCATCTGCCATGTACACCAATTACAATTACCCAAAACCTCAATGTATGCAACATGTGGCCTAGAGGGATTGCATCAGAGCTGGATGAAGCACAGGCAATGTCAAAGCTGAACATGATAATGCTTCTCAGCCAGAGTGGAAACATGTCTAAAGTTCAGATGTTACAGGCTGAGAAGCACTTAAATAGAGCACTAACCCAACAGTTCTGCTCTGGAAGTGTTATGTTTGATTTTAACTAGACAACAAGCCTTAAGGAATGTGGTTCCTTAGAGTAAGCTAGATTCATATGTGACCTTTATATAATATCCTTATAGCTTTGTAGAAAGATTAAAAACAGTGGATTAAAGCCAAATACTAAAGGGACATTATTAAAAATATATAGGAATGTTTTCATGCATGATGGCCATTTTGAAGAACTCTGGCTAGGAAACATCCAAGAGAGGAATATCTTAACAGTTTGCAGAAATAAATTTTCTCCACTGTTCTGGAAAAGACTACAGGAAAATTGTTTATCTAAAGACATTGAGGCAGACATGGGGAAGATGGTGTTGCTCAGACTTGGAGCTCTTCTGCCAATTATTTTCATGTAGAGACTGGCATCTGCAGCAGAAGCTGCTATATAAAATGAAGAGTGTAGAAAGCTGATTCCCGTCATAGTAAGAGGATTAAGCCCTGCTCTGAGATGTATCTCTACAGATGGCTTTGAGTACCAAACTTGCAGATTATGTACTCTTTGTGATGGGGAAGTGAGGCAGGAATCATCTATAATGAATCATCTATAATCACAGAGGTCTTGAAACATCTCAGACTTGTTACCCAGTGTGTTTCACAAGGTACATAACCACTTTTTCAATATTTTTTACTATTTTACACCAGTAAAAAATTACTTGAACTCAAGAATTGTGAACCTAGCTCTCCAGTAAGTTTCTTGTCTTTTTCTTTAATGAATAACAGACAGTCAAAGAGGAATACATTCCCCATGCTTGATGTGTTTCTTGGTTTATCTGGACAAAAGGAGGATAGAAACATGTGGCAACTCTGAGGTGTTAGGTGACAATTTATCTGTTGGAAACTGACCTGACACCAACAAACTCACATAAAATGGACAATCAACAAATAATACTTGTCATTTATTGACTTCACAGGCCATATTTTAATTATAAAGGGCTTGTATCCCATTATTAATTTTCTGAGAAGTCACATTCTCCTCAAATTTCTCTTTGTACAGAGCAGACTAAAGAAAACCCGTGTCTGTGGTTTTATTTGACTGTTTGAAGACAGAAAATCATGCTCTTTTTTTCTGCAACACTCCTCCATGTTATTTACTTGATTCCAGGGAATTCCAAGGGCAGGACACATCCTTTAATAAGGCCATGAACTGTATATCACAGCTAAAACTAGTAATAAACTCTAATACCGATGTTCTAAAAACCTTCTTAAAGCAAGGTTAATAACATGACAATAGTAAACACCCGAGTCAGCATAAAATGAAATGAAACCTACAGTATTTTATATGCATGGGTCCTGTGAAAAAGGATACCAAGGAAAGACCTTTTGTTCATGAGCTTCTATATATAAAAAAATTCAGTTTTCTACTTGTGTCTCAATTGAAGGTCATCTGTACATGATCGAGAGAAAAGTAACTACTGTACATGGCTGCAAAGTGCTGGGATTACATAGCAATATTTACATTATTAAAAATACAATGCTTTAGTCAAGGATTAATATTATTTATGAAATCAGAGACGTTTCATTAATGGACAGACGTGTATTTTATTAATTTGTATTTATTGATTTTGCTTCCCTTTTCTCATTCCCAAAGTTGTTCGTATGGTGTAGGAAGTGATAGAAATACTATTCCTCTACTTCAGTCCTATGACAGTACCAAAACAATCCAAACAAGTTGGCCAGTTTCTGAAGAAGAACTTTCTGTAGATTACTGTTGTGTCTCTCACTCAAAAGGAAGAAACAGAAGGATAACCAAGTTCAGGATCACATTTATATTTTGATGGGGTCTTGTACTGTTGGCTGGAATTAAGGATACTTTTGAAATTGGTGCCTCGGTCTCCAATCAGAAGGCATTTCCAGAGGGACTTCATGCAGAATATTTGAACTAGCAAACCAAAACAAACATACCAATTTTAAACAAATACTCACTTCAATTATTTTCAGCAAAGAACAACAATTCCTTCCATTCATGAAAATTATGAAGAATATTTGGAAGTTTCCAACACCATTTAATTTCTCTGAGAAGACAGAAAATTAGAATTATCATGTCATTCTTCAGATAGGCCATCATTTGCCTGTAACTTCTAGGCTGGTTCTTAATACAGGAAATCTAATAAAGAATGTAGAATGCAATGGATTATTTTCTTAACCTTCTGAAATGGGGCTTTTCTACCTGTTTGTTTAACAATTTTCTCTTTTTTCTTCCCTTTGAACACCCTCCTGATCACTAATCTCCTCTCTTCACACAAAAAACCAAGTTTCATTATATTGTAGCACCAACACATAAAATCTGATTGAGCAGAAGGATGTTCATTTGCAATAGTTCGAACCTGCATACTAAAAATGTTTTCACTCTAGTCAAAAGAGAATAGGTTATATTAAAATCGCATGATAAACTTTTCTTTTGAAAGTTAGAAAAGTATTTCAGCTGGTCCTTTGGATTTGTCAAGACAGTTTTCTTTTTGACTTCAGATCCTCTTAAAATATATTACTTTTAAAATATTGTATGTGTTACTGTTTTACAAAGTGTCTTGTTACTCAAAATATAACTGAGCACTCTGAACAGAGAAATTCAGTTAATACTAAAGGATAAACATAGCTAAACTAAAGCATAAAATCACCTTTTACACCTTTTTTACTTGACCTTCTTAAAACTTATCAACTACAGAAGGGTAAACAACTGTTAGGATATCATGGTAGTTTGATATATTAAATTGCAAACTCTCCAACAAAGGATAAGACTGTATTTTTGTAGTGAAAAGATAAATAAAAGACAAATAGTTATTTCTTGAAACAGGAACATGCAGCCATTTTTCAGAGTATTTCCATTTATGAAGATGTGGCCAGCTTTATTTTTATTTTTTAAATGTTACCTTTTTTTTACTAGATTTTCTACTGATAGTTGAAGACCTTTCTGTGGATCACTGTAACTTTCTTATTCTCTTGCATGATTGCTAGATCAGAGGATTCACGTCTTCCTTTAGCCTGGTTTTCATTTACTATTCTCTACATATTCAGCTCTTGACTAAAGTGACTAACACAATCCCTAGAGGTATTTCGAAGAAAATACTAAATATAAGTTGAAAGGTCATATTATCTCTGGATGTAGGACTGGTGCTGCTATCTTTGGAAAACTGTCCCCACTTCAATGTCCAGAGTTCACACCAGCGGCTGCTAACATTGCAGATGCCCACAATTTATAAACTTCTTATTCTGTCAGAGAATAGGAGTTATCAGGTTTAAGTCTATGAGTATGTAAAGACAACATTGGTGGTGGGCTCTTCAGTTAGATCACAGATGTTTAGTATGATTTAATGAGTTGAAATTGAAGCTAGAACAACTGAAATTCGCACTTTGTTTTCAGCGAGGTGAGGGTAAATTTCTAAGTCAACTATACATATATCATTGAGGAGAGAATCCACATACAATTTCAAAGGCAAGTTTGTAATATTTTTTAACCTGAAATACATCTCCTGATTCAAATGAATATTTAGTTCTCTGCCAGGCTACAATTCATCTTATGCAGGCAGAGCAGGTGACCAGAATCTTCCCTTGTACGTTAGTCCCTACAAAGTGATGCTCTGTTTGTTGCAATTCTGTGGTCTCACTCCAGTTTGTCAATGAGATGTCCTGAACACCATATTCCACTTGTGTGGATTTCCCCACTCTGGGGTCTGTCAGCATCTGTGTAGGCATATCAAAATCACTGTGAACATTTTTGCTGCTAGTTCGTATTCCGCTGAGTATCTTTCAACACCACGACAACCTTCTGCTACCAGGTATGCAAAGGCACTCACAAATTTGAATTTGTAGTTTTCTGCCTGTAGCTTCACCTCTGCAGATGTAGGTGCTTAGCATTTTTGTCACACTGGAGGGCATGAGCACTGTGGGGTTGGAGATTACAATTGCAGAACATGCTGCAGAAAGCTCTGGACATTACCTTCCAGTCCAGAAGTGTGTCTAAGCAGGTATTCATCTGTGTGCTCTCACAATACAGAAAAGCAGTCTGTGATGCCAGTCCCAGTGGTGGAAATCCCAGAGAGGTCAAGTGAATGTTTTCGCACAGCCATTTGTGCTAACCTGACTCAGCTGTGTGGACTTATCAGCTCTCCTTGAAGTAGGCACAGAGGGCTGCTTCACCCACTGCAGGGTTGCTCACACCTGATGAGAATATAGGATATAAGGTGACAAACTGGTCAGATCTCAAGAAAGTCTCTGGAGACACACTGTGGCATGTCATGAAGAGGGGAGTGCTGTAGAGTCTGGCTCCAGTGCTAACACTTTTCCTTGAGGAGCTTCTACCATCAGCCAGTAAGGAACATTTACAATGCTGCTTCCCACAGTAGCTTTGTGGATGGAAGGCATGCATTTTAAGGTCTGTACCAAGACATGAAGGAATCAAAAAAACTGCACAAATCAATGGCATACAACTTAAAGGTGTCTCCAGAGGGCTATGGTATAACATAGTCCAAAATGAGACTGTGAGGCCTTAAAATTAATTGGATCTAATACAGCCTTTGGTTCTGTAACTTTTTTGTTCTGTCAGCTAAATCAGGAGTCCATTACTAACTCCCCATAAAAGCAAATTTATGTAGGACACTAAGCCTCAGTCTGGGGTAGCTGACTGTCACCGGCAACAGGACTACTAGCAGAGGCCCTGTAACTCACGTACACTATTAATGAGTGCAGCACAGTGGTGTGAGGTGCAAAGCTCAAGCTGTCACTCCAAAGAAATAAAGCTCCTAAAAGCAGCCTTGAACTCAGCTATATTAGTTCAGAAACACGAAGGTATGACTCCCTTCATGTTACAACATAATTTCTCTACACCCACCATGGAATGTATGTTCAACATATAAAAAAATTAGTGTTTGAATGAAGAGAAACAAAAAGTAGGTAACCCTTTAATAATGTTTGAGACAGAGCAGTCATTTCCCTGATATATTAAAATATTGCAATGACAAAAGCACTGAACAGAGTATTAAGAGAAACTCTCCTTCTGCTGTTTGCTTTAACAATCTGAAAGAAAAAGTTGTATTCACACACATAACCTACAGCTTTTCAACTCACCTGGAGATCTCCCCTACCCACAATGCACTAAGTGGATGATTAAAAAGAAATGGGGGCTTAACTGAGGGGTAAGCGTGGGGTCTCTGGAGCTTTGCAAAGCACTGAACCATGCAGCTACAGCTGTCCTCCAAACAAGCCCAACATTCTTTATTTATTTGTTATGAAATATTTATGGATGTTATGAAAGGTTTAAAATAATGTGTCTGTCTCTCTCTCTCCCCTCTTATTTTTGCCCTGGCACAGTGTTTTCTAATGCATAAATAATTCTGGCCTGTGGACAGTGGGACAGCGGGACAGCACATTAGGTGGATTGTATCCGCTGTATCACATTCTTTCTGCCTGAGAGAAAATATCATTCCTAGTAATTTTCTACACTTATACAATCTGCGTTGACAGTAAATAATTGATGTATGAATTTAGGACTAAACTCCAACACAATATGACTTTATGTCAAGGGTTACTCCCAGCAGATTTTGAGCTAAATCATCTTGCAAAATGGGTTCTTTCAGTGGAAAAAGGGGGGAAAAAAAGCTTTTTGAAATTATTTTAATGGAAAGATGGGACCTCTGCATAGTGCTTCTTTTGATGAGGTCTTGCTTTGCATGGCTAGTAATAAAACCAAGCAATCTACCCTTTATGAAATTGAAAATGTTTCATTTGTGATCACAAATGGATTTTTTTTTAGATTGACATAAGCAGGTTCCATGCCTTTCCTTGCCTTTCCTTGCCTCGCCTTGCCTCGCCTTGAATCTCCTGTTCCCCTTCCCCTTCCCCTTCTCCTTCCTCTTCCTCTTCTCCTTTCCTATTTCTTTTCTTCATTTCTTTTTTTTTTTGTGATAGGAGAGTTAGCATGTGATAGGGTGCCCTCTGCTTTTCATACCTGTATTTTCCATACAAAGTACAATTATATTTTGAATTATAACTTTAAGATACATAACTGAAAGAAAGGTTTCACATAAAAGGTTACAAATTTACTCCTAGTGCTTCAATTAAAATCCTTTTCATCATGAGAAAGTGGCTACCATCAGACAAAAAGGAAACAAGGAAAGAAATGTATTTGAGAAGAAAGCTTTTATGATAAAGATGGAACTGAAATACTCAATACCTCTATATATTTTATTAAAGACCAGACAGGAACATCAAAGGAAAATATTTGTAAAAATAACCCATTGTAATATGCTCTTATTTAGAAGAAGGTAATTAACAGAGAGGGTTAGAGTTATTTGTTTGTTTTTAATTCTTTTTTATTTCATGATTTGATGCAAAGCAGAAAAAAAGTATGTATTTCCTGTTATACTAAATATTTACACCACTGGTGGTGCAGCAGGCATATACAGTTTATTTTAAATTTAAACATCACCACAGTCTTCGAGCAAATATCAGTATCATTATCTCTGCCAGTGATTCCTTCTCTGTTTTAAAATTGTGATGACATTTGTTTACTTATGTTAAACCTACACTTGTGGAAAACTACTGAATTTCTTGTGACACGTAAACTGAATATCAAGAGAACTTTTTGTTAAAGGGACAAAACTTTCTTCTAGGATGACAGGGACAAAACTCTCCCTTATTTCTCAACATTCAAGCAAATATCTACTAGTGACTGTTCTATAGATGGCACTCATGCCTCTAAGCAAGAAGCACAGATCCAAGTTCAGTTGAGGAATATTAAAAACAAATACTTTGATCTGAAGAAAATTTCCTAAAACAGATTGACAATTGTTTGAGAAATACCAGAATGTTTCTTTCTCTTATTTATATATTTGGCATCTAAGAGTGTAAAATAGCAACAAAAACATATCTGTGACAGAGAGAAGTGATTTGCAGTATAGTATTTTCTTGTATCTTTGCTTGAGGAAGTTTATATATACTGTAAGTTCTCGTGATTTTCTGCAATAAGGAGGGGGAAGCTGTGAGGAAAGATTTGAAAGCAGTCATAGTTTTAGTTAGTGAAGATGCAATTCAGATGAATAGAATAGAATAATAAAAATTATTAGAATAATAAAAATTAATAGAATAATAAAAATTAATAGAATGTAATAATAATAATAATAGATTTTAATAAAATATAGTAGAATTTGCTGTAATTTCTACAGGTTAGCCAAATTCTTCTTTGTTGTGCTCTCTTGCAGAAGTGTTGTTGGGCTTGGTACAAACCTAGCTGCAACTTCCTAAGTGCTAATAAAATATGCAGTGCATGTAACTTTTGCAAGACAGAAATTTAAACCAAAAGACATACCATGCATTTAATAGTTTAGCGAAATCCAGAAGTTATTTTTAACTGAAAGCAGAAAGTGCTTAGGAAGTTCAAATTAAAAAAAAGCTACCCAGCTGGTGTCTGACATCATCTGTACAAAGATGTACCAACATCTTTGGCTGAGTTTTTACTCAAATAGTTATCAGTATAATTAAATATATAAAAGTAAGAAACACCCTGATTCGTGAGGAAGCCATTAAATTTTCTCAATAGGCTGCTCTGCAAATCCAGAAAAACAAGAGTGTTCTTGAGGCTATTCCAACTTGAACCCCAAACTTCTAATTGTTACACCTCAGTTCAAAGTGTTCATAATCCATGTATCTCAAATATCCTGGGACAGTCCCTGTAGAAATAGGCCTGTCTTGGGTCTCCTCTCAAGTGATGAAACTGGAAAAGGCCTCTGCAAAGATGAACCCTTGCGTCTTAGGGCACTTGGTATCATTTGACTTTTTCAAACATGAACATGAGTAGTGTAGATCCTCCCTGGCAGAAGCATTTTCAGGGGGCTGCATATAATGTAAGAAACATTTAGGAATCTGAGTTGTTCACAGCACTTCATGTGGTGTAAATTTAGATCTGAGAAAGAGAATTGCTTTCTGCACCATAAAGGGGAAAAGGTGAGTCTACTATTCCCACCGACTTCAAAAGGAACAACTTTATTCACCAACCTTGATTTAGGCCCATAAATATAAAATGAAATATGCTTAAGGAGGACAAAGTGAGCCACAAAGATTAAAGGATTAACACTCACTGTTGCAAAACCCACAAAGGCATCAAAAGCCACTCTTATTGTTCTGTCCCTTGCAGTAACAGTAGCAGATGCTGAGGAAATGAATAAGAAACTAAACCAAGTACAGCTTGCTGTTTCATTCAGAATGGCCTCTTCACTTGTGGGGATCAGGGACTTCCTGAGACAGAACTTGCAACAGTTATGTGTCCTTTTGTTTTTGAAGCCATACATACCTTTGGCATCTGCAACATGCAGTGGTAGCGAATTCTGTGCATTATTCAGTATGTTATTCTATGCAAACTATCTATGCAGCTTTTTGAAATTAATGTTCTTTTTTTTGCTTATAAGGCTTCTCTCTGATTCTTGTATTGGGAGCCCTCTAGTTCTTCAGTTTTGTTAGAAATAATACGCAGTTTATTTCCACTCATATTATTGGCATCTCTGAATAGATCTACTCAGTTTCTGTCTGTTTATTTTTCTGTTATTGCTATTGTTGGGGTTTTTCCCATCCTGTAGAATTCAAGAATATTCAATCCCATCCCATATGGAGGTAATTCTGGATCTCTGATCATCCTTATCTGTACTGGTCCTTGTTCTGCTACATAATTATTCAGATCGAGTGGCCAACTTTGTGGTCAATGTCAAAGATACAGGTACTTTGTGTTTTTATGCATAATGCAGTAGTCTAAAGCTTGTTATTTTATTCTCTATTATTTTCCAAAGAATTCCTTATGTTCTACTTGTCTTTTTGGTGCCACTGAACACTGAGTTGATGTTTCCAGAGAATGATCCACAAAGACTCCAAGATTACTTTTTTGCATTGAAATATCTAATTGAAAGCCTACAGCTGTATATATGTATGAGTAGAGTCATACTCTTCATTATACATTATTTTACATTTATCAAGCCTGATTTTTATGTGACATTTTAATTCCTCATCACTTGGTATTGCTTACACTTTCTTTAGACCCACAGACAATGACAGTTTTGAGTATCTAGTAAACTTTTCCGCTTCATTTATGAGGTTATTGAAAAAATTTCTGTATGATTCATGCAGGTCAGAAGGAAACTGATGCTGTAAAATGTAGTGATTACCATCAGAATGTCATGGCAATTGTCTTCCACAGATCTACAGTGTTGCTATTTGCAAGTGTCAGTTAAGGTTGTGTTGGCTGTTACTGAGCCTCTCTGAGTCTCTCACAGGTGATTTTCAAATTCTTCCTGCTGGTTAGGACCATATGTTATTACAGAATTATTTTTAGACAAAAAAATACACAGTGGGGAAAAAATAAATAATAAAAACATTACTTGTTTTCATAGGTGCTCATGCTGAATCTTATTTCTTTCCCTGGAAGAAAAAATAATACTCCACGAAGAAGCCAGAAATCAACACAAGAAATTACCAACAAGTGGAGGTGAATTTTCTAGGAACCAAGGATGAATATAATGGACTGGTGTAATGACCATGGCAGTCTCACTTTGAAGTATGGATAGCAGAAATATCTCATAAGAACCTCAAAATTTTTTCTGGTTATGGTGTCTGGCCTTCTCTGGGATATAAACTTAGCTTTGATTAGTGTCAATGGTATAATATTCACAAGGACATACACTGAGTTGACTATAGAATATATTGCTCAACTGGCTGTGTATCTTGAATTGTTCACTAGTTCTTCTAGAAATATATTATGATGCACCACTCAGAACCTCTCAAAGGGAGCAAAAAGGTGCAAGGAGGAAGAGGGAAGGAAGCATGCTGCTATACTGTAAATAGCTGTCAAGAATTTCTGAGTCCCGGCTCAGAGTTAGAAAAGTTATATCCTTATACAGGATCAAGTGAAAAGATATGTACTATTTTAAAGAGACTGAGCAGAAAAAGAGTTATCTGAGACCATCTGAAGCAGAAGTTTTATAGAGAAATCGATGGGCATAGTATCAGAACAATATTGTATTAGCTATGCTAATGTAACCCAAGTTTTGCACTTCTGTAATATTTCTGCTAGCTGAGGATTTCACATATATGACTGACACCACATATTCAGAAATTAAGTATGAGACTGGAGAATCTGAAATTGCTTCAAGTCATATGAAATGTCTGTTTCTTTTACTGAGCTTCTGGATGTTTTTGAACCTGTGTGATTATTTCGTGTTCAAAACTCAGGCCTAAATACAGGTACAAAATAATGATCTCTGGATGCTGGAGGACTTTGGTTATTCTCTTTTGTTTCACGAGTGAGAGAAACTGTCAGCTCTCTACACAGAAAGTCAGAAGAGAAGAATTTTTACTACTTCCCTGATTTTATTTCCTTTGACTTCCTGACTTCTACAGTCCAGTGACTCCAGATCTTTTCTGTTGATGACACATGCAAGGACTGTGCAACTGTAGACATGAAGTGTTGTAATCAATAAAACCTTCCTGAGCCATGGTGAGGGCAGAACAGGGAAGCTCTACCAAACCTTATGAGCCAGCAGTGTGCCCAGGTGACCAAGAAGGCAAATGGCATCCTGGCATGCATCAAAAATAGTGCGGCCAGCAGGACTAGGGAAGTAATAATCCTCCTCTACTCGGAACTGATGAGGCCGCGTCTGGAATACTGTGTTCAGTTCTGGGCACCTCAGTACAAAAAAGTCATTGAAGTACTAGAGAGGGTCCAGACAAGGGCAACTAAGCTGGTGAAGAGCCTGGAGCACAGGTCTTATGAGGAATGGCTGAGGGAATTGGGGTTGTTTAGTCTGGAGAAGAGGAAGCTCAAGGGAGACCTTATCACTCTCTACAACTGCCTGAAAGGAGGTTGGGGTGTGGGGGTGGCTGGAGTCTTCTCCCAGGTGATGAGTGATAGGACAGGAAGGAATGGCCTCGAGTTGCACCAGGGGATGTTCAAGCTTGATATTATGAAATTTTTTTTTATTGAAAGGGTGGTCAGGCACTGGAACAGGCTGCCCAGGGAAGTGGTAGAGTCACCATCCCTGAAGGTGTTCCAAAAACATTTGGATGTGGCCCTTGGGGAGGACATGGTTTAGTGGTGTACTTGGCAGTCCTGGGTTGATGGTTGGACTGGATGATCTTAAGGTCTTTTCCAACTGAAATGATTCTATGTTTCTATGATATACCGTAGAGAACAGGTATACCAGGATACATAGGGGTATAGTAGGTGCTTCAAATTGCTGGAACAGGTGCAACTACTCGGTAAAACTGCAACCTGGATATCAGTGAACAGTAGAAGAGGCCTGATTGTTAGTGTTATGTTTGTTAATTTAAGCATGCTCTGGGAGTGTCAGAGCCACACACTGTGGTCTGCAGCATCCTGGGAAGCAACCACCATCTTTGCCTTTCCTGGTCTGTCAGTGCTCCTTCCTGCCTATGTCTAGGCTGGTAATTAGCAATCTTTGACCTAGGATAGCTGAAATTAGACTCTATGCTAGCACAGCTACAAGATGTAAGGGGTACTCCAACTCCTGCAATAGTTAACCTATGCCTAATACGGTAGTGTGATGCTTGTTCATTTGTCCTCTATTCTTTTCCAACAAATTCCTTATGTTCTACTTGTCTTTTTTTGTGTCACTGAACAACTGAGTTGATGTTTCCAGAGAATGATCACATGTGTGGTGAGGCTGGTACATCACAGGAAAAAAGGTACATATGTGGACCCCAATATATAGGAAAAAAGTAAGTTTTAGAATACATTTCTGTTAATTTTCCTCTATCTTAGCCAAAACTCTTTTATTTTTTTTCCCCAGATATTTCCTTTTTTTCCAGAGGGGAAAAAGGAAATATTTTCAATGTAAAAACAAGCAGTTACAGATAAAAAGCTTCAGCCCCAGTTCTGAACACATACTCAGGCAGATAACCAAAACAGAGAATCTTCCAAACACAATTACTTGACTTCCAAGTGAATCATGATATTTCTGTTAGGAATAATTTTGCTGTATACTGAATTGACATTACTAACTTTTCTTTCTGTGTACAGTAGTGAACACTATTGTCTGAGATAGGTAGAAAGTATTCAAACAAATCTTTTGATAAAATGCTGCTATAATGCATGAAGTGAAAAGAGAAAGCTTCTTTCAGTTTAAGAAATCCACATAGAATATAGGTAAGAATCAAAAATTTTCTTTCCCTTTAATACAATGTTAGTATTTTATCTTATAATATGAAAATGAAAGGCATTCCTTTAATGCATTTTTCTTTAAAATATAAATCATATTTGTGTCAAGTCTCAAAGGTGAAAGCCAATGGTGCTTCAAGTTTCTGCAGATTTCCTCTTGGCTGGAGTTCCCTATTTTTATCTTGACAAACAATCTCCCCATAAATTCCAGATTTTATACATAAAGGGCTGTGGAGAATGGTGTGAAAATAGGATTGTATATTAGAGAGTTGGTGGCAGCCTTTGGACAGCTGAAAAATATTAAAAAGGACTGGTGAACTGCACAGTGAGTTTTTGTTGCCAGATCATTTTCAAACCAGTAATGAAGTTACAGCTTAATAAAGTTCATCCCTTTTCTTTCCACCTGAATGGCTGGAGCACAGAATCAGAGCAGCTTGACATGCAAATTTTTTTAGAAAGTGACCATTCATTATAGATTGTCTTTTTATTTGTGTTTTTAGTGTTGATGCAGAAAAGAACAAAATCTACATGCCACTCCAAACCCAGTTTTTGTAGAACTCCAGTCTGACGTTAGATATAACTATAGCTGTAGAAAGCTGTTTTGACTAGTGTCAAAAAGTTTGCTTTCAAGACTTCTGTCTTGTATGTGTAGGAGATTAAGGAAGGAAAGCACAATGAAACAGAAAACCGAACATGGAAAACAAGAATTAAACAAATATTTGATCCCATAAAAATTTAAACCAGCTTACCTAATATTTAGGGGAATATTTACATGTTAGGAAAAAAAATAGCAAAAACTCAAAAGACATCTATTTAAATAACCGTCCTTTCAAGAGGGTAGATCAGCATATGCTGACAAGAGGCTTGTGTTGTGGTTTTTGTAGTACTCTTAGCCTAATTAACAAATGCATTACTGGCACAAGTGAGCCTGGAACAATTGCCAGTCAGAACACTCAGAGAGAAGTCACC
This sequence comes from Aegotheles bennettii, assembly GCA_013398125.1. Classification (NCBI taxonomy): domain Eukaryota; kingdom Metazoa; phylum Chordata; class Aves; order Caprimulgiformes; family Aegothelidae; genus Aegotheles; species Aegotheles bennettii. Next base: position 191,441 of record VZRW01005215.1, read on the forward strand.
AGGGAACACTGGATAGCAATAAAAAGCCATGGATGCTTATTTTTAATTCTTCAGAGGGCCAATTCAAACAGCAAATGTAATTACAATTCTGTAAATAGAACACCCGAAAGCACTCCTTCTGGCATTAGTATGCATATCTTTGATATTTGCTTAACAAATGATCAAGTAGCCCTTTCCTTATGTTGCTTCTTATTTAAGGGGTTTGCAAATTTGAAAAGCAAGCCTGAAAATACCATATAGCTGTGTAGACTTTCACTTTCAAATGCATTGGAAAATGACTGATTTGGCTAGCGAAGGAACCTGAACATTGCTTTCTGCTTCAGGTACAATAAGTAGAAGAGGTAGGTTTGCAAATACCTTTTGGGTTGGTATTTCTTTATTTGAAGAACAGACGCTGATAATGTCAGAGCATGATAAAGCCAAAATTATTTCAAAGGGAAATGATAGCTAAACTAAATGATTTGTGTTCCTGCTCTACTTTCACTTAACACAAAAACAAGAGTCAAAAGAGAAAGAAGAAAACTTCAAGTCCTTCAAATGTGGCACACTTTCCCATTACCCGACATACCGAGTGTCTCAGCAGGATGTTACCCTACTTTGTAGTATTTTGTGCAGCAGGCAGGCTTGCTGTGGTAGGTTAATTCAAAGAAAGAGCAAAAGTGGTTAAGGCACAGCAAGATGTGATCATAAATTAATAATGTTCAATGGACTGTGACTGTGAGAGCTGCTATTGGTGTTTCAGGTCAGGATAATCCCTAGACTCAGTTTAATTTCAAAAATGGCAGACATATATTTCATGTGCAAGTGGAAGAACACTGAAATCTTGGGGGGGATAGAAAGCTCTTAGAGAGATGAAGACAAGTATCGGAGAGAGAAAAAGGGAAAAAAAATAATAATAAGGCCAAAGCAAAGTAAACCATCTTACCATCTGTATGTGAGTACTTGATAAACACAATAACATTAACAACATGATTAAAGATTCATAGGATCAAAAATCTCAAATTCTTGCTAAGGTATTCCTGGTTTTCCTCTGACTTTGAGAGTTAATTGATAGCTTTTTTTCACCAGCCAAATAGCTATGTGAGAAACAGTATGAGCTGTCATTGAGATGTAAAAAAAGGGAGAAGCATCTGTAAAAGTTCTTTTTGTGCCCCTTCCAACCTCCCTTCCTGCCCCAGTTTCATAGTTTTGGATGTTTTGTAGGAAACATCTGTTTGGCTACTAAAACCCATATTTATTGACACTTAATTTCATTATTGCTCTACAGCCATTGTTTGACATTAAAAGACATGGCTACATTCTCAGCACTTAAAATCATACCAAATTATGTGCAGTAAGCACATGTTTCTAGCATTTTAAAAACTCAGTCTTACTGCTGGAATGTATTTACATTTCTGAGTTTTTGACAGAGAGGAAAGCGCTGTAATTTACCTGCTTCCAGTTTGCCCTACAAGCACCTGCTATTTCAAAGTGGCGTGGAGGGACAGAAGGGAGGCTGGCTGTTTATCCTAGGTGTTGTACTTCACCACTGTCCAGGCCTTCACAGGAGGAGAAAGGACAGCTTTTTCATGACAAGAAACAGTCTGCTCTGTCAAGGATGCAGTGCAGGCCAAGGCGAGAGGATGGGACCATGGGATGCCCGGTTTTCTCACTCAGGCAAACCAGCTTCAAAGCATGCCCTTCCTTAGCTGCTACCCTGTGGCCATGCTGCATACGATGGCTCTGATCATTTTTTTTTATGTTGTAAACCAATATACACCAAATCAATGCAATTTAAAAATAACCTTTAAAAATATTATTTGTAACTCAGGTCATTTCAGAGATCTGATTTATAGTGTGGCCTCTAAAACTGTTGTCTGGGCACTGCTGAATGGTCAGTGAACTAGTGTGTGAGAATAACTGCTTGGGAAAAAGAGCCTTTTAATTTGGCTTTTCTGCCAAAGTTAATATATATTTTACTCATGTCCTGAGACAGACAGCAAACAGGGTGCTTGCAGCATGAAAACCAACATGAAGGCTTCTGAAAGGAACAGGAGTCCAGACTGTAGCAAAGACCAAACTCCCAACTCAAAGGTTCAAAGGTGACAGATGGCAAGAGGCTTCCCTAGGGACAATGTGAGGCTGTTGTAACTAAAGAAGCCAACAGAAAGACTGGAGAGGAATGTCAATTCTCAAAAAGACAGTGCACAGACTTATTTTCCAACCTTCATTTCACCTGTTTGGCTTTTTCCCAGCAGATCTGAATGTTCCCTGTTGGAGGCATCACCTTGTCCTTCTTTTCTTTGCTGATAGGCTCAAGCTTTGGAGGCTTGTGATACACCCATGACAGGGGGTGCAAATCACACCTCTCCATTGTGATCAGCATGGGATCTCCTCACAGGGGGCTGCAAAAGTTCATGAAGGCTGAATGTGAAGAGAGCACTTAGTTTGCAGTGAAAGCTAACCTTGACCACACAAGGAAGCTTGCCTTCCTCTCAAGTCAGTAGGTGGTGCTAGGGAGGAACAGGGTCTTTGTGGTTGAAGGGCCAGTAACTGGCTAGCTCACCCCAGGAAATTAATTAATACAGCTGTAATAGGGCAGCACTGAGTCTACAAAGTAATATCACTTTCTTTTATAAAGTTAACATAGCAAGACTCTTGGGTTAAGGCTGACAGTCAGAGACAAGCCTCCAGTATGCACCTCCTACTGCCAGAAGTTTTGAGGTTAGATAGCAAGAACACCTAATACCTTGTCTAACTTCTGGAAAATTATGAAGAAATCTCTCCCTCTGCCTACCATATCTTGACAGGACATCCTCTTCTTACTGCTTGGTTTGCTTCTAGCAGCATTTCAGTGGAGTCCTAACTTGCAACCAGTTCTGTGCAGTTTCCTCTAGTCCTTCTGAAAAGTCTTAACTATCCCTCCATCCCCTCTAAGGCCTAGGTATGCATCAGATACTTTCTTTCCGTATGCTCCCCCTAGCCTCTTACAAATTCTTTTCTTTACTGACACTTTCAGAAGTTTCTTCTTACCAGGATATTGCAGTCAGCTTTCCCCAATTCTGAACAACCATGGCCTTTCAAAGTTGCTGAAGGGAATATCTAGTGAGCAGCAGACAAATAACCAGTTACCCGGTCTCATTTTTGCTTCTCATTTCTTTTGCTATTGCAGCCAGTATCTTTTCAGAAGGTAAAACTACTTTTTCCCCAACCTGAAACCTGACCACCAGTCTGGTTACTATTTTTTAGACAAATCTTATTTACTGGGATCTCGTTCTCTGAATCTCTTCTCTTACTTATCGCAGTCACCACAGGAGAAAAGGAAGTGTAAGACCTAAGTGCTCTGTCCTGTTTGATTCTTTTTAGCAACACTAGGAGTGTTAGGCACTAGACATGCTTCTGCTTCCTGTGTCCCAGGTGGGCATTCTGATGCCACAAAGCTCACCACAAACCACAAAGTCCAGCTGAGAAACAGCTGGTCCTAAGCTTGGTCTGACCAGTGTTGGAGCTACCTCCTTTATGACCAGGTTCTTGGGGTAGATTTGGAAGCTCAGGCATGCTCAGATTTTCCACATCATTCTGTGTTTAATTGTGTAGGACCTATATTTTCAATTAATTTCCTAATTTTTTGTTTTAGGACTTTTTCTCTATTCTCTAGCAGATGCCTATTAAAAGTTTTATCTAATTTGCAATGCTTGCCATTTTAAGAAAAAAATCCAGAATTCCAACCAGGGACTTCTCTTGAATTAGTGTTTATGAAAAACAAGACATAGAGAAGCTTTTAGGTTCTTTATTAACATTTGATGACTGAATATGGAAAGGTGCTTGTTATTTCTGCTAAAATAAAATATAAAATAACTATATCTTTTAAAGATGAATTATAAAGCCTTGGTAAATTCTCAGATAAATAGTCAACTTCATAGGAAAAATAAATTATCTGAGAAATATTATGCAATGTTTAAAAGCTGATTGTGCATTTAATTCATCAAAATATGAGTAGGAGTAAATAGCAAAACATATATGTCAAGACAGAATTCTGCTCAGTTTCTGTATTTCCACTAGTTCTCATTTTATACAAAAATAAACAGTTATATTTTTTGATATTTGTGAACAATTCATAGATTCACAGCACAGTATTTTATGGTGACCTTTTACATTTTTTTCTTCTCTGAGGAGAAATGTGACAAGTATGTGATGTCAGGTAATAAACCTGTTTTTACAGAGCAGCAGTCTAATATGCAGATGTGACACTTTTGACACTTCTGCTTGGAATCAGCTGTAAGCTTTTCTTTATATGGGTATTGTGAAAGATCCCTTACTTTCTTTTAGAAATTATTCCATCAGTTTAGAACTTGGGTTCTCAGGATGGTGTAAACTGGAGTTAAACTGCTTCAAACATAGCTCTTTGGGTTCCCCAGGAAGCACAAAAACCCCCAACTTCTGAGCAAGTCTGCACATACTCTTTTTGGAGCCTGATCAGAAAACAACATCCTGCTATACTTTGATTTTAGGCTCTGCGATTAAAATATAAAACCATAAGCAGCAGGAAAAAACTATGGTTTTTCATCCTTAAGATTGTGTTCCTTACTTCATTGTGAACATTTTCATCTGGGAAGTTTTGTGGCTAATGCTCTATCAAACATTTTCCCCCTGAAAAATATTAAATATTTTATCTCTGTGCAGACATTGAAAATATCTAGCTATCTTTGACTCACTGAGTCCAGCAGAATTGAATCTATGTTATTTTTCTTATTTATTTCCTAATTTCAAGTTTAAAGTTGTCTAGATACATTTGGAGAAGGAGGAAGTTTAATTATCCTTTACATAGAAGACAACTTATTCATCTAGAGGAAGGGGAAAAGAGTCTTATAGTGGAGATGCATCCTTCAGTGGAGATATGCCACAGCAATACAAAAGGATTTAAAGGACGTGCTGCCTGAATTTAACTATATGGTGTGGTATAGCCCCAAGTGTTTTGGGTTTGGGAAAGACTGGCTGCCATATTCATGAGGATATTTCTCTACCACAAAAACGACAACCATATAAAAGAGTTGCTCTACTTGCACATAAGTTCTTCCAAGGCAAGAAAGTTCTTTGCAGCTGTGGTTCCACAATACTCAGGTAAGGGCTAGGATGTAGGGCAATTCACATGCACAGTATTGCTGTCAGAGTGTTGAAAAGAAGCTCTTTGGGCTGGGGTGCTACAGTCCTGCTTGGGCAACTGTGTCTATCTTCAGCAGGAGGGGAAACACCTGTGGCTGCACTGGGCCTGAGCTGGCCCTGGGCCATTTAATCCAGACCCTGGGAGGAATGGGGTCTTTTAGAGTGGACATGGCTGAATGATGCAGGCACCTGCTTAAAATGCTAAGATCAGAAGAAAGGGAACTTGTGGTCAAAGGTGTTAATTGTTCCCAGGTGATCCTCCAGGAGAGCTGCATATTAACTCAGAGCAGAGGAGCAAAGGGGGAGCTTTGCACAAACCCCCAAGGGCTGGACCTGTTCATTTGTCATGATTCTTGCTGGAGTAGCTGTGGGTTTGTTCCTGTGCATCAGAAGGCAAGGATGCATGTAAACAGAACACTGGTGACTGCCAGGGGCCAGCCTCCTCTCTTCCTCTTTCCTTCAGGAATGGCTCATGATTTCCCATTAAGAAGGATGCTTTCCATACTGCTGTCCTTGGGGATTATACATATTTGTGAAAGTTTACCAGATACATACAGTCTCTGTGTAAAACAAGAACTGAGTTTTTTGGGTTTTGTTTAATAACTCTCACACACTCTTGTGCATCCTTAATATGTGCCACAGTAAGTCGTCTCATTTTCAAAGTACTCAACACATCCTCAGGTTAATGACCAAGACTATCTTTGTGTTGCAGAAGGTTAGGTACATTTCATTGCTTTTTTTAATGTTCAAAGCAATGAAAAAATCAGTTGGCTCTGTAACAATTGCAAGATTGTTTCAAGAATAATGCTTTAAAATTATTGTTTTACATTTTATTTTTCAGTTTTCCAAGTGTTTGAAATTTTGAGCTTTTTTAAGCCTTCCTTCCATCCAATATTTTTCTTTTCTACACAAAACCTGGCATTTTTCTCATCATCTCATAACTACAATATCTTGGTATCCTATATAGAATGTCTAAACTATGGGATACTAAATATAATGGAATATCAAGAAATGGCAAGCCCAATGCTTTCTTTTTCCTCTGGACTATGTCAGTCCTGCACGAGCTCACCTCATGAATCACAGAGTGTTTAGAAAGATTAAAAGATTCACATAAACAAATATTTTTTTCTGTTCTATATTTCTTTTCATGTTTCTCTAAGCATTCTCCAGAAGTATCTGATAAGAAAAAGATGATCTTTCCCACACTGAAATAGAACATTTGAGAATGGTGAGAGAAAGTAGTTGGTGCTTGGAGCATTTGATGACTGTGCTCCAAAGCACAAAATTATATATAATGATAAGTGAAGAAACGCTATTGATAGCAGAGTACAGTCAGTATGCTCAGTGTTGGTAACCTCACAAGCCACATGGAGCAGGTGAAGAGGGAAATGTTCACTGCCTCCTCTTGGAGGACACCAAACAAGCAGGTAGCTGATTTAAAACAAACAAGAGAAGGTGTTTCTTTTGCAGTTCATATTTAAATGTGGAGCTGATTGCTACAGGACTTTAGTAATGCTATTTACACATGAAATCAAGAAACAGGTAGAAAAACTCATGGTAGAAAAGACCATCTAGATTAATCATCTACAAGGTTCGTTCTTCCAGCTTAGAAAACCCTTGACCCCCAGATCTCAAGACCACTGATCTCTAGAGTTTTAGAACCCCTTGTTTGTTTCCCCCAAAGCTAGAGACCTTATAGTCTTCCCTTAGAATGCACAGTTCAATTTTGTTGGGAATGACTGGGCTGAATAACTTTTCCATGTGACCTACTGTGGACATTCTTATGACCTTAACAGAATGTTTATCAAACATTTCATTATGTATCCCAGATCATAGAAGTACAACTGGTGTTGACTCTTCTTATTGCTTTTTCAGGGCCAGATTTTGCTGTCACTCTATTTTTTCTTACTTATCTTACAAAATAAAATGCTCATTGTGTCCAGCTATCCTGAAATTTCCTCTCTTGTAGACTAGCAGGGGACTTCTGGTCTCTGCAGAAATAAAGTTGCCCTTAAAGAATATCTCATCCTTTTCACTTATCAAGTATATAGCAGCTCTCTTCCTGTTTTGTTATTTCCAAATGACATGTAGGTGACACAAAAGGAGCAAAGCAGAGAGGCACGCTCAGAAACAAACTTCTTGTAGGTTATGAGGAATTTCACTCATTCTCCTCCCACCATAGAAACAAGAAAATAAGAGGATGAAGAGAAGCTGGCATTTGGAACAATCCTTAAATTGTGAATTTCACAGTTATAATTTCTTTCGACTGAGGGGGCATGTGATGAGTGAGAAATCCTCTATTCAAAATGAAAAAGTGAAGTTCCGTGTAAGATATTGCTACCATGAGTGGCAGAATGGAAGCAGTAGGGAGACAAATTGAAAGACAGAGAAAAGAAAGGACAATGTGATAAAATTATATGAAATTATATGAAGTTTATTTTTGTCTAACACCTATTAATCTACAGGATCTTGGCATGCTGATCCCTTAGAATGTAACTTCCTAGTTACTTTGCTACTTGAAACAGGGCTAACTAGCAAAAATAAAAGAAAACGCAAAATATAGATCAGTCTCACAGCTACAGTACTTGGATAAACACAAGGAAAATGAAGGGTTGGAAGTGGTTTTTCTTGTACGTGCTGGTTAAATTGATTTATATCTGTCTGTCACTGAAACTCTGTTTTAAAACTAATGATTGTGGCTTCACGTAGAATAGTTGATATTCTGACCCACATCCTAAGGGCCTCCTTCAGTCCTTAACAAACAGAAATAAAAATGACCCCAGGAGCTAGCAGCCTCCACTGAGGTGCTGAATCAATGACATCTTCTTTGTCCAATTCCTTTTTTTTTTTTTTAAAAAGGCATTAGAGCTTTTTTTTTCCTTTTTCTTTCTTCTTTTTTTTTTTTTATTAATAAATGCCTGAGGGCAAACTCTTCTACTCCTTCCCTTTTTGAATGTTGCTGAGGTACCAGGTTCTTTCCAAGCTCCAATAACAGGCCACTACAATATAACTGGCTGGGCTTGGCTGCCAATCTATAATGTTCTTGGCCATGATTAATCTGATAAATAATAAATATATCAATCTAGTCTTTTAGACAAGGACAAATTCTTACCAGCGGGAAGGCACGAGGCCTCTTTTACAGCTGCCTGTAGTGCTAGAATTAATTATTTAATGCTTAATTCTTCAGGAAATGAGAAAGTTTTGATTAATGTTGTCCAGTGTCATTTCTTGCTTGTTTGATATGTGTCAGATAATTTTTCCTCGGCAGTCGCTCTGAAGAAGCCAGAGGCTACTGTCACTGGGATCAGACACTGAATTTCTAGAGATTAATTGAAGTGAAAATTTAGAGAAATGCACCATAAGTGCTTGCCCAAGATAACCTTTCACAGGCTAAATTTAGCTTCCTTTGGTAATGTTAGCCTCCTGTTGCCTTGGTGTAAAACATTTATTTTTAATGCTGTGAGAAACTTATTTTGTTTTTTTGATTTTTTTTTTCTTAACTCAATATATGTCAGCATGATTAGAATGTTTAGGTCTTGATTCACCCCACTTCATTTACCCCACCATAATTCTGCAGCTTCCATGGAGACTGATATAATGTTAATTAGTTTGTTACAGAAAGGGATGTGTATTTAGAAGTAAGCCACAAAATTAGAACTAGATAAACTAGGTATCAGCACTACCTGCATATTGTGTTAACTCTATCCCTGAAACAGAGTAAGTCTGAATGCTAGAGGCTTGTTTCAGTTGCTATTTGTGCCAAGGTACTTCAACTAGCCTCATCGGATTTGTTGATTAGATATATTAGTGTGAATTAGATAGACATCATTCCTGCATTCACCAGATGTTTTGTGCCAGATGAGGTTTTCATTGAAACACCTAGTCATTTGGGGAAATTCTTCTAGTGTCTTTACATAGCTACATGTTTCTTTTTTAATCTGACCCTCAGTTTGTCTGAAGAATATATCTGTGTGTTAGAAATTGTGGCATATGAAAGAAAACCAGGTATTTTCTTTCTTCTTAAAGTTGTGCGAGTATGAAATTAAAAGACTGCTGTTCTACATGCAAGTCGTATTCTTCACAAATCCCATTTCTCCTCCTTCCTCCAAATCTGTTAGTGAAATGTAGTTATTCTTGAAAAAAGACTTCCATAAAGACAGAGGACCTGATACTGATGTGACTGCTGCAAGCACTAAGATAAAGAGGACCATGCAGAATATGGTACCGGATGCTCACATGGTTGTTTTCTCTGTAGCTCATCAACCTCCAAAACATTTTTTCTTATATTGGCCTTTCCCAGTCTTAAATTTATTTCCATTAATGTCTCCTTTTGTTAGTAAATAAGGGCTCTATTCTACCTTCCTGTCTATTTTGCTTCTCTTTAAAATCCTGAAAGTGTTTGTGTATATTACATCCTTTGAAGATTAAGTTATTTAAATGCTAACATATTTTATCAGATTTTTCTCTCACTAAAATATAAGTACATGCAGAGATTCTTGGAGATATATTTGTCTAAAAGATAGCAATTTTTAGGTAGTTAGACATGTTTGACCAACAGCTGTATACTTATGATGTATGATTATGACCTATCACATAGACCCAGTGCTAAAACTTCCTTCCCCTCTATTTAGCCCTGGTGAGGTTATGCCTGGAGTGCTGTGTCCAGTTCTGGGTTCCTCAGTACAAGAGAGACATGGACATACTGGAGAGAGTTCAACAAAAGACCACTAAGATGATGAAGGATCTGGGTCATCTGTCCTATGAGAGGCTGAGAGAGCTGGGACTGCTCAGCCTGGAGAAGAGAAGGCTCAGGGGAGACCTCATCAGTGTATATAAATACCTGAAGGGAGAGTGTAAAGAGGTTGAAGCCATACCCTTTTCAGTGATGCCCAGTGACAGGACCAGAGGCAATAGGCACAAACTGACACACAACAGGCTCCGTGTGAACATAAGGAAACACATTTTTACTTTGAGGGTGATCAAGTACTAGTACAGGTTGCCCAGGAAGGTTGTGCAGCCTTCATTCTTGGAGATGATACTCAAAAACTGTCTAGACATGGTTCTGGACAAATGGCTCTATGTGGCCCTGCTTGAGTAAGGGTGTTGGATCTCTAGAGGTTCCTTCCCACCTGAACCATTCTGTGAACCAGTCTGTGAAATGTTGCTGCAACTTAACTTCTATGTTCTTAATTTATTACAAAGTCACGGTTTTGGTATGATTTAAGAGTTTTCATTAGTGATGCTGGGGCTATTTCATGAACTCATTTGTCCACCCAGATGCTGCACCATTTAGATCTAAGTGATAGGATGGAGGAGTGAAATATTTAAAACACACCCATAAATAATCTATGTGTATTTTTCTAGACATGAAGAAGTATCAAACTAAAATTTGTTGACCTAGGCACCTTCACAGCTTTTGGCCAAATGTGAAGAGCTCTTGTGTCTGGCCTGGTAGAGAAAGGAAACAAATAAACTTTAACATTTCATTACCTGTCTAGAAAACAGAAAAAGGGCAAACTGAATGTTGTAATTCCTTTTATTCCAGGAAAAATAACTATTACAAAAAAATTCTAGCTGAAGAGTAAAATCTTTTAAAATCTTATTGGATTTTTTTTTTATTTTATTTAATTTTGTTTTCAATATCAGCTGTTTGAAGCTGCACCGGAGTCAGGAATCTCAGAACTGTAAGACAGATTGCTGAGCAGGTGATGGAATTGTAAACATATGACTAATTTCATAAGGTTTTGAAAAATACATTTACCAGTTCTTCAAATTATCACATGGGAATCATGCATATGTGCACATGTATAGAAACATTGTATAGAAACAGTTTATATGAAGATGGATCCATTAAAAAGATATTTTAGTCTTGTGAAGGGATATAAACCATCACCTTATGTGAATTTCTTGAATATCTAAGTACAATTTGAGATTTGAAATGCAGGCAATATCAGGAGCTAAACTGTCATATAAAAACCTCTGTGTATTTTTCTTACTAGTTCTTTGAATCTCGAGGGAATCAATATTTTGTTTCACTTGCTCTCAAAACAAAATAAAAAAATGGCTTGAGCTAATAAAAATATGAAAATTAAAAACTACAAAAACTTTGGCTAGTTCTTGGCTCACAAAAAAACCCCAACGAAAATCCCAAAACTTAACTAACCTTAGTTAAATGCAAGGCACAAGAGAAAGGTTTTACAATGTGTGAATGCAACTTCAAAAGTTGAATTTGTTTAGGGAATTTGTATTTTCTGCTTCTTTCTTCAGGAACCTATTTGCATTTTAAATAATTAAAACATTAAAACTGAAAAATTTATAAATGAGAGCTGCGAAGAGAATCCTGCTTGGCAGACAATAGAAAAGAAATTATTACCCTGCTAGGTTTGCTTTAATGTCATATCTGTCACTCTCCCTAAGGTAGGTTCATTACCATACCAAGTGCACCTCCTGCCAATCCCCCCTCTACACACACATACTCTTTTTCTTCCACTCCCTGCCACTTAAGGACTCTGGATCTCTAGGGGACTTTGATCTCATTGTACACACTAACCCAAACAGAACCTCTGCTGTTCTCAATAATTTTTGCTTTAGAAAAAAAAAAAAAAAAGTAGTGTGTGGGGGGGAGGGGAGTGAATTTGTGTGAAGAGTGACAGAACGCTTTGTCCAGCGCAGCTTTGGCTGGTTGTAACAAGCGTCAGGACATTAGACGCAACAAAAGCTGGATTGGCAGTATCATCAATCACGGGTCTGGCAGTCGACTTCAGTTTGTTTGTTCCACTCTGCATAATAAGTGATTGGATCAGGTTTAATTAGATATTGGGTAATCAATCATTGCCAACAAGGCAACTCAGCTTGGGATCTAGATGCTGGAAAGGGAGAAAAAAAAAGCAAGTCTCATCCAGGGCACATAAATACTCAAACGTATAAGCACATAGGGTGAAGCTTCAGAGGAAAGGTATAAAGATGTCTGCAAGATGGCACATAATAGAATCGTTCACATCTGTACTACTTGTTACCAGACATCTGCAGTTTGACATTTTACTTTCGCTGCATAATTACTTTTCAATATAATATAATATACTGACCTGAGGGAGAAAGACAAAGCAATTAAATTATGCATAAGATCCTTTCCTCCCCAACCCTTACCAAAAAGACAAAAAAAAAGTGAGAAAAAGCAAGAATAGGAATTAGCATTCTTATGGCTTTTTAAATAAAAGGACAGAAAATTCTTCCACCTGACTGCTATGATGATGAGTCCCACAGCATAGCTTGTCAAATCAGCTACTTTGAATTAAGATTACAATAAATTATTATTTCAATCTTATTTTATAGTGTGTACCTATAGATTAAGGCCCAAACAATGAAGTAAGAGGAGTGATAGATGGAGCAAATTAATCCCATTAACATTAATTGATCCCATAAATTGAGAGAAGGGTTAAAAAAATTCTTTTAGAAGACCCAAAGGGAAGCATACTTGCATTTTTTATAAACACATAATGCTGATATAAATTAGCACAGGATAAGATGTATCACTCATTAACAAGGACCTCATTACTGGAGGCCATTTTAATGTGCGAGGCAGGGCATATACGAGGTAGGTGGGAGCAATACAATGCCCAGCTCTGGTGTCTCCTGCTGCCTAACAATGTACAGTTCATGGGTGGATACATTACATTTCTATACAATGTGTGGGGAAGGGTCTGTGAGAAAGTGGGTTAAGAGAAACTGGTGAACTGGGAGAAGAGTCGCTCACGCAGCAGCAGTAGGGAATGCTGAGGCTCAAACTCCAGAAAATTGCAGTAGAACCAGGGCAAGCATATCTAGTGTTTACATTCTTCTTATCTCCACTAAATATTTAGGTGTCTTGCAGGAGTTGAAGAAGTTGCAGCAAGAGAGCCCATATCACAGGACACAATGCTGCAAAGCGAGAGGCCTCTCTGGGATAAAGACATTGCCCCAATAAGGAAGATTGTTGTCTACGTCTCCTACATTCTGGATGAAAGTTTCAGATGAGGCTGGTCTAAGGGTATTATTTTTTTGTTTATCTGATCTAGTACTTGTGTTCTGATAGATAAGCATCCCAAAGGTGTCTTTGGCTTCAATTAGGCAAGGAACCCTGTTGGGTAGATACTATCAAAGGAAACTGATCATACTGCCGACTGGACGCGTTCCTGTGTGATGTACTCTAGGTGACCCTGCTCCGGCAGGGGGGTTGGACTAGATGATCCTTCGAGGTCCCTTCCAACCCCTAGAATTCTGTGATTCTGTGATTCTGTGATACTGAAAGGACCAGACTTTTCATAGGTTGCAAAGGTAGCTGCTGTCCTTTAGACTTTTAAGCCATGGCTCGAAAAGAAGTCTAGCAGGGACTGGTGACTAAGATCTCCTACAGTGAAAGAACCAGTTTCCATTCCCCTTTCCACAGCTCTCCATGTCAATTTTTTCTGCTTTGCAGTAGAATCAGAGAAAAGGTAGACATCATGGTCAGACACAGTACCTCTCTGTTGGAGATATGTCAATCAGGAAAAAAGAATTCAAGGTTAATTATCCAAAAAGCAACCAAGAGTGGGCATGTATAGACAGCCTATTTGATTAAAACAAGCTGGGAGATGTGTGGTGCAGTCTGGAATTTGCAGGTGTTTTTTGGTCAGAATGGAAAAATATTTGAGCTTTTATATTGTGGAACCAGTTATAAAAGGAAGGCTATTATAAAGACTTTCCTCTGCTCAGCTGTGATGTGCTACACTGAACGATGTTTCATGTTTGACACACACTTTAACCTGACACCAGTGTAGTGATAGCCTGAGTATTTTGTCCACTGGAGAAAGCTTTTATCTTGATTTGTTGTGTTATGTATTGCACATTTTATGATGTATCTGAATCAGCTGCTGTGACTCCTAGTCCTGGGAGTAGCCATCAAATTATCAGAGTCAGCCATCATGTCATTCTAAAGAGATAGCCTCCCCTGACTCCTCTTCAGTCTCCTCAGCTGTAAATCAGGGATGGGCCAAGCTTGTCTCAGACACTCTGAATGCCAAATTTATTTTCCTGCAGTGACTAGTGAGACTGGACATTTACAATATAACTTTCTAACATCCAACCCCCTCTTAATCTGCTTCTCTTGTTTCTCTTCAAAACAATTCTGTTAATTAAGTTACTGTTCACTGGCACTGTTTAGAAAAAAACTATGCCTGCATTAATTTGTATGGCCTAGCTTTGGATTTTCCTTCAAAAGAGCTAAAAAAAACCCCTGAAGTATGGCCTTGTTCTTTGTCAGAACAAGGGCCTGTATATTTTTTAGAGGAGCATAGCAATTTTTGGCAGATAGAACACAACTAAGGAAAGGAGTTCTCGGGTTGCTGAACCTCATCCCCTGCTCTGGCAGCCATCAGGTGCATTTCTGTCATGTACAGAGACTGTCTGACCTCCAGCACTGCCAAAGCCCTGTAAGCAAACTGCCCAGCATCTCTGACTGGAAATGTGGTTTGTTCATTCACACGATATTAGCTAGCTGAGGATGTGTAAATGTGAAACTTAATAATTACTTGCCTAAATCCCTGATAGTTTTCATGAAGTCACTTAAATTATAACAAAAACTAACTAAAAGGTCTGTGACTTTGTTTAGCACTACTTCAGCCTAAATTCTTAATCATGTTTAAACATAGATGTTCATTAATTTTCCTCAAATGCCTAATTGTGTCAAAATTTTTCTTACATTTCTTCTTTGTGTCAAAATTTTTCTTACATTTCTTCCAGGCAGATTTGCATAAAACAAGTTCTTATGTATGAATGACCTTTCACCACTGTTCATGTGTAGAGCTACCTTTCCAAACCTGGAATTTGTTTGCAAAGTGTTTTACATGACTTGGAAAGCTACTAGTGACCAAGAAGAGGGAGAGAACATGTTGAGAGCCCCAGTGCAATCTGCTCAGAAGTCCTGGAAATCTTTGAGTATATTGTGACATGAAACGATGTGCCAAACTGTGCAGGAGCTGAAGATCCTGGGAATTTAGGCTGCTGATCCCTCATCAGCCTGCCACTCAGGCTTCTGAGGAGTCAAATGGATGAGCAAGCATGAGACCTGACTGAATTGGGTTGTAACCTCATCTAATTCAAACCTTCTCTGTGAAATGCTTGTGCTGTAACAAGTCTGAGAGATCAGTCAGCCAAAGGGAAATAGAGTCTTTTGAAGAGTTTTTCAAAAGCTTGTTTTATTATCACCATAATTACTACTGTTGCAACAAGTACTATACCATTTGTGTCCCAGGGCTCAAATAAAGACCAGCAGCCCATTTTGCCATGCTCGAGGCAGATCTGCTAGGGCACAGGCTGCTTCTTTCACAGTGACTTTGTTGGAGTTCGTATACAGTACCACAGATAATTGGGTCTCTAATCCATCTGTTAACTGTTCAAATTCACATGACTTCATTTTATTCAGAAATTCTGTGACAAAATAGTCTGTTAGCTTATCTTAGACTCCCTTTATTCCCTGATACTATATAAAGAAGGCTTCTTTTTCTCTTCTTGTTGTTCCACTGCAAGTAACCACACAGCATGTGAAAGGAGCTCTGCCCACAGCCTCTGATTCTTATTCCTTTTCCCTGAAAAGGACTTTCACAGCTGTAAACTCAGAAATGGCACTTTCATTGACATTTCTCTGGCAATATCTACTTGGAAAGCTTGGGAGAAAAAGCATTCATGCAATGGCTCCTTGAAGCCGACTTTATTGTTTTAGTGAAAGAGAGAATGGATGAAACAGAGTATGGGCAAAACAGTGAATGCTTGTTAGAAAACAAAAATGCAGTGGGTGAAAAATATTTTCATGATACATTTCTTAATTCAGTCTAGTTAAGCCTTACTCAAAATTGAATAATAGCAGCATTCTTTTTAGAGAGAAAATCAGTTTTCTGTCAACAATATCTCACAAGATGATTTTGCAATCATTTTGTAAATAAAATTGTGAAGATTTCACAGTATTTGAGAAACAAGTCAGAGGGAGATTTAGTTGATTTTTAGGCTTTTATAACTCTGGCCTGGCTTTCTTTATCAAGGCCCTCTTTTGACCGTTATACTTCAGTTTATTTTACAGTGAAGTATTTGTGATCCCAGGCACACTACATTTTTTGTGATCCCCTTAACTACATTTTTCCTGTTTGCATTTATATATGTCTTGCCTATGTACAAATCCAGAAAAAAAAAAAAAAGAAAACTGAGTTGGCAGTATGTACACTTTCAAGAGATTCCCACTTTAAATATCTTCCCTCCGGGCCATATGGTTTAAAGATATCTCTGGCTGTCCTCAGAGCTCATTTTCTTTAATCCTGGATTAGCCTTGTTGCCCTTCTTTACCTTTTCAAGTACTGCAAAGTCTTCGCCCCCACCTCCTCTCAGTGTACTAAGGAGAAAATAACATAATACTCAAAATTATTTAAATTTTGACCAAAGCAATTCATAATCTCAGCATATCCTCTCTGGATTTCTAAACCTGCCTAACATTTCATTGGCCTATGCAGGAGAAGGCTTTTTCTACAACATCTTGACATAGGTAGAAAGAAAATGACAATTGCATCGAGATATTTATGGTGCCTCCAGTGATCTTATCTACCTTGAATGCTCTTGTATAAAAACTGACTGTATGTCCACTGGCCAAGTACACAAACAATTACTGTTAACGCGTTAAAACAGATATTTACTAATTGTAATCACTGGTCACCAGTACCAAATTATACACGGTGTGTGTGTAACATTCAGAAGTCACTTGGGTTTTTCCAAAGATATTGCTGAAGCAAGGTCTCTGACAGAAGAGCAAGGGTTGCTTGTTTGGGATCAAGAAAAAAACCCACATAATTATGTAGTAAAGGGGCTTCAAATGGACAAGCTGTGTTATATAATGCTTTCTGAATGTCAGATATATTAAATGGAATTTCTGAGATTTTATACTCGTTTTTCTAATCTAGAATAGTAACGAGTGGATTAAAGATTGCTTCCGTAAATCCTACTTCTTACACTGACTTGAAAAATACCATTTAAAAAAGCATTCATCTTCTCCCTGCAAGTGCAGAATTGTTGAATGACACTCAAATATTAACAAGCAACACTTCCAAATTATGTGGTTCCAGCTTAATAATGAAGATTCTCAGATCATGAAAAATCACTGACAAAAGGCAAATCATGCTTTTTCCAAACCATCAAAATAACTTTAAGTCAACCTGCAGCAGTGGTAAATGACTTAAGCAATTATTTTCTAATGGAAGATTGTAAACACCTGCCAGGTGGTTTCTTAATGGTGAATAACCTCTTAAAAACAAATATTAAGGTCTCAAAAAAATCTTTAAGAAACCAGCAAACCCAGCATTTAAACCAAACTGACTAGTCAAGAAAGAGAAAACAAACAATAACCCCATGTGTAACACGCAGAACATGCCTTCCTGTCTGCTGTTATCTGTGCATATGAAATTACATTCAGTGTTTATAAATGTTTTAATGTCTTGACGTATTTACCCTGATTTTGGTAAATACTAGTTCATAAGGTGGATAGTGTCCTTGCTAGCTCTCCCCTCTGTGTATGAAAGTTTGCTGGAAGTTATTTTGTGATGCTAAAGAGGAGTGCAGGGCTCCAAGGTGTTGGTACAGCAGCAAGAGAGAGATGTGAAAAAGAAGAAGCTGGGTGAGATTTTGCTCACTTTCCACCAAGCCAGCAGCCGGCGTAGATGAGACAGTGTTACAAGTTTAGAACAGCTGCCAACTAATGTTTGATCAGGGATAAAATATGCCGAGGTGACAACATCTTGCTCCCCTGCATTTCAGGGACTATCATTAAAAATGCAGCAAGGCTCGTACAGGCCCAGAAGGTCCTATGTTCTCTCAAGATACAAGGGAGAGAGACAAGTTCACAAGATGTCAAGAACAATATCCATTTGTGTTTACTATGCAAACCCGCTGAGTAACCTTTCTATGCATGTTTGTACTAAGGACCATTGAGAATTTAGGGGGAAACAAGGGCTGCTTAGAATGAGAGGGGAGAGGCAGCCAGGGAGGAGCAAATAGGCAGAGACACGTGCATTTGAGAAGTGGAGGGACGCCACTGTATGGGTAAATGGCTTCTCTGGGGGGAAAAAAAAGAAAGAAGAAATGTAAGATTAAAAGATGTATGTATTTATACACAAACACAGCTAGAAAAGCTGCAGTACAGCTACAAGTTAGTGTCCACGGCCCCTTCCCTCCTCCTCTTTTAATAATATATTGATGTAAGCAGCTTGCGCATGCCAAACAAATTCTCTACATAAAAAGTCAACTGTCGGAATGAGGCTCATCAATCTGGCAAAGAGCACTCAGGTAGAACGCCTCTCGGGGCACCCGCCCTGGCAGCCATGCTGCTCGGGGGAAAGGGATTGCTCCAGCTGACGGGCTCATAAATGTTCATTAAAGAGTCTTTCCACTAGTTTACAGAAAAAGCAGCTGTTTTGCAGGAACGCTGGTAATTTATTTCTCAGTGATATTATGGAAAGCTGTTGAAGATAATTGAACTGTAGGAAGTTTTGCTGTTAAAATGGCAGAGACAGCTCACCGAATTCACTCAATCAGCACATCTTTACTAGTACAGCAACCAAGGCAAATCTGGAGGTGTTCAGTTTGGGCTTCTTTGCTGCACTAGGAGGCATGTTGTGCTTTGCTTCCTATATTTCTCACATTGTCTCATCATTTCTTCTTCTCTAAAGTGGAGGGAGAATTAGAAATGTATTTATTTTTCTATTGCAGTTATGATTGTGCCATGGATGATGAAGAGATTGCAGCTTTAGGAGTGCTATGCAATGTTGTCAAGAAACTACAAAAGGCAATGCTAACATTTAGTTGAATCAGGAAACGTATTTTGTAGCTTTAACTATGATCAAAAGTAATTACCTTTTTAATTGCAGGATTGGTGTCCTTTCTCCTGAGGCTAGTGGTGAAGACCCTGACTATTTTTTGCATAGAAAATATCACATGAATTAACTAGATATTTTTTCTACCTTTTCTGATGTTTTAGAAATTGAATTCTGTGTTTTTGTTTTAACATTGTAGACGTTTTGGTAGTGATTTATGTTAAGAAGAGCTTTGTGTGTATGGTGGGAGAATAACCTCTTAGAGTAAGAACTAATATAATGGGAGGAGATCTTTTGTTTTTAATAGACTGCTTAAAAATGACTTACTTTAAATATATTCATAGATTAAAAATAGAGTGGTTAGCTTAGTAAGCCAGTTAGCTAAAGACTGCAGGCTTGCATGAACAATTTGCCATCCTCATTTTAGGAAAAGAAGCGAAAAACCTGTTTACCTCTGGCTTTAAAAATCAGTTAGTGTCAATAAAAGTGTTCAGATTTTAAGGTGATCATTGTAAGAAGTACGGTAAACCAATACACTTATTAGTTCTCAAGGAAGAAAAAAAAAGTCTATAACTTGATTTCACTGGAGTTGCACTGGTTTGTGCTATGACAAATGATAGTCAAAGGATAGGAGTTTTGAGAAGAGTATCTCAGAAGATTAGATTTCCTAAACAGGAAAAAGCATCTGCCAGAATGAAAGTCAGCTAGTTTGCTATACCACAGTAATTTTCTGCTCTGAAATCAGAGGGGTGATCTTTTTGGCATCTTTCTTTATTAGATCAGAGTGATTGTATAAATAGGAGTATTCTAAGACTCCATCCACAAAGTGTGACTTTACATATAGATGGGTGATTAACACAAAGAGAGTACCAATGTTTTACTTCTGTTTAAATCAGTTGTGGGTTCTTTTTATTATTTTTATATGGTTGTTTAATAAGGGACTCAAAACCAAACATGTATTTTTTAAAATGAGTGACAATATCCATGCAGTCTTTTGTGTTGGTCTAGCTGAATCACTTTTTAAACCAACAAAAATCCTACCTGTCAACCAGATGTGAATGAAACATTTTGATGCCTGAATATGAAGCTCTGAAGAGCTTAATAAAGAAGCCATTTTTTTTGCAACCTAGTGTCATTATTGCATTCAGAAAATGAAGAATCTGTGAAAGATCTAAGGCAACTGTCATACATTAAAGAAGTACTCTGGATATTGTGATGTCACATACAACATCCGCTCTGACCCAAAGTTTTATAAAGAAAATTTTCTTTTTTTGCCCCTGTTATTTTCTCCCATACAGAAAAAGTAAAGCTTCTCTAATTTAGCCTAAGGAAAAAAAAAGAACTCAGATTAAGACAAATAATAAAAATAAATATCAACAGAGAAACTGGTGTATATTTGGATGACATCTGAAGTATGGGTCATCAGCCAAGATGCTTCCCTTCCTTACACTGAAATTTTAAGGCACTAGTCCAATTTCCTGCATTATTGAGAATAAAGGAAACAATACTGTGTTTAAAGTAGCCACCAAGAGGGCAGTGTGGACTGATGCAGAGCTTCCTTGGCCTCCTTTGTCTGAGGACAAGGGGACAGAGATCAATCAGTCGGGGAGGGGGATCTGTCATACAGATTTAAAGTCTTTGCAGCTTCCATTTGTTGTGGGCTGGTTCCAGGGTCTCATAGGCAAATAAAGAACAAAAAATACCAGTTACAACCATGTAGGTGGAGTGTAGACCTAAGGTGGTCCACTGCATGAACTGTGTTTATCAGTTCCTTAACATGAGTATAACAATCCCAACAGCAGGAATCAGCCTTTTGGTGGGGCTTTAGCACTATGTAGCAAGTACTTACACTGATATAAGACTGTGTGAATCTAACTCTCCTATTTTTTGCTATTTTTCTGTGCATTTTGGGCGTAAGTGACCTTTTAACTTTTTTTCTCTTATTTCTTTCTTTAATGCATGTTGATCCATAAAATGCTATCTTTATGAACATACTATTTACTAATTTCCATTCAAACTGGATGTTTTGGGGCAAATTGCCAAAGTCTATGCTATGAATACCCATATGGAGCAAATATTTATCCAGTGTGCATTTGGGTTTGTTATAACAATGTTTCATATAGTAGTCAAACCTCTGAAACTACTTTGGTAGCTCCACGGTGTGGGAAGTCAACTGGCTTGACTAGCTATGTTGAGAGAAAAAGGGATCTTATCATCTTACCCTTATATGGATACTTAAATCCCAACCATAACCAGTTCATTTAAGCTGCTAGACATCAAAACAAAATAAAATACTTCCCAGAGGTCTTATTCTTTTACTTTAAGTATGTCTAAAAATCTTTGTTATTATTATTAAATTCAGTTTAAAAAGTATTAATTGACATCTAAAATATATATATTTTGAAAGTAGACCTTTACTTTATTACAGTCTCATGCCAATTTGAAAGAGAGTGTACTACTCTGAAAAGAAAGTCTAAAACTTTGATGCCATAGTAGCACTAGTGTTCTTATTCCTACAGGAACCAGGAAAAAGACAAATAAACCTGCAAAATATTTAACATTTCATGAGGAAGATAGATGAGAATTTTTGCCAAGGCCTCACTTTAACCTTCTTCAAAACACCAGGTCAGATATGGACATCATATGAAAGTACAACCAAATTTCAAAGAAAAAGAAAAAAAAAGGAAAAAATGTGATATTTAGACAATTAACATTATAAGCTGTTCAAGTGTTAAGGCTTTGAAAGATCAATTAAGTATTGTGTGCAATTGTAACAGATTTCCATTATTTGTTGATCTTTTTTTGTCATTCTTTCATCAAGCTTTCAGGTAAATGTGTGTTGCCAATAGCTGTGCTTTTCTGCTGCACATGTTTTTCTGATTATCTGAATGATGTCATGGTCCAAGATTTGAAGTTTGACTGTTACCTCTGCAATGAAGCATTTTGATGATGCTGATAACAGTGTGACATGACTGGAAATAATTAATATGAGCAGTAAGTAAGTGTAAGAAGGAAGCCAGTATTTCCACACAGACACACCAGTAACTGACTAATACTCTGCTTAAGAAGTTTGGATCATACTTCCATATTTGTATGAGGAAATATAAGCATTAATCACATTATTATGTAAATGCAAAAATAAATGTTCTCTCATGCCTGACCATCTGTCAGCTTTTGGTTTTTTGCACCGTATTTGTTTTCTTTCCCTCCTACATGCTTTTGTTTCTTGGTATAATCCTCATAATTCTGCCTTCCTTGCTTCCTTTTACTACTTCCTTTTTCTCCTTCTGTCTTCTGACATTCCTCAGTAGTTTGCCAAACTGGGCCAAAAGTTTGGATGTATTCAAAGAACAATCATAGATCTGGTATTTTTCCTGGATTAGATGGGGGAGTTAAAACACAAACATTAGCTTTCTACTGGTGAGACAAAGAACATTAGACACCACTAAAGCAAAAGTCTAAGTATTGTGAAATAGTAACAAGTTAGGTAAAAACTAAAGTTGTGGGTTTTGTGTAAACTCTTGTAAGATTTTCACAAGTGTTTGCTAAAAGTTCCGTCTCCTAGGCCATGTTGTTAGTGTCAGAATCTCAGGATCCATCCAGAAAAATGCAAACATTAAAAGATTTGTTCTCATGGAGGAAAAAACCCATCTGAACACGTCATATGAAGGCATCAAAGAGTTTCAAACAAACGCGGAAATGCAAACTAAAGAATGGTGTGGTACAAATATACACACATATTTAAACCACATATTAACTACCTTTAAAATTTAGGATGCCTTGAGTCTTAACCTCTGTAAGTTGGATGTGATGGAACAGAATTATCCATTGTCAGTTATCTCAAGATCCCTCATCACTATTGCTGCCCCCTACTTCCTCTCCATATTGTTCATGTTCATAGCAGTAATTTTACTTTTGCCTTTTTAGTACCATCTTGACCTCCTCTTGCACCACTTCTGACTATTCAACATTGTTGAGAAAGTCTTCCTTCAGTCACCTAACAGGTGATTAGCATTCTAGTAGTCAGGTTAAATGTTGAGATGTCTTCACTTCAAGAAGAATAGCTCTTTAACACTAGTTTTGACTTCCCTCACTCAAGGAATGCCACCTGCACTTGTTGTCAGTGACATGTACAGGGTTACAGCATCCACATGCAGAGAGGTGAAGGGGTTATATAGAGCAGGTTTGGTCTGCATGTCTGTAACACGTCAACAGTCCTGCTGCTTTCAGCACATGGATGTGCTCCTGGCCTCCAGCCCCCTTTCTTGTGGAAATAAGTTCAGCATTCAGGATGGGTCCAGCCCAGCCACGTGCTACAGCTGACAATGAAGAGGAATTCCACTGAGGTTGGCAGGAGCAGGAGGAATAAGACCCAAACTTTCTCAGATCCTTTGCAATACATCAGAAATATCTGGACTGCTCTAAGCACAGACTAAAATCAGAGAACTAGTTACCTCACAGTTTTATTTATTTTGTTTGTGACTCTTTTATTTTAATTTCCATCTTTTGGGGGGGGGGTGCTATGATTTTTAATTAGCTTAGGTAGAGCGGGGTATTCTTAACAAATTTGGAGGACTTGCAGATTTTTAAAGGGGAGCTTCCTCATCATGTGGAATTCTCAGTGCGTGCTTGTCTCTACTAATTAGAAGTGTTTATAAATTAACTACAAGCCTGCTTTACAAACCAGTAGGAGAAAAACAGTGTGCTATGCTGGATATGATTAAGATATGAGAGCAAAGAATTTGAGACAGAATTTATTGACTAGCCTTTCTTTTAGAATTTTTCTTGAGAAAATAATTTTCTTCTATAAGAAGACCCCCCGCTCTTTGTTGAAAAAAAGTTTAAGCTTCATTTAAAAGTGGAGCTATGATTATTTTAAAACAACTTTGCAATGAAAGCCTAAAATAAATAAAATTTATTAAAAAAAATTAAGAGAAAATATAATATGCAAATACGTACATCCTTTATTTTCAAACCAGAGAAAAAGCAAATAACATCACAAACAGTTAGTATATAGCCTCAAGAAGAAGTGTATCTCTCCCTGGAAACTGTCTTTTTGCCAATCTGCCATAGAGCTGGAATTGAGAAGCCAACCCTTTTGTATCGATTCATCAATTCATCTTCATTTACTTACTTGAAGAGTGAAGCGTTTAGTACACACTTGAAATACTATCTCTTTATATACTATATATACTATCCTGTTTATAATAACAGGTGCTTAGAAGTCCTATCTCCATTATAAATAAAACCACAGGAAAGACATGAACAGAAGTCAAAGATTGGAATGGTCAAGGGAAAAAAAAAACAAGAAAAAAAATCAGGGGATTTATTATGAGTGTAACTTTAGTGCTATAGTGAGATTGCCTCTCATGATACCAGGAGTGTGGGACCAGAAACTGCAAATGAAAAATAACTTGTTATGGTGAGATGAATAGGCAATATGTTGTCATCTCTTTTTGTTTGTTAGATTTGTTTTTTATTGTTGCTTAGGAATGTTCAGAAGAAAATAAAAAAACAAAGAACTTATAGTAAAAGGGAAAAATCTGTGGGTTTCTGCTTCATTACGGCACTCTGCTTTTCATTTATGAGACTGATTGCTCAAGATGTTGTTAAAGCATCACCATCGTCTCTGAACTAGACTGAAAAAATGTTAAGACTCCCTTCTGAACACCTTTTCTTTCCATGTTTTCTCCATTTGGTTCTTATTCTATCACCCAATCTAGAGACCTGCCTAAATCTATTCTGCCTGAGAATGAATAGACAAAAATCCAACCTGGTGAAGTGAGCCAGGGTAAAGCACGTCAGCTCTATCACTGACCTGTTTGGTGAAAAACATCTGTCTTAGACTGCCCAGCTACCCTGTATTCTGAGAATGTCAACAAAAACATATATTCCCCATCTCAACCCTCCTTTTTCTCTTTTGGGACTTTGTGTATTTTGTCACGTTTAGACCTGAATGACAGAAATAACCTTTTCCTCCCACTAAGAAGGATAGCTTGACACAGAAAATTGACCTGAAGTCTTCTGTCTGAAGAAGAGACTTTTTGATGAAAAAGGGACAGTTGGAAAATACTTTGTGCTCTTATTTATTTATTTATTTATTTATTTATTTATTTATTTATTTATTTATTTATTTATTTATTTATTTATTTATTTATTTATTTATTTATTTATTTATTTATTTATTTATTTATTTATTTATTTATTTATATATATATTTTTGTTTCCTATTCTCTGTATTTCCAAACTTTGGCATGAATTTTGAAACTTTTGACATGTTACTGATGAGCTAAGATTTTTAAACTTTAAAACTTGAAATGTGTTTAGTTTTGTTGTTGTACACTAATAAGTTACATAATGCACCTCTGACTCTCTGGTCCTATCACTCATTGAAATGAAAGAGAAACACAAATATTCCTAATTTTTGCTCATGAAGAATATGTGAGGCAGAGTCACAACACAATGCATACTTCTGCCACAACTTTTCCTTCTCCACAAATACACTGCAATTTGCAAAGGAGTGGAGAATGTAAGGCGGTGAGGGATGATCACCATTTTCAGGAGTTATCCTCTGGGAAAATCCAAGCAGATGTACACAATCTCATGGACTGATAAGGGCTGTGTCTGGCAATATTTTGTATGAAGCTTGGTACCAGAATGCTCATTCAGGGCATTATTGAAACCTGGAAGATTATTTTTTTAAATTAACTTAGCAAGAGTTGGATATTGATGGAAATGTCCATCTATTAGTGAAAGTTCTTTATGAGGCCTGGGCCAGTGGTTCCTGTGAATCTATAACAATTGGCATTGCTTTAATTTGTGTTTTCCACACCTTCTCCATTCTCTGTTCATGAGCTGATATCTCTGTCAAGCATACATTCACTGAACAAATAATGCCTGTGGTAGTGTGCGTATTTTTACCATGATATTTAGATCTTCTGGATTCTTAAGAGAGCCATTTTTCTGGTTTCCACCTGTCTTTCCAGATGCCATGTGAAGTCTCAAATGGATTTTACAATGTCTTTTCAACTTACTGTGTTTAGAAAAAAAATATGTGTTCCCTGGAGAACTGGACTAAACTGAGTGCTAATACCACACTATTTCTGACAATATTCACATGTTGTATACTGCCTGAAAATGGTGTTGCATTTTCCTGAACATAGTATATACAGAAGAGCACACTGTAATGAAGGCTTCACATGCCAGTTTTAACTAAGCTGCTATTGAGTGCTGTTAGAAATTTTCCTTAGCTTCCCTAAGATTGTTTTTATATTTTACTGTGGGTACATAGCCCTTATTTTTTATCATTGTCCTATTCTGCTTCATTTTTCTTTTTTTTTTCCATTGCTTCACATTTACTACCTTTTTCTGTAAGCTGTATACCTGCTTCCAGTTCCTCTTCAAAGACCTAATGAGAATAAATCTTTTGTTTTCTTTAAAGGGTTTCTTTCTATTGTATGCTGTAATAGTGTTATTTTAATTTCTTTTCAGCGACAGTAGTGGCATTTTCTTCTGATATCTCCATGACTTTTTAAAGTTTTTTATAAATATTTCTTACTTTCTCATTGTTTTTACTCTTTTTCATTTTAGCAATGAACTTGAGCTGACTTAATCTGTCTCTTAGGGAAAGAATCTTTAAATTTTCTTCATGCATGAACACTTCTAATATTTTTAACGGTGATTCAAAAAGAAAACAGTGACTTGATTCCTGTCACTTTACAGACCTTTCTTGTGTCAGCTGGTACTAGTTAAAATTTTGCCATAGTATCAATATATGAATTAGGTATGATTGAAGTCTGATAAGGATTGTGTGAATTTAATATGGCATACTTATTAATCAGGGGACATTAATCTGCTCTGTTAGTTGTTATGATGATGATGCTTTGAATGTTTTCTACCAACACTGATTTTTTTCTTCAGGAGTGTCACACAAAGACACAGCTTTACAGGAAGAGTTGTTTTGTTTTTCTTTTTCTTGTTATTACTGTCATCAGAGGCAGAATATATGGTTCATTTACTTTGTCCAAGTGCTTAATTTTTAATTTATTCTGTTTCTGAGTAATTCATAGCATGTACATACAAGGATACAGTGCTTGAATATATATGTCCAACAGATAATTACATCATCTGTTATCTATTACTCTTACATAATAATTATTGACAAATATATTCTTTATTTGGAATCTTACTTTTAAGATGCTGTTCTCTTCTCACACGTTCACCTCAGCAGAACCACAATGATGCAAAGACCACAAGAAAAAATGAAATACCCCAAGTATATTATAGCTTCAGTTTCAGAGTTTCATTTAGAGAATGATAGGGATGGGAGACAATAATTTTGAGTATTTAGCTTTTGTAATGTTAAATGCAGCAAGTGCCAGTATTACTTGTGCTTAATGTTCATGTAAGTATCTACAAATATATATTCACTCTCATCATGCCTCTACCTGGGTATCACACACTTTTATCCATTAATTTTAAGTATAACATTTTTGTGCAATCTTTCTAATTATGAGGTGCAGTAAAAATGAGCAATCTTGTAATTCTACTCATGATTTATAATTTCAGAAAACCCTAGATGCAAACCTACATTCCAAATATCCTAATTTAAAAATGGACTGCTGTAATTATATGATAATTTCATTTCAAATCTGCAGGGGACAGTAACTCAATATAAAGCATGAAAAAATTAATGAGAAGCTTAATTATAATAATATCATTAAATCCTAATGAGAGAAAAAGTCTAAATTCACTTTATTTTAGCTTGGACACCTAATATAATTTTATTACAGTACAGTAGTGATATTTTCTGAATTTTTGGAGAAACTAATAATGTAATGGGAAACGCTGGATAATTTTCATTTTCCTCTTCTTTTTTTTTTTTTTTCTTAAAGTATAAGTAAAAAGGAAAAAAAGAAAGCCTCTTCACAGTGTATAGGTATGTGGAGAAGATCTAATACCATTTAACTAGTACCAGCCATAGATTTCCCATAAATATTTAATACTTCACTTTACCAGAAAATTTTAGCCACCACTGTATAATATTCACAAAAATATAATTATCCTTTCATAATTCAGGGGTAAATACCTTCATTCATAGTGGTTCAAGACAGAATCTTTGTGGGACATTACCTTCTACTTTAAAGAACAACACAAAAACAATAGCAGCCAGACTTCAGCTACCACAGTTACAGAATGGAGGCTGTATTCATGGTTTATTAATAGTTAGCAGATATCAGAATTTCCATATTTTTTCACATTTACAATCCAGATACTTTATAGAAGTTATTTATAAAGAGCACAACATTCCTGAACACACAGCCCTGCTGGTGACAAATGTTTAAATGTGGAGTGCATTAGTGTGGCATCAGACATTGTCAATAATGCATGCTCACCACCATTTAATTATTTTGAAAACATCTGTTGAAGTAAAATATGTTCCAGAGGGGAATAAGAAAATCAAGTGCATTAGTGACTGTGTTAACCGCATTTCACTCTGTAACACAGAAAACCCTAAAGGGAAGACCGGGAATCAAGGACATCAGGAGAATTTTAAAATTCATCTTCACTTTTAGTCTTTATAACTAAGGAGGTGGTTTAGCTAAATCTTTTGTCTTGGGTTGGTTTTACATGAATTTTTAAAATTGGGCTAAAATATTGTATCAGAACATGTATCGGAAATCCTTTATTTTTTCCATAGTCCACCTGAATGTATGTCATTTGTCTTCTGAGAGGTCCTAAACAGTTACTGATATAAAGTGATGTCATTTTACAGGTGAAGATTACTTTACTCTTGAGTCTGCCTGAGGGAGAGCTGGTATTCTTCCTCTCCATAGTCCTTTTACTTTCCTCCTCTTATATAGTGTTTGGTTTCACTTAAAAATAAACAGTTTATTTCCTTTTCAGCTTCATTCTTGCTATCTTACTGTAACTGCTAGAAACAATATATATAAAAAAATAAAAATCCTTCCACAGTTATTTTCAGAGCCTGATGTAAATAAGTTTATGTAGGTCTATTTAAAATGCATACAACTATTAACATTTCATCATACCATCTTTCACAGATTAAGAAAGAAATGCAAGATGCTTATTGAGACACTATATGACATATTCCACTTGAATAATTCTCTTGTAGTACACTTTTCACGAACTACATCAACTATGATTGTTAAGTTAACTTAGTGGGTCATAATTAAAGGGTGTAAGGAGCTAACAGACTTCTAGTAAGGGTGTGCTAATACAGATATACCATAGGCAGTGTAAGGCAGCAGTCTTAAATTACACGGCCATGAATGTAGAAAAAGACAACATGTTTCTCTAACCACTACACAGAGGAACGGAGCCAAATAATGAATACAACATCCCAGCATGTCACACTCAGCAATTAAACTTCCCTGGAAGTCCTCAAACCTAGTCAGTGAAGATAGCCTGAAGCCTCCAAAGGACAATGTAGAAGGTCCAAGCAAGGAACTCACTGGGGATCTCACAGCAGCACTCAGTAAGGAACAGTCAATGCCGACCTGAAGGGATCTGCAGGTGGCTGAAAATGCTACCTAAGTGGAAAATAAAGCTGAACTAAAATAGCAATAAAGGGGAGCTTTATGAAGAACAAGTGATACTATGGTCATGGAAAGAAACTTCCAGCGTGGGAGAAAGTATGAAGTTTCAGGTAGGAGGAAAACTCAGGTTGGAATCATCAAAGAAAAGAAAAGGAAGGGGAGTACACTGCCCCAGAGAGGCTGTGGTCTGATGTGCTCCTGAGGTGGCTGGAGGAGAGAATCCTGTCTTTAGGCACACAGTAATGAATAAAGTTGGGGGTCCTTGGTGCCCTCAGCTCAGGGAGAAGGGGTGGATTCTTCCAGCAGTGTTTTGAGCCCACTTAAGTTGTGATTAATTTTCCAAAGGGTAAGCATGTCTGTCTATTGACTGTCAGGGAAACAGGGTTGATGAGATTCTTAACTGAGAGCCCATCATTAAACGTTCAAAATTTGGCAAGATGAATCCAGGCTGGGAGTATATGGGGTTAATGGTCTTATATATTTATCTCAGCAGGCAGCCAGTACTAGTGTTAATAGTGGGAACTCTCTGAAAGCCATTAGAGGAATTCAGGGGAGCTCTACTGCTTCATGGTTGCTTTCATCAGCCCCTTTAGTATGACAAATAGCTTGAGGCTGCCTACCAGCAGTTATTTTTAAAGGTGTGTGAAAGTGGCTAGAAACATCCCTTCAAAGCCACCGTTTTGAATTGTCTTTTCAGTGATGTAAAAAAACCAACCAACCACCAGCCTAATTTAAGCTGAATATTGATAGCTACATTTTCACCAGTACTTTTTTTCCATTTCTTGATTTTTCACTTGAAAAGCTCATTTGTCCTTATAAACTAGATCTTCAACCAAGAAAAGAACACTGAGAAGAAAACTAAGCTTTCTGTGTATACAAGGCTGTATATAAATCTAGACCGCACAGGTGATAATCACTCTTTACTCAAATTACCAACAAAAAATATCATTTAGCTCTTTTGCTAGATTTTTTAAAATATCAGAAACAGCTTGTGGTCAGAATTTTTACATTCTCCGTATTTCCCTCTGCAAGTAGACGAGGACGTGATGGATTTTTCACCACAGCCTTTTGGCCATTATAAATGAGTCAATATTAGACAGAATGTTTATACAGAGGAAAAAAGACTCCATAGAAAGATAGTGGCAGGGACTCTGATATGGCACAATCACAAGTTCAGTACAGTGAACAAAGTTCTAGTTTATGGTGAAACAATGTTTCTAGGGAAAAGCTTTTGTAATATGCAATCACAGACCAGGTAAAGAAATTACTGTTTTATTTGCATGGTTGTGAAGATGATAAAATAGTATTAGCAATACTGCAATTCTTGAGTTCCTGGGCTTGGTACTTCACTTCTATTTTGTCTTTTTCCAAATCTCAACACATTGCTGTCAGAAATCAAATCCATTTTACTTTTTGCCATACATACTATAAATGCTGTAGTCACATACATACATGATGGAGCTGTTTGTTGGACTTTCTGTACGTTATTCCAAATTCAGAGGTTTTTTTGGTGTCATTTGAAATATGACAGTTTAGAAATAGTTACAATAGAGAAATGGCTGCATGTAGTGTTTTTTCTTACTACTTCATATTGAAAACATACTGGGTTTTATTTAGTTCTAACTTTGACTTCTTTAAAATGGAACAGTCAGAGAATATAAAGAAGTTTCTTCCAGTGAGTTCTTTCCATACACAGTCAGTTAAAAAAAAAAAAAAAGAAAAAGAAAAAAAAAGAAGGAAAGTCTGCGTATTTAACATAATTTAACATCTCTACAGCCTGAGCAATTATCCTAATAGCAGGGAACCCAGGCCTAGTGGTAAGTCTTATCCTCCCTTTGTCAGTCTTGTTTCTTTGATATTAGTATCTAGATGCATACCACAGGGTGAAACTAGGCTTTATTAAAGGAGGGTCAACATACTGTTAATCTAATTTAAAAGCATTAAGGGGAGTAGAGGAGAATTAATTGATTTGTTGGGAGGGTTCTGACTCCAGCCAACCTGATCTTGCTGTTTACAATCTCTCTTCATTTAGACCATATTGAAAAAAATCTACTTGAGCAGTGGTACAACATAAATTTTATTTTGTCTTTATTTTTTAAAAAAACCCCATAACATGTTGAAAAATTGCTTGTAGCTATTACATAGCTACAAGTCTTTATCAATGAAGTGACTAATCTAAAGTGATTTAAAACATCACAACTTTCAGTAATCAGTAATGAGTCAGTTTTAACATAACGTTAATAACTCTGGAAAAACTAGTCTTTAGCACTATGAAATGAAATTGTTTCAGTATGATGGAACAGAAAGGAGAATTATGTTCTATGGAAATATAGTGTTTCCAGGACAGTCTTGAAACAAATGAGAAAAAAATATTTCTGGAGTTGCCTGGATATTTTTCGAATGATGAATTAAAAATCTCAAACTGCTAAAATTGTTGAAAACTTCCACATTTATCAATGAAAGTTTTGCAGTTCAGATTCTAAAGTATACTTGTAGGACATGCTCCTTTGTTTCATAATTTGTTTTTCCCCATAACTCATATCTTCTCTCACCCTTCTCTTTTACATGCAATGAAAAAAGCTAAAAGAACAAAGGAAAATTTAGTAACAGCCTGGGGTTAAAAAAAAAAGTATGGAAGTAGTTATCTGTGCATAAAAAGCATGGACACTCACTTTTATGGATTCATACCAAAGATTGATGAAGTTGGCATTTAAGAAAGTGCAGTCTTTGATGGAAAATGTGATTGAAGTTTTCCCACAGTGGGAGCTTTTACTGGGTTCTCTTCTGTGTGGATTCTCTCCACGTGAGCATTTTCTTCAGTGAGGACAGTAATAAATGTCTACCAATGTCTATTTTGACAAGGCTTGTAGGAGTTATTCTCTCCAACAAATCTACTCCTCTGTCATATTTGGCTGACTCTGGCCAATGAATGAAAAATTACTGGAGGGAAGACAAGCATATATATTCGTGTGTAGTAGTAGGATTGTGTTGGGAGATAAGTGAAATACTCAAATATTTCCAAAATCTGAATTTTGAAACATAAATATATTAAAAACTCTGTGAAGAATATTTATCCTAGTAATTTTTTACTGTATTTTCGGGTCCTTCAAGCCAAGATCATAATAATTTTTTCACAAAATTATTTCACACCTATATGCAATCAGTCCTGTATACCAGAGGATTTGATTAAACTCTTAATTAGACTGATAGCGGCTCTCTGCAATTAATCAAATGAGTGTGAATTCAGATTTCTTACACAATGTATTTTGTGTAGTGGCAGTAATTCGGGCATCCAGAGAATATGCCCTATATCTAGCCTTGCATAATACATCGATTGAGAACATATCCATGCTTTTGACAGAGATCCTAAAGGAAGGAAATCCAAAAAAACCTAAAACCCTTCCTGAGAAGGCTCCAGGTCTATTAAGATGAGGGGCACTTGTCTGCCCCTAAGAGGACAGCTCCTATGCACGACATAAAACCCCCTTATTTATGTTGCAGTGGGTCAGCAAATCTCTGAGGTACCTAAACTTCCATCTATATAGCTATAGTGAGAGAACCCACACACACAAGAACTGTGAAGGAAAAGATTTACCTGTGTTGCTTTAGGTGTGTGGCATACTCACAAGAATTTTCCTGATGGTTGACTTTGTGGAGTTTTCTATTTCACATATCCCCAGCCAAAGCAATGCGGGGTACAGAAAATTAGACACTTGTGAGATATGATCATAGTCACAGTAATTCAGTCACACTGTGTCCTGACTACGACGAGAACTTTTAGACAAGAATCTTTTATAAACCTTTCCAGCAGTCAGATATCTTGAGAACCTAAAGTTCAGACATGGCCTTTAGGCACTACCCTTCTCAGAGAGTCCTGAGGAGCTGTTGCTGCTCTTCAGGTGTCTTGGGGAAGAATAGAGAGAGAGAGTTATCAAATATTCGCCTGGAAAACACAAAACATCCAGGCAGATCCCACAGCTTTTCTGGCCCAGCAGCAACTAGGCTGCTTCTTTTTGCCCATCCACCGCTGAGGGCAAAGTGGTCAATCCTTGTTGGAGGTAAGCTGAGAGCATCTATGAAGAACAGTATCAGCCTCTCTGGTTAGTGCATCCCCTTGCCACATGGCTGCTCTGGGTCTCAGATCTTTGAAGTCAAGTTCTACTGCCTAATAAAGAGAATGTTCAACTAGAAATGCTGCACCTTCATGGGAACATTCATTTGCCCCTCTTACCATGGGGTAAGAAGTTGCTTTACTTCTTTTCCAGACCCCCCCTTATAGAATCACTAAACCTGGAATTTTGATTATAACAATTGCTCACAGTAATAGCTATAATTAATGACTGAAAATCTATGCTGGAAAGATGACATTTTGGGAATAAATGTGATGATCTACTCAGGTAGAAGTCTCTTGAGAAATTAAAGTTTTTTACCCACAATTCATATTCTACAAAGACCAATTTTCACTGAATTGACAGTTTCCTATTTCTTTTCCATTTAAAAGAGTTCTGGTAATATTTACTTTTTTTCCCATCTGATTTTTGAGTAACTTGTGAATGATTTAAAATATAGCTTGATGAATACTAAAATACAGCATTTGCAAACATCTGTTTCAATTATGTCAGCTTTTCAACTTTAACTAGGTTGCTTTTTGTTTAAATGCTGAATCTTTTTAAGTCTGCCTTAATACACAGAAGTATTTGCTTTTCATGTTTATGTGATGAGAATGCCACTGCCAAATAAACTGGTTAAAAAAATATTACTTTTTGATTTTGCAACCTTGAAATAGTTTTAGTTTCTGTTTTCTTAAACTGTTTTCATATGTAAAAGAAAGCAAAAAGAAGGCAAAAACTGACAGTTGAAAACCTGCTCTCCTGCCATAAAAGAAGGAGCTTGTCAGGCTAAAGACATTTCGAAGTATCTGAATGCTGATGCTCAGACACTTAACTTGGAATGAGGATACCATAGTTAACTAGTGTGGTTTAAATTCTTATGTATTTTGTGCAGGCCTGCTATTACATTACTCTGAACAAAATTCATGGAAGCCAGAAGAGAGCATGTAAAAAAACACAACTCACGCCAGAAAAAAACGGTGTATTTTGAAGATCCCTCCACAATTTTTTTTTCTCTGAAAGCCATACTTCTTCAATAATTCAGGAGGAGCAAGAACCAACAGATCTTACAGCATATTTGATGTGCCAGCAAACAGACTGGAGATTGTTTCATTTCAATTAGCCCCTTTGTTGCCAACAAAAGAGTGACAAACACACTGAGAGAGGGACAGGCATATGGCACTTTTGCTTTTCACTTTGCTTTTTATTTGATGATAGTCCTCTTATTGCAGCCTCTCACCAGTTCCCCTGCCTCGCGCCCTCTTCTGCCTTTGCCATACTTTATCTACTATTGTTCTCCTTGTATCATCTTACTTGGGATCAAGTGATTCTCTCCAGCACAAAAATAAGAAGACATATTCCTTTTCAGCCTCTTCTGATCTCCCAGGCTAATTGGCTCAGGTGTAAACCAAGCCAGCAGGGCTGCGACTTTGATGTGACACTTTAGAGCAGCGCACCTGGTAACATCCTTGTTTGTGTGTCAAATACCAGCCGGCCCTGCCTGCTGCTCAAACCCAGCTAATAAAAACGCTAGTAATCACGTTGTATTACAAGGCTCAAATTCATGCTGTTACTTTATTGCAAGGTTGTCATTAATTTTGCAGGGTGAACTTGGAATCCGATCTGACCTGTTTTTAATAAGTGTGGGTCTGTGTGCAAGTGTGTAAGTGAGTGACAGAAAGGTGACTGCCAGCTGTTTCTTCTTTACATATGGTGTTACCCTTTGCTTTGATCAATAATGCTGTTTCACTTTAAAAAGAAACTCATTTTGTAAGGATGCAGAAGAGAGGCCTTCCTACCTCCCTTGTCCCTGTGGTTTATTTGTAAAGCATACACAATTAGGGAAAGGTCAGTCAACAGTAAGTAATGTCTTACTGTTTTGCTGGAGATTGTTTGCCTTGTTTGTTCTGTAGAGATGGACCTCCGTTGAACTGTTGCTTGTAATGGTATTTGGAAGATTTACAAACTTAGGTAAAACCTGGGAAAATAAATAGTATTTTTTTTAAAAATTGCAAAGCAGCATCATGTCTAAAATGAAAAAAATCAAAATTCTTTTGAGTCACAAGCACTCTTTTTAACTCGTCCACCGCAAATGTAATTATATTTACACATAATATATAAAACTATACATATATATGTGCATATGCATCTTTGAGTTTTAAAATACTAAATATTTTCATTTCTTATTGTGGGGAAAAATGTAAATCTCAAAACTCTGTAACTATGATCATAAATATCTTCAATATTTAATAAAGCCATTATCAGCAAGGAATTTATTGTTTGATCAGCCAGGGACAGCTAGAATTTGTATTGGTGAATTGGAAATGCTGGATAACAATAATATTTTGGTTTTGGATATAGTGTTTTCATCAAATTACTTTTAAACATGGTTGTCACTCCTTGTGATCACAGTGAGGAAATGATGAGACTTAGAGACATGTCATACAGAAACTAAAATGCATGAGAACTTGGAAAAAAAGATAAGTGACAAACAGATTAATGGACTTTTTGAAATTTAATTAAAATGATAACTAATTTCTGGAGGTACTCGAAAAAAATCTAAAATTCCTAAGTTGAAAATTAAAGGAAAAACATCATTGAAGGTTGAGAAAACATACATCAAAGATCCTTTCTTTTTTTTTTATATACTTTTTTTCCTTTTTTTTCCCCAAAAATGATGGAACACAGATTTTGAGCTTTGGATTTCACGACATAACCAGGAGTCTTTAGAATAATACTGGAAGTTAGCAGCTCAGACTGAACTCCTCAGCATCACAAAGTGAGCCATTTAGTGCTTTATCTGCACTGCAGGCACTGTGTTGTCTGCAATGACTAATAAAGCCCAGTCAGGTCTTCCAATAACAGAGGTGCTTTATACTGCCATAAACAAGTTCCTGTAAATTAAAATTCATTATTCATTACAGAGAAGAGGTGTAAATTCACAATGTCCAAAACATGAGTTATTAATATTGGTTCACGTTTAGAATTTTGCTGGTAATTTTTTTTTCATATTTTACAAACAATAACTTACTGTTAGGATCCAATGTATTTAATGTGGTCTTGAATTGTCTATGGAAAGGGGCTGAAAAGCACATTGATGGTGCATATGGAGAAGCAAACTGAAAAAACCCCTCAGAGAGGTGTGGTAAAAATACTTTAGATCACCTTTACATCACCAATACACTCATGATGTAAAAAGGGCAGGAGTAAAACAGTCCACCCGATCAAAAAATAGTCTAAAGTTTATGTAAATATATAGCTAGTAGAAAGCAGAAACCTGGAAAACATGCCATAGGTGACAAAAATGGTTTAGCACAGTTTGGAATTTTATGCTTAGAGACCTTTGTTGCCTGTCCATGTCAGGTGACTTAATCTCTAACATTACATCCCTTTCTGATCACTTCATGATCAGAAATGGGATGAGAAATTGGAGGTAGTTCAAAGAATGCAAAGTTAAAAAAAGTCAGCTGGTAGATAGAAGTGACTGATTTGCAGGGTGAATTTACATGTCAGAAGCTTCATGTCTTTATTACAATAGAAGTTTTTAGGGTTTTGCATTAGTTTCCTGTATTGACTTCAGTGAGAACATTAATAGAATCTCACAGAAGCGACTGTGAACTACTGGCAGGCAAAGAGCAGAAGTGCAAAGTCATAATCAGGGAGTATTTTGAGGAAGTGAGTGCAAAACATTAACTCTTACTGTAGAAAGTGAGGTAAAATTTGAATATATAATGATAATGGGATGGCCTACACGGTACCAGGCTTGCTGGTGTTGGGTGGGATCCACCTTTCTCAGAGGGGGAAAGGTGTCTTTGCTCAGGAGCTGGAGGGGCTCATTGACATATCTTTAAACTAGATTTGAAGGGGGAGGGGGACAATACCCTGTGATAAGTTGGGGGAAGACATGCCAAGGTTAGAGGGATGGGGTGCTAGTGAGAGAGATGTGTTGAGCACACTGCAGCACACTCAAAGTCTATATATAGAGATGAGCCAGGGGCTTCTGAGGTAATAGGAGCCAACAGGAAAGCACTAGGGAAATACCTCAAAGGAATTCCAACTATTCCATCCACTAATTCAACTTGATGAGAGGCCCAACTTAAATGCCTCATGCAAACATACGCATCATGGGGAATAAACAGGAATTGGAGATGTGGGCATGCCTGTAGGGCTATGATCTGATTGGCATCACGGAGACCTGGTGGGGTGACTCCTATAACTGGAGTGTTGAAATGGAAGGTTGCAGGCTCTTTAGAAGGCGTAAGCAGGGGAGACAATGAGGGAGTGTTGCCCTCCATGTCAATGACCAGCTGGAGTGCATGGAACTCCACCTGGGGATGGATGAGGAGCTGACTGAGAGCTTATGGGTCAAGATTAAAAGAAGGACAGGGGACATTATAGTGAGGGTCTGCTACAGGCCACCTGATCAGGAAGACCGAGCAGATGAGGCCCTTTGTAGACAGATAGGAGTAGCCTCATGTTCACAAGCCCTGGTCCTCATAGGGGACTTCAACCACCCTCGTATCTGTTGAAGGGAGAACACGGCAAGGCACAAGCAATCCAGGAGGTTCCTGGAATATGTTGAGAAGTTGTGGATGCCCCCTCCCTGGAAGTGTTCAATGCCAATTTGGATGGGGCTTTGAGTAACCCAGTTGAGTTGGAGGTGTCCCTGCCCATGGCAGGAGGGTTGGAACTAGATGACCTTTAAAGTCCCTTCCAACCCAAACCATTCTATGATTATGTGATCTGTCTTCCAAAGTCAGAAGCAGAGTATGACTTCCCTTGCATAATCAGGTTTTAAAAGTCATCTTGAATGGAAATCTGCTTAGAACACTAATAAAAGACAATTAAAAATCACATTACTGTTCTCTACTTCAAGAAGTTCAGTCCAGAAGGTTTCTTCAATGCATTGATGATAACTTCTTGATGCCAATGGTGGATAAACCAACTAGAAGAGGAGCACTGCTGGATCTTATACTCACTAACAAGGAGGGTCTAGTTGAAGTGGTGACGGTCGAGGGCAGCCTTGGCTGCAGTGACCACAAGATGATGGAGTTCAGGATATTGTGCAGTAGGAACAGAATATCTAGCAGGACCTCAACCCTGGACTTCAGCAGGGCCAAATTTGGCATCTTCAAGCAGTTGCTAAGGGAGATCCCATTGGACAGGGTACTAGATGGTAAAGGGACCCAAGATAGTTGGTCAGCATTCAAGGACCACTTTTTCCAGGCTCAGAATCTGAGCATCCCATTGGTTAGGAAATGAAGCAAGGGAGCCAGGAGACCTGCATGGTTAAATAAGGAACTGCTGGGCAAACTCAAGAGGAAGAAGAGAGTACACAGATTATGGAAGGAGGGGCTGGTCACTTGGGAGGAATATACTGCTGTTGTCAGAGGATGTAGGGTGGCAACTAGGAAAGCTAAGGCCTCCTCGGAATTCAAACCTGGCTAGTGAGGTCAAGGACAGCAAAAAGGCCTTCTTCAGGTACATTGGAGAAAAAACTAACACTAAAGGTTATGTAGGCCCACTGCTAAATGAGGTGGGTGCCCTGGTGACAGAGGATATAAAGAAGGCAGAGCTACTGAATGCCTTCTTTGTCTCTGTCTTCACTGCTGCAGACTGTCCTCAGGAGCCCCAGAGCCCTGAAGCCCCAGAGGAAGTCAGGACAAAGGAGGAGTTTACTTTGGTTGATGAGGACTGGGTTAGGGATCAATTAAGTAATCTGGACATCCACAAATCCATGGGTCCTGATGGAATGCACCCACAGGTGCTGAGGGAGCTGGCAGAAGTCATTGCTAGGCCACTCTCCATCATCTTTGGTAAGTCATGGGCAACAGGAGAGGTGCCTGAGGACTGGAGGGAAGCAAATGTCACTCCAGTCTACAAAGAGGTCAGGAAGGAGGACACGGGTACCTAGAGATCTAGCAGCCTCACCTCTATCCCTGGAAAGGTGATGAACAACTTATCCTTGGCATTGTCTCCAGGCATATCAAGGGTAAGAGGCTCATTAGGAGCAGTCAACATGGTTTTATCAAAGGGAGGTCATGTTTGACCAACCTAATAGCCTTCTATGAGGAGGTAACGAGGTGGGTAGATGATGGTAGAGCAGTAGATGTGGTTTGTCTTGATTTCAGTAAGGCATTTGACACTGTCTCCCACAGCATCCTTGCAGCTAAACTGAGGAAGTGTGATCTGGAGGATCGGGTGGTGGGGTAGATTGTGAACTTGTTGAAAGGAAGAAGTCAGAGAGTTGTGGTCAATGGGATGGAATCTAGGGCAAGTTGTGAAATGGGCACTAGCTCTCATGGTAGGCAAAATCAAATTCATCAGGAAGACACTATATATTAGGTTTCTATAGTGAAACAACTGTTAGTTTAAGTATGAGGAAGAAAATAATTTCTTAATATCTTACTTACCATGTTTAAATTGATGGTATAAATCAAAGTAAAGGCAGAAATCATATAGTTGAACTGAAATGGTTTTGTTCATCTGATTCATTTTTGTTTCTGCTTAAAAGAAAAAATACCTAAAATATGAAAATCCCTCCTGTATTTTGCCCCTTCTTTTTCTTTTCCTGCTTTGTTATTTTTTAAAAGGTATAAGTGCTT
This sequence comes from Aegotheles bennettii, assembly GCA_013398125.1. NCBI lineage: Eukaryota > Metazoa > Chordata > Aves > Caprimulgiformes > Aegothelidae > Aegotheles > Aegotheles bennettii. The sequence continues at coordinate 231,718 of VZRW01005215.1, forward strand.
AGAAGTTCTAATTTTCTCTTAGATTTGCAAGTAAATATAGTGATTGCTTGAATAAATAAGTATTTAGATTCTTATTGACATGGTCCTGAGCCTGCATTTTTCTAATGTTTTTTGGAGAATTACCCTTGTACACTCTTGACATTGCCAGGGTGGCAATGAAATAGTGTGTTTTGGAAAAGTTTCAAAACCTGGCCTCTGAATTTTAATTATTACTGAGGGTAGGAAAGCCTGCAGAGGAAGAAATTATCTTAACTGTCCACCCTTATCCTGAAAACAGTACTAATAAACAAAACATAATGAAATTAAGTCTGTGTTTGTCTGGTACAAAAAGATCAAGCTAAAAGAATATGTGAGACATTATAATATATGCATATTTTATTAAAATAATTATGGCCTATATTCTACCCATTACTTAGGCACTTTATTCTGTAATTAAGATCAGTAAATTAAGCAAGGGCCAGACACCTGTTTTAGGACGATTTAGATCTGACACTGGGGAATCCATACTTATGTGCAGCTGCCCCTCTTCTGCCTCCTTTCTGTGGTCTTCTCTGAGGGACTAACCACTATCAGTATCTGTCTCTTTTGCATGCAATGGTTCTGTCAAACTAGGAGACACTTTCTCACACAGTGAAGCAATGTATAATCTGCATTGCTAATAACGAGGATGCCAGTTTGTCATTCATTCTGCATAAAGTGAACTTCCTTAAGTGGCACATTCATATGTATGTAAGGATTATGGTAACAAGTACTGTCATGGCTACTATTCTAGTCACTAACTTCCAAGAGAAGTGGGAATCCAAGCACGTAATCCAAAGCTGAAGCCCCTCTCCCCAGCACAGAATGTTTGGAGAATGTAGCTGAAGATCACTGGGGTACTGTTTGTGAAATATTTTATGAAAGCTTTTTTTTTTGGTGAAGGGTGGAAAGAAGAACTCCCCTCTTATGTCTCCCATCATTGTTCTATCTAAGTGTATTTAAAAATTCTCATAGAATATTTCTAGAGAAACAATCAACATAGATTTTGGGGTGTTAGGAAAATATTATTCAGTTGTATGTTTTCTTTTGGTGATAGGTATGAAGTCTGATCATCACATTTGCAACAGTTGTAATGGTACAGAGTAATTTAATTTTTTAAAAAATCTGTTAACATTAATTTTTTTATCTGCATTTATTTCTTTCCCAACACACAACTGAGAAAACAGCATCCTCATACAACTTTCAGCTTCTTCTAGTTTATACCTTTGGATAAGGTCTCACACAGCAATTTTCAGTGTTTGTTAGAAGAGCTGTGGGATATGTGTCATTGAGAAGGGAATCCCAAAACAAGTGACTACATAAGTCTGCACAGCATGAGTTCAATGACGTTACACTTCTTATCTTTCTAGAGGAAGTTTCTGAGAAGAGTGTGGCAAACCTTTAAGATGTTGGTTAATATACATGTGTCTATAGAAATAATTTTTTTAAAAACGTGGGGAGTAAATGTATTTTAATAATAGCTATTATGCTCCCTTAACAACTGTCCAGCCCTACCCATCCTCTAAAAGCACGCTTTATTATATTATTTGCATTAATCCATTCTTTATTTGTTTATTTGTTTTTGTTTTTTAATGAAAAACTTACCTCACTGCTCTCTCTGGAGTAAGCAGCAGAAACAAAAGAAGCCAGTCCTGCCTAGTTTTTCTGGTTGACATAAACCTGTGAGGTGAAGCTCCATTCACTTGTACAGAAACTCTCTGTACAAGCCAGAAATGTAAGTTTTCAGAGACATTTTTTTGTGTAAGATTCTGTTCTTTTTTGCTTTTCTTGCTTACTTGTTTTTACTTTTTTTCCTAAAGGTGAGAAAGTTTATTCTCATCTGTCTCCCACCATTAGCCTGGTAGCACATTATTGTATTTTCTTATCTGTTTGATTGTCATCACTTTTTCTTGTCTATATTTTACAAAATATATGCACAGTCCTTTTACCCTTAAGGCTAACGCAACAGCGTTCTATCCAATGTCCACAAATACTACTGACCACTAAGTAATTTGACTGGTGATCAGGACTATTTATGTTGAAGTAACAATCGAAAAGGTTTTATGAGCATTCTGTGATGCTCAGTTTTCCTGCAGATTTTATTTTGCAGGAGGGAGGGAGAGACAGCCTCTTCCTTTACAGAGCAAATGGGCTTGTTCGGACAGAAAGGTGTGGTGGAAGTAGCATAAACCTGAGAGCATGCAGATCCCACAGAGAGATAGAGAGACCACAGGAAAGAGCAAGGATCAAACAGGCAGGCTTCTGAACGGATAAAAATGACGTAGCAAGGCCCAGAGGGGACAAAGGCAGAATTTACTGCAACTCAGAAAGCCTCTGAATTACCTGCCTCAGAAAAAAGACACAGTGGGCAGGCAGTTGATTGTAGAAATAATTTTCATTTCTGTTCTGTCTTCTCTGCTTGCTTTGAGTTCAATCAATGAAAGTTTCTTACAATTATTATGAATATTACTACTAATAGTACAACTAATAGAAGTTTGTAAGCCTTTTGATCTCTTTCTGGAGCTCCTTTTCAGAGTTGATGTATGTAGCCCCACCTCAAGATTTCAGCCAATACAAAATCAGTGACATGGATGGCGGGATCAGGTGCACTCTCAGCAAGTTTGCCGATGACACCAAGCTGTGTGGTGTGGTCAACATGCTGGAGGGAAGGGATGACATTTAGAGGGACCTTGAGAGGCTTGGGAAGTGGACCCACTTAATCCGCATGGAGTTCAACAAAGCTAAGTTCAAGGTCCTGCACCTGGGTCAGGGCAATCCTATGCACATAGACAGTCTGGGTGAAGAATGTATTGAGAGCAGCCACAATGAGGGGGACTTGAGGGTGTTGGTTGATGAGTAGTTCAACGTGAACCAGCAGTCTGCACTTGAACCCCAGAAAGCCAACGTTATCCTGGGCTGTGTCAAAGGAAGTGTGATCAGCAGGTCAAGGGAGGTGATTCTCCCCCTCTACTCCACTCCAGTGAGACCCCACCTGGAGTCCTGTGTCCAGTTCTGGATTCTCCAGCGTAAGAAGGACATAGATTTGCTGGAGCGAGTCCAGAGGAGGGCCATGAAGATGCTCAGAGGACTGGAGCACCTCTCCTGTGAAGAGAGGCTGAAACAGTTGGAGTTGTTCAGCCTGGAGAAGAGAAGGTTCTGGGGAGACCTCATAGCAGCCTTCCAGTATCTGAAGGGGAAAGCTGGAGAGGGACTTTTTACAAGGGCATGTAGTGATAGGACAAGGAGTAACGGCTTTAAACTGAAAGAGGGTAGATTTAAGTTAGACATTAGAAAAAAAGTCTTTACTATGATGGTGGTGAGACCCTGGAACATGTTGCCCAGAGAGGTTGTGGCTGCCCCCTCCCTGACAGTGTTCAAGGCCAGGTTGGATGTGGCTTTGAGCAACCTGGTCTAGTGGGAGGTGTCCCTTCTTATGGCTCGGGAGTTGGAACTGCTTGATCTTTGAGGTCCCTTCCAGCCCAAACCATTCTATAATTCTATGATTCTGTAAAAGTCCTGCCATAGGAACATATCGGGCTATGGTAGAAAAATGATGGTAGAAAAAAATGGAGTATCTTACCTAGACTTAGATCCATTCCTTCTAAAAACATTGTTACATTTTTAACTGTTTTGTGTTGTGCAACTCTTGTATATTCAAATGAATCATGAGTCAGGCTTCTGATCTCCACTACAAAATTTATGAAGAATCTTAAAATATCAGAAAAAGGAAGGAAGTGACTTTGCCTGGGGACAAGCAGACTAGCTAGTGTTAGTTTTCCTGCTAAATAACTTCCGGCTTGGGTGTCATCACAGTGCAGTCTACATGCAGCAGTATGTCTTTTAAGACATAATAAATAATACTGGTTGATTTATTAACTACTCCTTTCCTATTTATATGTCCTGAAGACCAATATGTCTGTGCTTTGCTTTTTTCTTAAGTACAGAGCAGGTTTTTTTGTAACACAAGTGTTCTGTCTTTCTCTTACCTATGATACCATCTTGCTGCTCGTGGGGTCTTTGATCCCTTTAATGACTGTAACAAAGGTGCACATTGGGTCACTGGACCCATCATGTATTATTTTATTATTCTTTTGGTTTTCCTGGCATAATTCTGATCCTGACCTAGGTGAGGGGATCAAATGCACCCTCAGTAAATTTGCAGATGACATGAAATTGAATGGGAGTGTCAATCTGCCTGAGGGTAGGGAGGCTCTGCAATGGGATTTTGACAGGCTGGAGCAATGGGCTGAGGCCAATTGCATGAGGTTTAACAAGGGTAAGTGCTGGGTCCTGCACTTTGGCCACAACAACCCCATGCAGCGCTACAGGCCTGGGGAAGAGTGGCTGGAAAGCAGCCTGGTGGAAAAGGGCCTGTGGGTGTTGGTTGACAGCCGGCTGAACATGAGCCAGCAGTGTGCCCAGGTGGCCAAGAAGGCCAAGGGCATCCTGGCCTGTATCAGAAATGGTGTGACCAGCAGGAGTAGGGAGGTGATGGTGCCCCTGTACTCGGCACTGGTGAGACCGCACCTTGAGTGCTGCGTCCAGTTCTGGGCACCGCAGGATGGGAAGGACATTGAGGTGCTGGAGCGAGTCCAGAGAAGGGCAGCGAGGCTGGTGAGAGGTCTGGAAAACAAGCCTTATGGAGACCGGCTGAGGGAACTGGGGTTATTTAGCCTGGAGAAGAGGAGACTGAGAGGAGACCTTATTGCCCTCTACAACTACCTAAAGGGAGGTTGTAATGAGGCTGGTGTTGGTCTCTTCTCCCAAATTGCTAATGACAGGACGAGAGGAAATGGCCTCAAGTTACATCAGGGGAAGTTTAGGTTGGATATTAGGAAGAAGTTCTTTACTGAGAGGGTGGTTGGGCACTGGAATGGGCTGCCCAGGGAGGTGGTGGAGTCACCGTCCCTGGGGGTGTTCAAAAAATGTGTTGATGAGGCACTTGAGACCATGGTCTAATGGTCTAATAGCTAGGAATATGATGGGATAAAGGTTGGACTTGATGACCCTGGAGGGGGTCTATGATTCTATGATTCTATGGCAATATGAACCATGATATTTTTCTAATTTTTTAGAATTATCAACTGTAATACCAAGTGCATTGAATAAAGGTGGTGATGCTTCTTTCCTGTATAAAATGTGACTAAAATCAGGTTTCTTTTTTGTCATTTTTCATATTACTATCATTCTTGTATAGCCTCACATGCATCCTAACTCTGTAGCATTTGTATTTGATGCCCAACCACTCTTAAAGTATTTCTCTCCTTGTTTTCCCTCGCCTCCATTATTATTCACCCTGAATTTGAAACAATACTTAATTTTCTATTATTTGCATTTATTGTTTTCATAATATGTGGAAATTCACCCCATGCCTTTGAAAAAGAAATTGTGTAGGTGATTCTAACACAAATAGCGAGCTGGTTGAAGTTGTGACACAGTACCGTGTTTGTCAGAGAACCTAGGAAATTTCCCAGACCCATAGTTTTCTTTTCCTTTGGTATCGTCTTTCTTTTAGGTCTTTTGATTTCTTATTTTATATTCTGCTACTGTGTCTCAGTGACTCAGCTTGTACTTTGGATTACTTTTACATGTCTTATAGTTTTCTGAGGATATTTTTCCTGTTTTGTTTCTTTACATTTAAGATATCAGTTTGTATTTCCTGTTTTAAGAAAGTCCTTAATATCATCCATTTCCTTCTCTATCCTAAAACAAGCTACAACAGATCATCGAACATTTGTACTCATCTGCTCTCAAACATAGTTTCTTATTTGTGGATCTATTTCTAGAAAGGATTCAAAGGTTTATACACACATTAACTCTTTAGGATCTGAGAGTATTTTACTTTGTTTTTCATGATCATACTCTCCATTTTCTCAGAATTTTCCGGTTGTATTTTTCCACCCTCACATCTTTCATGTAAAACACAAATCTGCTGCTGTTTGTTTGGTTTTAGTCATGTTTTAATCTGTGCTAAAGTCCTCTAAGTAGACTTAAATTTTATGAACTTTTATATCTTTAGAGCTTAATCTAACTAAATTTCTCATCTTTTCTGTAGTATATGCTGTTTTCCATTCTGATATCTGGCTGTAGATGGGTCTGTATCCACTACAATATTCAAGTATATTCACTCCTTTCATACTTACTGAGATTTATTTTTTAAATGAAAACTAAATTAGTTTAGTAATAGATATTTTGTATCCTGTAAATCAGCCAATGGTATTTCTTTCTGTCTTTTCCTGGGAGCTCAACATTTTCTGTCAATGCTTCAACTTTACTGGAGTTTTCATTCTATACCTGTTTTCATTTTCAGCATGTTTCTTTTTTTTCCATTTTTCCTGCAGATTAAATTCTACTATTCCTGTCTTGCAGACTAAGGCCTTGAAATTCACGCTGGCCTTTTTTTTTTTAATTCCAGTTCAAGCATATTGCACCTGAAGAAACAGCATGAACCTCTTTAATCCTCTAATTCTGCTACATCTTTACTTTTATGTGTGATAAGACTGAATGTACAGCTATCAGTGAAAGCTGTCTTTTCAGAATATAGCAAAACACTGTAAATTTTTGGTATTTTCCCATTCCATTCACGTGCAAGTATTCTGTTGAGTAACTTATCCATTACTAAACTCTAAGCTAAGATCTTCTTGAACCACTCAAACAAAAACACATCTTTTCTTGTCCTGATGTAATTAATTAAGAATACATTAACATAAGAGTAGTTACATTTTTCTGTAATGTATATTATATTGCACTCATTAAGGCTGATTTCCATTTTCTAGTTCATTGTTCCCGGTCACTTTACCAGATTAACTTGTTCCAAATATTCAAGTTCAGATATCATAGTGAGGATAAACCTGAAATAACTTTGTGGTATCATGCTTCTCTCCTTTTCCAGATCATTAGAATACAAATGAGCAGTGCTGGTCTTCAGGCAGGACATTGGGGCATCCTGATTTCATGCTTTTCCCACCTTGTAACTTATTGTTTATTCTTGTCAGTGGTGCTGTTTGCTGCAACATTGTCTTTAGCAAGAGGACCTTTCCCAAAGACTTTGTGAAGGTCCTCACACACTGTGTCAAGTGGTTCCCCTTTGCCCGCTACTTTTTCAATACTTTCAAGCAATCTTAATGCATTTTTGTACCCCTACTTGTACCTCTCCTCTTACACACATGTTCTATATTAAGTCATGCCTTACTTCACTCAGCTACTTCCTAACCCTGGTTTCATGCAATTACCTTCACAAATAGACCATTTCAACTCTCTTTATGCAGGGCTCCTCTTTTGTTTTCACCTGGCTTTCCCTGACCTGATCTCAGCAAGGTCAAGAGCAGTTCTGAAATCTCATTAATCCCAGCCAAGATTATACCACATCTGGCCATCAGTATTGGGCTAGCTGCTGTCTTCAAATACTGCATGATCGGCTGTTTCTGCAAAGCGCTGCAGAAAATCTTGTATATTAAGGAGTACGGAAAAACTGAAGAGCACATGAGCTAAGATACAAGCATTTGCAAAGGTTCATGAATGTAATTTTTTTTTCCATAACTTGACTTCTTTTTTATATTCCTTCCTCACAAATACAGTGAAATTGTATGATTTTTGAAAACACATCTTGACATAAAATATTGCAGTAATTAAGACTTTCTGACAACTTGCAAAACCCATTATGAATTCCCCAGATTTACAATATTTAAGGATAAACTTAGAGATAATTAGGAAAAATCTTCAAGAATGTAAATATGCAGTTTGGAGACTCAGACTATTGTAACTTCGTCTTTTACGGAGGTCATAAAGTTGTTAATTTTAAAGAGACACCAGATTATTTTCCTTTTTTTTTCCTATTTTTTAGCATTTTCTATTTTTTTTCTATTTTTAGCATTTTTTCTATTTTTTAGCATTTTTTTTCTATTTTTTTTCTCTTGAGAAGAGAGTGAAGGAGGACAAGGTGTGCAGTAACTGTTGTCCATTTCTACTTCCAACTTCCAGAGGAAAGCTGAACTGCTGCATTTAATAGCCCTAGATGAACTTCTTTTCCCATGAAGTTATCTAATTGCATTTTAACTAACATAGACTTTTGAAATGTAAAACATCCTGTAGCAGTAAGCTTCAGGTTTGTAGGGGAGAGGTGGTTTCTTTTATTAAGCTGTACATATTCTTGGAAGTTTTACTTGGAGGAAATGGACAAGATGTGTTTCTGAATGGAGAGACTTTTACTCTCACAGAGAAAGGCAAAGATAAACTTATTTTCAAAAGTTAAAAAGAAACTTACAATAATTTTTTAGAAGCCACAGATCTGAGATGAATAGGAGGTTGCCACCAGGTAGACCAGGATTCTGAGAGAGGCTGAGCAAAAGAACATATCCTGATTCTTCCCCCTCTCTTTTGTTTACAGAAAAAACTGTGATAAAACCAAAGTTTCTTTATCCTGCTACTTACCATTTATTGCACTGTGGTTGAGACAACTTTTTTTTTTCCAGATTCACGTAACTGCATCTGAGGAGAAAACAAATAGCTTTGTTCTGCCTTGACTTGTTTATTGTTATGGAAGTATCATGCTCAAAGAACAATTCCCTAAGTAGCTTGTTAATAATTTCTTTCTCATATGGTCTGACTCTAGTTTCAGTATGGAAGTCTTTGGATTGGTGGTTGTGATGAGTTTGGGAAACTGTTTGTGTGGATCCCAAAAGATCCCCCTTCCTAAAAGCTTTCCCATAATCAGTAGAAATAATAATTTGCCAAAATGCTTACCTAGCTTTGCTGTTGAAAAAGGTGTATTTCACAATGACTTGTTTCTTAACATGTTAGGGGCACCAACTCTTTTTTTTTTTTCTATCTGCTCACTGACCATTTACTTGCTTGTCATTCACAACCCATCCTGATGAGGAATCTCCCAGTGAATTACTTTTATACAGGATACAAAAGAGTTTGTACTGTGCAAGGAGAAGGAATGACAGGCCTGGATTACAAAATAGTCACAGCCCATGTATTGTTTTGAAAAATAGGTCCTTAAAAAAATGAGTTATTGGCAATGAGAAACTGCTAACTTCATCAGATTGTCTTCTTGTTTTTAGTAAAAAACAATGAAGTGTCCTTCCTCACTCCCCAGAGAAGAAATGGAAGGGTGGAAAGGTCAATCAGAGCACATTTACCACTGAAAGTGTCCATGGCTATCAGATACTGATGTTACTTGCAGGTGAAGCCAGTGACATGAGAGGTGTAAGGGACCTTGGTTGTCTGTGACAACACAGTGATCATAGAATCACAGAATCATAGAATGTGCTGAGTTGGAAGGGACCCATTAGGATCATCAATTTCAACTCCTGTCACTGTGTAGGACACCCCAAGAGTCACACCAGGTGCCCGACAGCATCATCTAAATGCTTCTTGAACTCAGGCAGTCTTGGTGCTGTGACCACTTCCTTGTGGAGCCTGTTCCAGTGCTCCACCACACTCTGGGTGAAAAAACTTTTCCTGATATCTAACCTAAATATCCCCTGATTCATATTCTCTAAGTGTTGGAGTTAACAACTTTTACAGATAACTAACTGGTAGGCACGGACGCTGTTATACTTCATAGAAGGTGAAAGTTAATCAGATAGACCAAGAAATATGAGTCCAGACCCTGGCCTGCAAACCAACCCATCAGGCTAGGAACTTCCTCCTTTTCTCTCCAGCTGGACATGGCAAAACTACAGTGTCCTGTCTTCCAGTCTCATGCTGTAATTGCTGCTTCTGATCTTTCAGCAGGGACTCCTGCTGTCTTTGCTGCTTTCCAGAGTTCATAGAATCATAGAATGGTTTGGGTTGGAAGGGACCTTAAAGATCATCTAGTTCCGACCCCCTGTCATGCGTAGGGACACCTCCCACTAAACTAGGTTGCTCAAAGCTCCATCCAATCTGGACTTGAACACTGGCAGGGAGGGGACAGCTGCAACTTCCCTGGGCAACCTGTGCCACTGTCTCATCACCCTCACAGGAAAGAACTTCTTTCTAATATCCAGTCTAAATCTACCTTTTTTTAGTTTGAACCCATTTCCCCTTGTCCTATCACTACATGCCCTCGCAAAAAGTCCCTCCCCAGCTTTCCTGTAGGATCCCTTCAGGTACTTGAAGTCTGCTATAAGGTTCCCCCAGAGCCTTCTCCAAGCTGAACAACCCCAACTGTCTCAGCCTCTCTTCACAGGAGAGGTGCTCCAGCCATCTGATCATATTCATGGCCTTCCTCTGGACTCACTCCAACAGCTCCATGTCCTTCTTGTGTTGGGGACTCCAGAACTAGACACAGTATTCCAGGTGGAGAGTGGAGTAGAGGGTGAGAATCACCTCCTTTGACCTGCTGGTCACACTTCTTTTGATGCAGCCCAAGATGCAGTTGGCTTTTTGAGCTACAATCGCACNGGGATTTTGAGCTACAAGCACACACTGCCAGCTCACATTGAGATTCTCTACAACCAACAGCCCCACGTTCTTCTCCTTGGGTCTGTTCTTAACCTGTATTTCACCCAGCCTGTATTTGTGCATAGGATTGCCCTGACCCATGTGAAACACCTTGCACTTGGTCTTGTTGAACTTCACGTGGCTTGCATGGGATCAACATTCCAGCCTGTCAAGGTCTTTCTGAGTGGTATACCTTCCCTCCAGCGTGTTGGCCACACCACACAGCTGGGTGTTACTGGGAAACTTGCTGAGGGTGCACCCAATTCCATCATCCATGTAATTGACAAAGATGTTAAAGGACACTAGTTCCAGTACCGATACCCTGAGAAATGCCACTCATCACTGATTTCCACTTGGACATAGAGCTGTTGACAACAACTCTGAGTACAACCATCCAGCTAATTCCTTATCCATGCCTCTTTGCTTTGTTCCTAGTCACAGGGTCTACTAGTACCACTGCAGATTGAGTGGGAGTGACCATAATATCTGCAGCAGCAGCAGCAGTAGCAGTTGTTTGGAGGTGGCCGTGGCAGCAGCAGCAGTAGTGCTTGTTCTTCTGAGTCAGGGTCACGGCAGGGTCTGTTATGGGGGACTGTATTTGTAGCAGCGTTTGACTCGTGCATCTGAATAGCAGCAGTGACAGTACTTGCTTGCTGCATTTGTGTGTCTGCCATGGCAGTGCTCATGTGCTGCATTTGAGTAGAAGCAACACTGCTTGTTTGTCACGTCTAAGTAGAAACATTGCAGATCATGGGGGTGCAGTATCAATGACAGTGCCCTCTCTACGAGCGACATTTCCCACCCTCTGAGTAGCAGATCTCACTCTATGAGCAGAAGTGCTCACTCTCAGAGCTCAGGTAGTTGTTGTACACCTCCACCATGCATCAGAATCAAAAACAAGATTTGTCAAGAAATTCCTAGTAACATAATGTCATTTTGATCAAAATCTGATAGCCTCATCTTGAAAGAAAACGAAGAGTCATAAACTTCCAAGGTAAAACTGAAGGTGTACTTATCAACAATGTGCGTAAAAGCAAAAGTGCAATTCTCAACAAAGTTCACTATGTCCACTTGAAAAATCACTGCACAATGTACCACAATATAAATCAGTACTAAGGACCATACCACAATTGCAGTTCTGGATAAGTGCTTACTATTCATAAACCACAATGCAACCCTAAAAACAGCTAAAAAGTAACATATCACATATCCTGCATACCACCTGTAGGGCAACATAGCCGTAAATAACTCTAACCATGACATGATGTGAGTTGTCTGTTTAATTTCCAACCCTATGGGACTCTCAAAAGAAAACAGCAACACTCACAAATGAACTATCCGGATCCCCTCTTACTGGAGTTGGAATTCAAACTATTCGGGGAATTAGTCAGAATTTGAGCCTGGTCTCAAGCTAATCAGTCTGAGCAACTTGTTGGGTGCCAATAAGTAATATCTATACCTCTTTAAGTTAAAGACAAGGATGTTGCGAAAGATGGTATCCAAGTGCTTTGCACAGGTCCAGGTAGAGGACATCAGTTGCTTTTCCCTTATCCATCGCATTGTGAAACCCTTTCATGGAAGGCCACCAAATTTGTCAGGCACGATTTGCCATTAGTAAAGCTGTGTTGGTTGTCACCAATCACCTTCTTTTTTCCCATGTGTCTTAGTGTAGTTTCCAGGAGGATCTGCTCCATGACCTTACCAGGCACAGATGTGAGACTGACTGGCCTATAGTTCCCTGGCTCTTCTTTCTTTCCTTTTTTAAAAATGGGGAACTTCCCCAGACCACCATGACTTCTCAGATATGATGAATGGTGGCTTAGCAACTTCATTTGCCAGTTCCGTCAGGACCCACAGATATATCTCATCAGGTCCCATGGACTTCCATACATTCAGGTTCCTTAGGTGATCTTGAACCTGATCTACACCTACTGTGGGTGGTTCTTTCTCCCAGTGCCTGCCTTTGCCTTCTGTGACTTGGGCAGTGTGGCTTAAACATTTGCCAGAAAAGACTGAATCAAAAAAGTCATTGAGCACCTCAGCCTTCTCCATATCCTGGCTAACCAGGTCTCCCGTTTCCTTTTGGAGACAGCCCACATTTTCCCTAGTCTTCCTTTTATCACTGATATACCTACTTATATTCTCTTATTGCCCTTGATGTCCCTGGCCAGATTCAATTCTATCAGGGCTTTAGCTTTCTTAACCCGATCCCAGGTTGCTCGGACAACTTCTGTGTATTCCTCCCAGGCTACCTGTCCTTGCTTACACCTTCTGTACACTACCAATCAGGTCCCTGAAGAGGCCGAAGTCAGCTCTCCTACAGTCCAGGGTAGTGAGCTTGCTGTGCACTCTCCTTGTTGCCTTAAGGATCTTGACTATGAGATGGTCACTGCAGCCAAGGCTTCCCTTGAGATTCATTCTCCCCACCAGCCCCTCCTTGATGAGAACAAGATCCAGCATAACACCTCTCCTCATTGGCTCCTCTATCACTTGGAGAAGGAAGTTATCATCAACACATTCCAGGAACCTCTTGGTTCCCAAGGCTGAATATCAAACTGCCAAGATCTTGTTACCAGAGTTCTGTGTCTCCTATAAGGTGTTAGAAAAGAGATCGTCTCACTTGCTGCCTACCTGGTTACCTGCTATCTAGGTTTATCACTCTAACAACAGATTATGTGTGTCTAAGTTGTCAGCAGAAGTCAAGCAAGCTGTGATGGATCAGGCTTCTACAACCTTCTCGTCCAGATGGGTAAGCACTCACTGTCTCTGTCAGGCAGTCGGATCATGTTATTTCTAAACCTATCCCCTTTCCTGTATCACGAGATACTGACTAAAATACATAGAAATAATAATAATAAAAAAGTATTTCTCTATTTGTCAGGTGACACGTTTCAGGAACTTGAGGCTTATCAGGTATAATGTTAGAAGTTAGAAGGCTGGCCAGCAGCAGCTAGAAAAATGTCTAAGCCTAAAACCAAGATTCCAATTCAACATTCTTTGGTTGTCAGGCTCAAATATTTTGTCTTGCAGATTTGCAGAGAATTTCTGGTATTCCAGTGTTTTTGTCCCGTGAAACTTTTAATATAATTTGGCTTTATTTTAAGCAGCAAACATGCTGAAAATTTGAAAAGAGAATGCTCTGAAGGAAAGCATGCATTAGCTTGGGAAAAAAGTCTGGCTTTTCAGCTAGCTGCAGCATTCCTTGTTCTGTTTGTCAGGCTTTTGCTGTGTCACTGGGTGATAGACACTCTCTTACTCCCATCTTCACTGCTCAGTGCTGGGATCCCTAAACCACTGACAAGTGAGAGCACAAGAACTAGTGTGGCCATATCAGCAAGGCAGGGCAATGGACCTAGTCTGGGTCTGGCACCACATTAGTTTGGCTGCTCCGATTTCAGGACTTGACCCTGCAAATCTGGTGGTGCTCCTTGTCTTTTCTTCCTTTATTTCTGTTAACACAGAGTCCTTGGTCATACTCTAATGTTTCTCAGTTTCCCTATGTTTACTCTGACAGTTCTGGGGAATTGTAGCGGTCTTCTAGTCTCTGATTTACTAAAATAAATTAATCTTGTAATTTTATTTATGTTTTTAAATACTTACCTTTATAATTAAGTCCTTACTGCCCTATATTTCTGGCTAAAAGTAACATGCTGTTTTTTGTTAACTGGTCTTCTACTCTTAGTACCTAGCTATATATATGTCTCATGGAAACCTCTCTAGGTGTTAGAAATATTTCGTTCACTAAATCTGGCAATCTGCTAGGTTGGTTTTTCCTGTCTTTAGTATGAAGGGCTGTCATAATCAACTGGGATTGTAGCAGTGGCATCTGCATCACAGAAATAATTTGGACAGGTGCAATGCGCCAATTAAAACATAAACAAACACAAAATGCTTAGATTCACTCCAGCAGTTTATTTTTTTTTCTCAATCCTAAAGTCAATTTGCAATTAATTTAATACTAAAGCAGAAATGACAGGTGATCTAATTGTTAATGTGGTACAAGTTTAGAAATACATTAGAGTACCATTCTGGAGAACTGTTGCGCATAATTGCTCAGGTGTTCTGAACACATTTCATTCCCCCTGCTGTGCAAGGACTTCTGTTCCTGGATTTTATTTCAATGGTTCCCCCAGAAGTGGGATTAAAAGTAGAAACTTAATGATAATGAATTGAATTGTTCACATCTAAAGGGGGCTGATTGGCAGGATGCTGGAGACAAAGACATCCCTGACGATGGTTAAAAAAACAAAAGTAATAGGATTACACAAAGAAAATAAGATAAACATTCATTAAAATTACAGTAACAGACTGTGATTAATGAGCATAAACAAGTGCAAGCAGCGCATATTCTTTAGGCCCTGCAAGGCCTACATCCAGTGGTATAATTAATAATTTTTAATTGTTTAGTAAGTAATTGTTATGCGCTTTCCAGTTCAAAAGACATGAACTTGTTTTCCCTAACCTGATTTTATCTGTGACTATTATGGAGTCATCAAAGGTATTGTAATTGGTAATGAAGTTTAGCCTGCCCTTTTTTTGACTGTGAAACTTGAGTTTATGTGGTTCTACTCAGGAAAGTCTTCATGGAACTTGAAGAACATGTGTTGGAGGAAAGTTTCATGTTTCCATTCTTCCTTAACCTAGCAAAAAAAATTCCATATTTGGATGTTAGAATGTTTAAAGCTGGTGGAAACAGCTATTTTTGTACGTTAGGTGGAAATTTCACTTCTTGTTACATGAGCTTGTTCAGCAAGAGTCTGGTAACTGAGTCAAAATACTCTGATAAACTGGAGATAAAATCAAGCAAAAATGTAGTTTTGAGCTTTGCTTAAGGACTAAGAGGACCTGTTGAATTTTTTTTGGAAGTTCTCAAAATGTTTTGATAGTTATGGAGCTATAGATCTAGGCCTAAGCCATGAAGTGCAAGAGAGAAGCAAGCTGATAGCTTTCTGTCTGTCCTTTGGTTCCAAAATCCTTAACAACATGGTTCTAGTGTTCCCAATTGAGATCATGAGAGCCAGCAGTGTCTATGTATCTACAATAGTCAGAAACACTGAACCTTTTAAGGATCTTAAGTTCTGCATCCCTCACAAACCTTCTGCTTGAATGACTGTTTAGCAGGCTGTCTACAGGATTCCATACTGCTGTGTCTGGGTGCAAAAGAGCCCTGCAGGCTTTTGGAAATATTTCTGAATAGACTAGTGCTGGTAGGGAAGAGCAGTGAATTTGGGGAAAATAACAAAAAAATGCTGCCTGCAAATTTGGAGTCCCATGGGAAAAGGAGAGGAGTATATCCACCTCCTGGAGTCATTGGAGAATGTATCAGGTCATGAATACTGATGCACTCTTCACTGTTCACAGTGATCTCTCTCAACAACCGCAGCAAATGATTGTCAAGTCTTCTAACTACTGGGAACACTAGCTGTGTTTCAGTGGCTGCTCTTTAGTATATGCATTAAAGCAGAGAGAACTTTGCTAGTCTTCTTCCTAAATATTGTAAATATTGGCTGACCCAAATCAATGATGAGCATCGATATCAATACAGTCATCAGTCAATGTCATCAATATTATTGTTCTGTAAGGTTGCTGTCCATAGGGTTTTCATCCCTATTGCCAATGCAGGACTATTGGTACTGACATTGTCACCCAATATGTATGCCTGATGGGGATTTTGAAAGTCTGTTTGAAAACATTTGCCTTTTCTCTAATGTTCCTCTAAGAACACAATGATATTTGCAGAAAGCAATTAGTGATTCATAGGATTCATAGATGATGGATGTTGTGAAGGATGAGTGAAAACAGACCATGCAGCTGTCTGTTTCCTGCTGAAATGCCTTCTCTTCTTGATTGATATGTCCAACTTGAGTATTTGAGGCCACAGACAAGTTCTTGCCAGTAGCTACCACAACTCTTTATTATAAAACAACTCTTCTGACATCCAGTGTTGTCAACCAAGAAGAAAATCTCTGACACTTTCAACCAAGAAGAAAATCTTAAAAGATAATTGTCTGTGGTATCAATGGCACCTGCTCAGAGCTGTATTTGCTCAGAGCTCCCAGAGCAAGCTATAAATTTGTATTCATAGTAGTACAAAATTACTAAGGTATGCAATTTATGTATTACCTTTTTTTTTCAAAATCTGACAAACTATGAAAACTCCCTCCAAATTCAGCCACTTGAAAATGCCATCCTCTCACTTATGCAGGTACTTTTTACCATATTTGGGAAAAAAAAAGGCTTTTGTGCATAAATTGTGTAATGAAGAGACTGATGCCCTTCCATCTTCTCTCTTCTGTAACTCAAAATGGCAAGTATCAAGTAAAGATATTTCGGTCCCTCTTATATCATGATCAGGAGGAATGAGAGTAGCCCCATGAAACTGGGAGGAGAAACATAGATCTTGAGGGCTTTGAATGTTGGTGTGTTTTTCTTTCTAAAACCTGAGCTGATTTCTTTAGAAAGGAAAACACACACACCAAGATTGTATGTGGTTTTTAGTAGATTTTTTTTAATGTCTTGATTTTGAAAAGGTGCATATAGATTTATATGTTATTTACATCTTTCTTTATATGCTAGAGTGTGTAGAGCTCACAGTCCTGTCTTATGCACCTGTTGAGAACATGGGGTTGTCTAGTGGATCAGAGGCAGATTTTTATTCTTTTTTTTTTTTCCTGTTTCACAAACCACAAGCATGACAAAGTCCCTTTCCAGAGGTTCTGCCCTATAATGTCCTTTGGGGCACAGAGGTTCTTGAAACCTGTCCCTACTGTCTGGGTGAAGAGGGGAAGATGAGCATGGCCCAAGTTTCTCTATAGTCCAGACATGCACAAAATTAGTGGTGGGCTAGACAGTCTTTTTGCAAGTGCTGTAAACATTCACTACTGTCTGCCAGAAATCTAGGCATGAAGAGTGGCCCCAGGTCTGTGGAAACACAAATGTTATTGTTGAGAGTTTCCTCTTGTTTGATCTCATGTTCCTCAGCTATAGCCCAGGCCTTGACTCTTAATAACTTCAGTGTTTTGATGTCAATGTTTTCCTTTCCAGCCACAGTGTACTTTACATGCTTCCTGATGTATATAAGGGACCTATTGTAGCCACAGTGTTACCACAAACAGCTAACATTATTAGGAGTGGTTTCCCCAATAGGATTATTTTTAATTAGTTAAATGGATCAAAGTCTTTTTGAAAACTCTTTAAAATATATATTATATTTGTCCTTCATAGGTAAAGGTTCTATAATCCTAGTCCTGCTGATTTAGAAAATTCTTTTTTTTAAAAAAAAGAATAAATTGAAAACCTAATTTTAAGAAATTGTGTCAAGCCACACCCACAAAACTTATTCCTCCACAGAGGGATGGAATTACTTAAATTAGAATATTGAGGGATGGACCCATCAGAAGCCTTTTGATTACATACCAATTTTCTACTGCAGTGGACTGAGGAAATGACCAGGTTTGGAGATCCAAACCAGTCTCCATTGTGGTTGTATAAAGATTCTCTGTGTTTTCTAACAGTCTTTCCATGCTCCACGTGCCTAGTCAGTGTATGGGCTGTGGTTTGAAAGCTTATTGTGATGGGTTAAGGTTTAATGACTAAACGGAACAAGCGATTTTACGTTTTTTTTGAGGCTATACTACCAGGGAGTCCTTATAGTCCCACACAGATAAATCAAACTTACAGCTCAAGCTAACACCACATGGGATAAAACATCAATCTGCACATATGCAGTGAACTCAATGCATTGTGTAGATTAACTCAGTGTCATTGGATGTAGTGGGCATGGGAATGATTTATGTAAGAATTTACCTAATTATTTTTCCAGATGCCCAAAAATTTGAGTATTTGGAAAAGCAACTGATTGCCATGAAAACCGTGTTACTGACTGATGTATGGACTTTTGGGGCCCTTGAAACTGGGGACCTGAGCCCTGAGCTATATCCCTATTCTAAAATGGTTTTAGGATGCTCAGTGTAAATTAGCTGCAACCAGACTCTGTGCAAACAGAGCACAATGCACTTTCTCCACTTCTAATACAATTGTATGCTCCTTCTTGATTTCCTGAGGAAAATGGGCCATAGAAGGAGACTCTCGAATCATCATCTAAGAGGTATTTTACATTGGCAAGATCCTTGGCTTCCCCTATGAGGTAACTCTCAGGACAGTGGACCCAGTCTCATTAACTCACAACAATCAGAACGGGACCTGCACAGTCACACAGAGGTGCAGCAAAATCCTTTTATTAAATACAGAAGTGTTGATTTACCGAGTGTGTTTTCTAGCACCAGAAGGAATAGTATGGCCCTTTCATGCTGTTAAAAATGAGGGGAAAATTTTGGCCATGAAATCAGGGTATGGAAATTACTGGAGTTTGCTCTATAGCTTAGTAAGAACAACTGTTGTAGTAGCACTTACTTTGGCCTTTCAGGTAATTAAGTTTTCCTGTGTTGTGCTATAGACATCAGTTTCAATACAACTGAAAGCACTGGGCTAAAAAACAGCTAAAATATGTGTTTTCCTTCAGACTTATTTTTTCACTTAAATGATGCAATGTATTTAGATTTCCTAGCTTAAATACTCATCAGTTATAAAACAAAATAAGTCTACTGAAGATTGTCTGTCTATCTGAAAGGCTGGGCCTGGAGGTTTACTTTTCCAGTGATTTTCAGTTTGTCTGTTTATTTATTTGTTTGAAAACTAGGTCTAAATTGATACAAGCAATCAGGATAAGTAAGCTAAAAATTCTGATATTCAGGCATTTTATGCCTATGTTGTATGCAATGAAATGTAATGAAAAAGTGAGGAACAAAGCAGGAAAAATATAAGACTGTCTTTTCTGGAACTCATTACAGTAATTGGACTTTTTATGGCTTTCCCCTTGCTTCTTGCATACACACCACTATGCTCTTCTCTCATACTGATACGAGAGAGCAAAAATGTTTTATTAATAGGCATTTAGACAAATTACTGTATTTAACACTATTTTTCATGTATAAAACAAAAGTAAAAATTTGCTTTTGCCAATCTTTCAGGATTCATCTCAAACAGATGAGCCACTCCCTCTGCTGGGGATATTTCTGCAAACTGCTCTGTAAATGAAATGGATGTTAAGTTTTTACAGGGTAATGCTAGAAACATTTGTAAAGTCACATAAAACATTAGCAGTGCTATCAAGCACAAACTTTTCTAGAGTATGTTAATGTCTTCATGCTATTATATACTCTTAAAATATCTACCTTATTAAAAAAAAAAAAAAAGAAGAAGAAACAGAAACACCAAAATGCAAAGATTTCTTAGCCAACTGGTTTTAGGTATTTTTTCCTTTTCACATATTTATAGCTTTATTTGCATCTTGCCAAAGATAACTGACTGACAATCCATCAGAGGGGAAGTTTTGCTTTTAGCTGCAGGTTAGGTTCAGCCTGGACAAGAACAGCAGGACATGAGCAGTTAGTTTTTTAGCTTCTTCTATTAACACTCAAAAAAATACCTGGAGGGTAATCATTCTCAGGAAAAAAGTTCAGTTCATTCCCAGTTTTTGTTCCATTACTGGCCTTTTGGATAGACCTGCAGTGGATTCCCAAAGAATGTCTCTGATGGGATACCAGAAAGTGTTCCAACATATATTTATACATATATCAGTTTCTCAGGCAAGCTGAAAAAGTGTGAAAATATTTGTATTTAAAAAAATAAGTGTATTTAAAAAGATACAGAAACAAAGTATACCAGATCAGGTTATCTGTCCTCTGTATTTCTGTTCTTGCTTGCCTACTACAGCAATAATTAATTTGACTATATTGAGCAGGTCTGAAAGAAGGATACATGTTTCAGAAACAAGAAAGCTCCTACAAGCTTTCTGAAAATTGTTACCCAGGTAAAGGAATGTGACCCAAATAAGTGCTACCGTGGAAGACAAGGGAGCAGATCTCACCCATCATATGTTTTGCTTGGAGCCAGGATTCCTATCAGGATGCAAGTGTCAGAAGATCGAAGTGCACATGTATGACTGCAGAGCAGTCACATCACTGCTGTTGTCTTTCCAGGTAAGAGTGGAAAAAGAAATGAAGGCAAGATGACACCAGAGGGTATAGGGAACAAAGTACACAGCTCTATGGGGAATCACATCACTTTAGTTCTGGTTTTCATGGAACACCTTCCTTTATTTTATAATTTATATCAATGAGAAAATAATTTAAGTTTATAGGAAAAAAAGTTGAAAGAATCTGTTCTGAAAAGATAAGATGAAAATTGCATCCTTCCCAAAGATTTCCCCCAGTTTGTTTGCAGAATTCTACCTTGATTCAGAACAGTTTGGGTTCAACAAAACTCCTAGGTTGATTTTTTTTTTCTTTGAATTTTGTAGAATGAAGTGCCCAGTCTGGTATTTAGTCTCTTTGTGGTGATTTGGTTGTTTTAGTGGCAACTCGTTCAACAGGACAGAACAAAACCACTAAATGAAGGCTGAATTCTAACAGCTTTATAGTGAAAAGTACTAATTTCAAGGAGACTATTTGAATAGAGTATAGTCTTTGAACACACCTGAACAGGGCAAAAACTGGAGTGGTAATTGCACTGGGAATAGACTACATGGCTGGCACTTACCTACTTTTAAATTTATACAGGCTCATTTTCCTTCTTACAGCCACTGGTAAACAGAGCAAATCCTGATGGCCACAGGTGTCAGTGGAGAAGATGAACATACATAATGTTTCACTCAATATTATTTAGTTATGACTAATTTTTTTCTATGCTCAGTGTCTCTTTACAACTCTGAATTATGTTAGTGGTTTTTAGTAAGAAGGAAAAAGAAACAAGAAAAGAGATTATATATTAGTTATGAAAAGGAATGCATACAGATTCTAACTTTTTAAAAGTAAGCAAAAAAAAAGAAATTCCAAAACCAGAGTTCACTGAATGAAGCAATTTCAAGGGGAAATTTTGGGACCATGTCATTGTAAAAAGATTTAACAAATAAACTATGACTTTTTAAGAAAATTCTTGTAGACAGAATCATTGAGAAAACTGTTTAAGACCTGAGAGACTCTATTGAAGCCAAGGGATTAACTTCAGCTTTACATAGACCTGTAAGACTTTATTAAAATTGAAATTACTGAAGAGGAAAAGTGAAGCAAAATTATATCTTTACTTTTGAGTCTTGTTATACTCTAAATTATCAATTTAGTAGGTTTCAATGCATTAAAAACCTTCCTATTTAGACTAAACCCTTTTAATATGTCAGAAGCTGTAGTTGTATGTAGGGATGTTGTGTAGTGTACATAAAACACAGGGGAATGTCACTGGGTCATGAAGTCCAATGTCTTACTGTTGTTGGTACCACATATTTAATCAGTTTAATTAAAATCTCAGAAAAAGCTTTAAGCTGTTGCTGTTAAATTGTGTGCTAGGAACGTATGTGCCTCTAATTCAGGCCCCTTTACTAGTGTTGTGGTATATAACATGGCTTTTTTCAAATAATTCTTGGTGGAATATGGCTGTATTGTTTTCTCCACATCCCAAGGTAAAACTGAAGTTTGGCAGAAGCATAGCGTTGAGGCAAGAGAAAGTGTGAACCCAGCAAAGCAGTTAGGTTCACACCTGAAGACAGATAAGCACTAAATTGAACACTAAAAGCTACAAATGTGGTTTCACAGTATTTTACCTTGAGGGAAGGAAGAAGTACTAGGGGTTTTTTTCCACAGGAAATGGAACATGCTGGTATCTATATGATGGGCTACGTTAAGGATTTAATAAATTCAGAAAGCATGGAACTGATAGGTGTTGAAGGTAGGGCAATGTGTTCTGCCTGCTGAACATACAGCTGCTACTTTAGCAAATGCAGCGGTCATTCTTGCTTCTCTCCTGTGGCTCTTCCAGGTGTTTCAGTGAACACAACATCTGGAGGATAGTGCACAGTTTTACTCAGGTCATCTATTGTCCTGTGGATTACAAATGAAGTCCTGTCAATTTAACTGTGTGCTTGCTGGAAAAGTAACATATACAATTACAAAAAAAACCAAAAAATCCAAGTGGTCAATAGTTTCTCTAGATAAAACAAACACTTAAAATAAATTTAAAAATTTAATAGCTTCCTTCACTTCAGAATCTTTGCGTCTCCTGCATGACCACAACCACTGCTAACACCTTTGAGCCTGGGAGACTATGCAGTACTGTGGAGTGGTAGTTCCGCATAGAAACTGAGCCCAGAGCCTGTGCCAGAGCACAGCAGGTAACAACTTTGCTTCCATTATTTTCCCCTTTGCTTGTCTTCTCACAGTGGCTTTATCAAATGTATAAGCTGAAGTATGGCTGCTCGAGAATGTGGTTGTTCTAACCATGCAAAATGGGGCAAAAAATAGACTAGAAATATTTGGATTCTGTTCACAGATTATAGGAGTATCCTGGAGATATATAGATGCATTGAGCCTAGTTTTTACTGAAGGGATTAGTATTCTAACAGAAATGTGATTTCTGTGTAAAAGATGTGGATATTTAAACATGTACATGTCATATAATCTAACTATCTATCCTTGCAGATCACATTTCACAAGTCTTCAAACAAAAATTCCCTAGATTTCTTATGTACACCTCTTTGAAATTAATAAATCTCAGAATCAGAATTTTCATTCCCTTTGTATATTAAACATTATGCATATAGGAATCCTGACCAGGAGTCTTAATGGAATATAAAAAAAGCTTACCTTTAACAGATAAATCTTTGTACTGAAATCTTTGCACCTTGGCCAGATATTAAATGGTTTTCACTGAATCGTGAGAAGACATGTCTGTACGGTTGGGATGCTCCAACACTATATAATATATTAGTGTCTCAAAGTAACAATGTCTGTGAATAGAGCATGTGTGTCTATGTGTCAATGCATTTATATCACATTCTGCTCAAAGTTTTTAAAATTATTTTCAATCTGAAAAAAAATATGGGAACTACAGTATAAGTTACAAATAAGGGAAATTTCAAAATGAGACTATCTGGGTGCTTTTTGCCTGAGTTTCATATAAAACCTCAATTGTTCCCATTATTTTAGCAAATAGAAAAGACTCATCATTTCTACCAGCCCTCAGGTTGTGTAGCGTAGAAAAGATGGAAAACCTTCTTTTCTTCTCTGTACATACAAACCATTCTATCCTAAAGGATGTTTTCTAGAAAACTAAATGAGTATCCTCTTGTGCAGTTTTCCTTCTTCTCTGGTACAGCTTTGCAATTTTTCATGTGACAGCAGTGTATAGTCCTAATAATGATAGATATTTTCCAGATTATTTTCATAATGAAATTACCTGTAAATACAGTGGATTCAGTTTGGAACAGTTTTAAAGGTCTTGGAATTAAGAGTCTAAATCTCACATGAATGTGACTTTATGTACTTGAGTGTATTTATGTGATTTTATGTACTTGGGTGCATTTCTTTCAGACCTGGCCCTAGATATTTAACTTTCATTATGATTCACATTTTAATAATATAGTCTTTTTAGGAATCTGTCTTAAAGTGACAAAGTAGGTTAGAGACAGAGCTTGAAAGATAACCCAGATATTCCTTATATACTTATATACACTTTATATAAGGAGCCATAACCACTTTAAATGTACTATTGTTTCAGTGAACCAACATAAGCTGAACCGCCATGCTTTCCTTTGCTCAGAGAATGAATTACCATGTTTTTGTTGTTAAACTGATGACATATATGATCTACACAATGTATTCCTTCTACAAGTGTCAGTAATTTATTTTTTTTAAAGTCTGTTACAAAAGCAGGTGCATATGGGTGGTTTTTTTCATTTTGAAATGTAATAAAGTCAGGTTTTGGCCTCAAGCAATACTAGGATTTAAAATAGGAACTACTTTGAAGCAACATGAAGTTGCACCCAGCCTCTAGGTTATTAAATGTGTTTTCTCTCTCTGGCTTCCTAAATGCACCTCATTGTTTAATGGAATTCTAACTGTAAGATTTAGTTGTAGGCATTGCAGCTGGACTTCCTTTAAAAATACATAATGATGCACCCACGAGTTCAGAACACACCAAGTGGATTACAGGAGGTGGAGTGGGGGAATCAGAACATTATTGTTTTTTCCAGTTCACAGGGAGAAATAAGCAAATTAACAGTATTTCAAGAGAAGCAATAATATGCCTGGTGGGTGGGTCATCTCAGAGATCTGGACAGGTAGAACTAGGCTTCAGCCTTCAAGGGCTTTCTTTCAAGCACAGCTTAGTTTGGGCAATTCACGATCATCAATAGCCTGTTCTTTTAAAACACACTGGTAAATAAATATTCCATTTCAGCAAGCCTGCCTTTCTAGCTGTTGAAAGGTACATTTATAACTAGGATCAATTGACGAGCTTCGACACTTTCAAAACTGAGTATATGGATATGAATGTAAAATGATCCTTTGAATTACAGAAACATTTACCTACTATTACCTAGAACTGGCAATGTTACAATGTTGCATGATTTTAAATCATATTCCCCAGGAGATACATGGTGTACCTAGAAGATTCTGGACTTTGTAGTTACATTAAATAAATTCTTTTGCAAAACCAGTCATATACTAAGGATGTACTAGCTATAAATTCACAGTAAACATATATTGCACATAAGTGCCATAGGTACTGATAAAACAATAACCTCCTGCAAATAAAGGGAGTCCAAGTGTCTAATACAAAGAAACATATTACTATTTTACTTTGACGAGAGGTAAAGGCATCTCAGCTAGGATAGTTGGAGGCACACTGAGGGGACAAGAAGGAGGAAGAGGAAGATGCTTAGCCATTCTTTTCTTTATATTCATTCCACAGACAGAAGGTTTCAATTTCCAGAACTGTCAGTTTACCCTTTCTTTTTTAAACTTATTTTGTATTTCATTAAAAAGGCTTTTAAGAGGTGCATTTAATTATTTCAATCTTTTCTTTTTAAGAAATATTTCAGCTGTTTTTGTTCTTATAAGCTTGTTCTAGTATGCTAATATCTTCTCCCTCAGCTACACTCCAACCCCGAGCAAAATCATGTTAGAGCAAGTAATGCTTTCTGAATGAAAGTTTTATTTTCACACACAGCCAAAATGAGTTATATTGCACCTGCACGAATGATGTTTCCTTTATTTTATGAAACTGGAAGACAGCCAACTTGTCCAACATTTCTGTAGGTGCAGAGTTTTTTCACACGCCTCTTCCCAGCACCACCTGCTTCAATGATTTGGGTGTTCCCTCAGGTAGGTCACAATTTAAAACATGTTAGAACACAGATTGGCCACACCCAGAGATAATACACTCCTTTTTTTTTGACAAGGGTTGTGTTAGCCAAATATGACATAGTCATCTATGTTAGTTATTTTTTGAATTTTGCATAACTGTGTTTGTTACTGGATGTCAGGGGTAGCTGATGTTATTATGCAAAGATTTCCATAGCCATAGCATGAGATCCAATTAGGTGGGAAAAATCCCCACATTTAGACTAAGGAAATGAAAAGCTGAATGAGCTCAGTAGTCCAGCTAGTTCATTATCTTGTCTCTCGCACTGAATAGTAGGAGGTATTGAAAAGGAAAACACAAGAAATGCTGCAGACGGCTGTAATTTTATTATCATCTCATGCTGAAGTTCACAGGCAGAGTGGGATGTGGGAATCTAGCTTGCAATGGCCATGCTCTACCTCCTCAAACAACGAACTTCATATCCCCCAAGTCTCAACCCAACACCTTTTGCAGCAGCTAACTTACACAAAAATACTCTAAATCCAGCTCCTCAGTGGGAGGGTTTGTCTATCTTGGGTGTAAAACAACTCAATCCTAGTAAATTTTCTGTCTATTTTTCCGCTTTAAACAGCTTTTGTTTGGTTAATTGGTGCCATAGGCAGATAACCAATTTTCTCCTGTGGAGGGATTAGCAGAATTCCATTGTTGAGGTGTTCTAATTGTTAATTTACACGCTTGAGAAAGATTATAGTTTTGATTGTGAAACCTACCAGGGTTGATTTTTTTTGCCTGAACAAAGTAGAAAAAATAGGTTTTTGTACTTAATTAATATCTACATTGTATCAAGCATTGAACAACAACAAACACAATTATGAAGCATATTTAAAGAACAAACGTCCCTAATTCTCCTCTTTGGGAACAATTCATGCCCAGCTCCATCTCCAGAGAAAGTTAGATAAACCCTAAGGCTGTAAAGTCTTCTAGAAGATGTCAAGCTCACAAGGATTACAGGAGTCCAGAAACCTCACTCCTGCCACTGTTTTCAGTTCATATACTCTCAAAGTTCCTCTTCTTTATCTTTGACCTCTTCACAGTGAAAAATAAAGTTGAGTTATTAACTTCAGCTGGATAATTGGAGACAAAGTCCTACAGATGATGAGACACTTTGAAGTTTTCATATGAATTAATAGGTTGTGATAAACCTATATGTGTGTATGTGGGAGGGGTGGTGGTGGTGGGAACTTGTTTGTATATGCCTGGCAGCTCATCAGAAAGTTACTATCTTATCAGGTCTGTGAATTTTATTCCATTTAGCTAACTTGGGCTAAAACCTTTTTCAGCATTAGACACTTCTTCTGGGAAATGCAAGAGATTTTTTTTTTCTTTAGGAGAACATTGACACATTTATATTGCTGCTGCTTTGCAAAGAGATGTGACACCAACATTGTCCTCAGATGGTATCAGTCACTGTTAATTTTAATCCCTTCTTTAATCAGTTGTTTGTGCTCTGTTAGTATACAAATAGCGACAGAAGACCTGGTGTTTTGAATTTCTTATATAAAATGTCCTGCTCCCCTGTGGTCTGTTGGAGCCTTTTACAGTTCTGATGAATGATTGTAAAATCACTAAAAAAATGTCCTCACATGGAAAAGTTTCTTACTGGATTAGTGAAACTCCTTACATGAGACAATGGAAAATAAGACTATCTCCAGCTTATGGGTAAATAAATCTTTTCAAGTGTTACAGTCAAGTTCTGCGGATGGGTGGGAGTATGGACAAGTTAAAACGGTGGAGGGACAATGAATCAGCTACTGTGAAAACCATTGCTCAGAAGACAGAAACTAATAAATGTCTGAGAGGTGGCAAAATAGAAGGCAGCCACTGCCTTTCTCTGAGCCCCAGAAATAAGAAATAAAAAATAGTATGTGGGAGGGTTGTTTAGTATTTGTTTTTTTCTTCTCTCACTCTGTTCTCTGGGGGGTCTAAAATGAGAAAACAGTTTCTGCAGAGTTGTCTTCCTGTGATCAAAGGAATGATGTAAAGAATCAAAATATTCGTTGGTTTAAGTGAGGAGATCCCTAAATCCCCGTACAAAATAACGTTTGGATAATTATACACTGGTGAGCACTACACAACAGCACTACACAATTTCTTTCTAGTTGACTGAGAGAAAGGGAAAAATGAGAGGATTAAAGTAAACCAAACAATAAAAAGTTTCATGCAAACATGGACAGATAAACACTTTGTTTTCTGTCTTTGGTACATTTCATAACAGAAGACAAATGACTCTGTGAACATTATAAATTTTACAGATGATTGTATTAAGACTTTTGGGTCAGTCAGCCATTTTATTTTAAATGTTTAGTTCCTTTCCGTCAAAAATACCTGATTCTTCATAGTGATTTCCACTAGACCTTGTTCCAACAGGACAATTAAATGACATGTCAATAAAAGGCTAGTATTAGATAGTGTCTGTATGTTAAATATCAGCAGAAAAGATTTTTTGTCAACAGGAAGCAGTATAGAAAGGTTACATTGGAAAAATGCCTTGTGGTTAGGTGTTCATGATGCCTGACACAACTGGTGGATGTCATAGAGGTTTCGAATGTTCAACATATGTGGAGGTGGACAGTTACCGAATTACTGGGGCCTCTTTTCCAGGGCAACATTGTGTTGGGCTAAGAAGAGACACTACTTGGATTCATTATGGTAAAAGCCAATAATATTCTTCATACAAAAAA
Source organism: Aegotheles bennettii (assembly GCA_013398125.1). NCBI lineage: Eukaryota > Metazoa > Chordata > Aves > Caprimulgiformes > Aegothelidae > Aegotheles > Aegotheles bennettii. The sequence continues at coordinate 260,103 of VZRW01005215.1, forward strand.
CATATGAATGATCAATTGCTGTCCTATGATTTTTATTATTTTAGGAGTCCAACATGTTTACTGATATTGAGACCATTCACAGGTCACCATTCATGAGTTCACTTCCATAAACTAGGAATTTTTCCTAAAGATAGGACAAACACAGACCGCAATATAGACCCTCCTCCCATTAGGTGGAGGGTCTATAATAATAGAATCATAGAATGGTTTGGGTTGGAAGGGACCTCAAAGATCAAGCAGTTCCAACTCCCCTGCCATGGGCAGGGACACCTCCCTCTAGACGAGGTTGCTCAAAACCACTTAGATAATCCAAATATGAAATGATGGTGAATAACACAGGGTAAATAAAAACCAAAAATCCCACCCTGTATGACTGCTTTAGCCACTGGGACATGCCTGAACTGGTATGGTCCTGATTAAAATGGAAAAGCCTCAGTAACCATGAAGCCGATGAATGTCGAGGAATTGGCCATTGCAGCCAGTGGCGCAAGAGACAAGTCCACATCCAGACTCTGGAAAGCAACTGCTGTTTCCTCCTTGCTCGTATTAATTCAAGTCCTTTGCAAAATGCTTCCAGACTAGGCAGGCTCTTTAGGTTTTGACTGAACAAAGAATGTCATTCAGTCTTTATTATTATTAAATTGCTTGCACTTAAGGGCCCCAAAATAACCTGAAACTGTTTGTTTATGTTTTATTTTCAGTTTTGACTGCTTAGCTAGATAATCGTTTACTTATCCTCAGTGCTCATGGAAACATCATTGTGAAACTGTGAATCAGTTTAAGACACAGACAAAAGAGATATTTACAGACTAGGCCAGTTGGGAGCAGGGGGTGGTATTCAAATTGGATATCTGAGATCCTTCATAGCTTTCTGAGAAAAAGCCTAAAAATTATGGATTAGGATGAAATAATTTTTCATTTAAGTTTCTCCATGATATTCAACTAAACTCTACTTCAAGTTGTCTTGAAATATATGAGGTCTTGACTCTATGTTACGGTTCTAGATTTTGTACCTTAGTCAATGTGATCCCAGCAGCCTCTAGGTCTGGGAGCGAGAGTTAAATGGCTAACTAACCAAAATTTTTTTAATAGCACTTTTGAAATTCTAGCACTTTTGAAATTCTAGCATTCTAGCATTCTAGCATTGAAATCAGAGAATGTTCTTTTGCTGTCTCCAGGCCTGCATGCTTTGATATAGGAAAGGCTGGATAAAAGTTCAGATTTCTGAATGGCTACATCAGTTAGGGTCTTGGAGGCCTGTGCATTTTTTGTGCTGTGGCTCTGTTCTCAGTCCCACAAGGACAAATATTAAAGGCTAATGTTACACATTTTCAGGGTATTTTAGCTAAGAAAATGCAAAACTATATGTTTTAGTATATATGGGACAAAGTTGTCCTTTGAAATTCATCTTTGATTGCTCACTGACCATGATTAGTCAGGCACAGTTAATTTTAATTGACTGTCTGTAGATCAGAAATATCACTGGACTGCAGAAGTCATATTAGGGTGGTCCCAGACTGCACTGCATGCAGTTTACTGGGTCACACCAAAAAACTTCATTAGTAGTATAACATGTCAAAATTAGTCACTTAAGAGTGTAAACAGCTCCAGAAACAGGAACGAGCAGGCCTCCAGCCATCTGCTTTGTGTGTTAGTCCCGCTTTTTCACTGTAGGCACTGATTTTTGTTCACTCAGCCAGATGATCGTCGTCTTAGATTCAGCTGAGTGTCCCGAAGTAGCAGAGAACTGGAGATGTCAACAGATTGCGATGCCTTCCGGTAGGGGCACAAGGCTCTGGGCTCAGCAGGGAGGACCAACATCAACAGCTGGTACATCCCAGGACCTCTTTTCCATCTTCTCCTCTCATTTTTTGCTACAGATGTGAGAAGCAAACGATCTTGTCATTATTAGCAAAGGCACCCTGGAGTAACCCTACACTCCTTTTTAACTCAAGCCAGTGACAAACCTCCCTCCCCCTTTCTCCCTCCCCCTCTCATTCCTTCCCTCTCATCTCTCTCCTCACTCTGTTCTCTGCTATTCTGACATTCTGAATTTGAATTTGATTTGGAGTATATTCTTTTCACCAGAATTTATAATTTCTATCTTGCACAGTTTTTTGCAACCTGTTCTGCAGCAGCTGATTCTTATGAACTTTATTTCTCATTCTATGAAACTAGATTTATTTGGGTTAAATTCTATTGAGATAGATTTTTAAAGTTCTATAAAATAACACAGAGATCTTGAATAGAAGTAATTAATTTTTTAATTTTTTTTTTTGGCACCAAAAATATAAGAAGTGTATAAGTGTATACTAGCCATGCAACCAGAAAACAAATCCTCAAATGCATGATTAAAAGAAAACATTAGCAAGCCTCTTAACAGCAGTATCAGCGTCAATTGCTAGTTCATATAAAAGAGTCAGTAGGGGATTAGGCAATTGCTGTGTAAAGAACAAACCAACGATTTCTTGAAAATTAGTGTTCAGCTGATAGCCATTTAATTAAACTGTTTGCTTTAGCATTTGTGATTTTTAATGGATTTTCAGGAGAGGTTAAAAGAAGGAGTTGAAGGATAAAAGTTAACACAGATACATAGAGATTTCATTTCTTTGCAAAATGCGTAGTGTTTTTGATACATGGTCATTCCCATCAATAGACTGATAGACCAAACACATGAACATAGCAACAGCTTGTGGAAAAATCATCCTAACTTTAACTGAAAAGTAAATATTAGATAGCAATGTCTTTACTGTACAGCCATGTTTCAGAGATGTCAAGGACCAAAGTGAGAGGAAATGTCTTACACCAGAGATGCAAAAGTCACTTTCAGAGTTAATGAGTTGCTCCTGTGATTTGCATGGAGTAAAACAAATGACATTGAGGAATAGCCTAGTGAAAAAAAAGTCATGATGAAAAAATGCAAAATCATAGATATCCTCACATCACAGTCATGATGAAATTAAAGATTAATATTTTGGTATATCTACTAAACATTTGGAGTAAGGAAGAAATATTTCCTAAGAATGAGCAGGGAGGGCTGTTTTGGTTAACTTTTGCTACCTTTCAAGCTTCTGTCAAGTACTGGAGAAAGGATATTAAACTTAACAGTGCCCTGATACAACCAACTACAGCTATTTTATTCTGTGTGGATCACATCACCTTTATTTCTGAACTTAAATGTTATGCTGGTTATGTGGACAAAAATTAAGAGTGTTGAAAGATAAGAAAGGCATGCACTAGGAATTGTAACAAATGTATGGAACGAGAAGGGGCAGGCTGGTCAAAGAAGTCCTTCAGCCCTCTGAGACTCCTGATCCTGGGGTCAGGTGGAGAGGATATCTAACCTACATCAATTGGGTTAATCATTAATGTCATGAACATTTTAATTAAACAACCACAATGATTTAAGTATGTTGTATAAAGTAGCTTGTCCTCCTCTCACTCCCTCAATGCTCCTGTTAAAGCTCATCTCACTGTGCACAAAGGAATGAAAGATTCATGAGCTGGAAAGGTAGCAAAGGAAGAGGAACATGTCTCTGTAATAGTGATGGGCAGCATACTTGGTAAGACAGCAGTGTGTCTAAATGACTCTGACGTCAGTCTATACCCATGTTTTCACAGGCTTGCATTACCCCCCCTCTCTTCTTGACAGCTGGGCTTCTGCTTAAAATCTGCCTTTGGACTTTGCTAAAGCCCTTGCAATCAGCAGGAATGTACTAAAACTAGAAGCTGTGCAACACTCTGACCTCCCCGGTCCCTGCTTTCCACCTATTAGCCTATCATAATATTTGATTTAGTAGTATCATTGCATATGGTAGTACCATTACATATGGTAGTACCATGATATGTTTTTGTTATGAAGAATTCAGGTGGCATTGTTCATTCTTATGTTGCTATTTAGTGGTTAGGATGCTCAGGTTACATAAGAGTGGAGCCTTTCATTCCTACTGCTTCAGTTCCTAATTCTGTAATGAACTTGTCTGGGTAGGGCCAACACCAAGTAAGTTTTAGCACCTCCTGATATTTAAGTACTCTTGGGGAAAAAAAGTCAGTTGACATACCTAGTCTGAAAAAATGTTTGATTAGCACAGTGACAAATATTCAAATCACAGTTGCATTGCTGTTATAATGAAATAGACTGGAAACTTCCTACAGTATATTGTGTTGTGTTTATTACCCAAGAAAAAGTAAAGCAGTCTAACCTGGCCATTAATTTACCCGAAAGTTTTTGTGTATAGAGGCATTACAGATGCTCTGATGGATTGATCAAGTTGTCCCTGTACAAAAATGTCAACAAACCTAGTCAATTACAGTCACAACAGGTGCTGCACACTTGCTGTACAACCAATTTAACCCTTATATCATCTATCAAAGTCCTGTCTATCTCTCAGTCTACTTCTCCAGGGAAGCGCTGTAAGGATAGAAGAGAGGTGTGTTTTGACTCAGATAACAGGAAAACAAGGATAATAGGAAACACACACGTTAGGCTGTGAATTTTTTATATTCACCTTTGAAAAAATTTGTGACCAGATTTCTGTAGAGGGTGGGAAGACAAGAATACCTCAGGTATTTTCATGGCACTACAGAAGTCTATGGGTCTTCAATAAGGTAGCATGTTGATCATTGATATAGTCACAAATTAAACAGACTCTTATTATTTCACAGAATCACACAGAATCACAGAATGTTAGGGGTTGGAAAGGACCTCAAAAGATCATCTAGTCCAACCCCCCCTGCCAGAGCAGGACAACCTAGAGCAGGTCACACAGGAAGGCATCCAGTCAGGTTTTGAATGTCTCCAGAGGAGGAGACTCCACAACCTCTCTGGGCAGTCTGCCCCAGTGCTCTGTCACTCTCACAGTGAAAAAGTTCTTCCTTATGTTCACCTGGAACCTCCTATGTTCCAACTTGTACCCATTCCCCTTTGTCCTATCACTGGACATCACTGAGAAGAGCCTGTCTCCATCCTCCTGACACTCACCCTTTACATATTCATAAACATGAATGAGGTCACACCTCAGTGTCCTCTTCACAAACCTAAAGAGACCCAGCTCCAATTTGTTTGTATAGTTTTTTTTTCTACTCATAATTTTATGCTAAGAGAACAAGGTAGTACTTTAAAGTGGTCATTGGGGTTGTGGAAAGGAATATGATAGATCTTTAAGTTCAGACTTATTTAAAACATAAAAAAACTCATTTCTTTGGGAAAAAAAAGATGCCTTGCAAAATAACATCTTAATTTTATTTATATGGAATGATGTGTCATAAGTGCTAGCTAGCTGATATTCAGTTTATGCAAAATATCATCATAATTTTTAGAAATTTAAAAGAATATTGTTTGTATTTTGCCTACTCTCTTCTTTCAGTTTAGTTTCCCTCAGTGTCATGCATCTTCTTCTTTGTATTTTCCACTTAGGCAGTAAGAACCATACAGTCATCCTAATAATAAGTATACAGCAGCACTAGGTGCAAGAAGATTTGTGCAATCTTCATTGGAAAAAATAATGCAGCAAATATACCAGACTGGATCAGAATAAATTGCTGAAATCAAGTAGAAGCATGCTTCTGTCCAAAACAAACATGTCTCATGTGACAGCTCCATTATATTAAAAAGCAAAAAGTGGGAGTTTCATGTAGTATGATGCAAATCATAGTTCTGTTAAGGAAGACTTTGGAGTAGTAAATTATGATCTTGTTTAAACTGTGATTCATCTTGTAAGACAGAAATGGAGTACTTCAGAGGCTTAGGTTAAAGCTTTCTTCCTGTTTGAAAATTTTGCTTTGTTTCTTTTTTCTTTGAATCTCACAATGATCTTATCTTAATTATAATGTGCTACTGTGACAGTGCATGTGGCTAGGAATTAAGCTTAACCCTTTGAAGAGAGGAGACAGATGCTTTTTATTTGTGTGGGTTATCTGCAAAAACACAGAAATGTGCAGCAGTCAATGTACTTGGTGTAAGGTGGAACCCGATAACAACTGGTATACATTAACCAGAAATTAGGAAGAGGTCAATTTTGACCCTGACAGCAAACATCAAATTTCCTTGCATATGAGAAAACTCTGCTGGTGAGGGAAGCCTGACACTGTAAGCCCAAGGAGTGTTTTACCGCATCATCTGCTACTGTTATAAGTTAATGGAAACATAGAATCACTTAGGTTGGAAAAGATCTTTAAGATCAGGAAGTTCAACTATTAACCTAACTCTACTAACCTAGATCTACCAAGCTCACTGCTAAACCATCCAAGTACCCTATCTATATGACTTTTAAACACATCCAGGGATGACAATTCAACCAATTCCATGGGCAGTATGTTCCAGTGCTATTAGCTACCATGACTTGCTCAGTCTAAACAAGAAACGTCATGTTGTTGAAGCAGTGACGGTCAATGGCAGCCTTGGCTGCAGTGATCATGAGATGGTGGAGTTCAGGATCCTGGGTGGGAGGAATAGAGTACCTAGCAAGATCAGAACCCTGGACTTCCGCAGGGCCAACTTTGGCCTCCTCAATCAATTGTTAAGGGAAGTCCCATGGGACAGGGTGCTAGATGGTAAAGGGG
>VZRW01005216.1:0-77148 GCA_013398125.1 Aegotheles bennettii
AGTCCTCTCCTTCTGTCTGATCCAGACAATGTGTTCCTACCATTAGTAAGACTAAAAAATTACTCAAGCCATTTGTCTATATTCATATATTTTATATTTGCCTCTTTCTTTAGAATGTTCCATTTTAATGGATGTTCCTTGAAGTGTTTTCTAAAAAGAAATTATGTATTCTGGGATACAGGACCATCAGCACCTCTTATTTTATAGGACCATACTCAGAAACACTAGCAAGGATTCCTCAAGCATAACTCTTTTCAGAGTTCAGCTATGCAAAAAAGAGATTAAGGCTATGAATATGTCTTTAAAAATATAATCACTTTTCTTCTTTATTCAGTTTTGTTGTACAGATCCTGTAGGACTCAAGCTTCTTTATTAGACTGTTCTATTTCTGTTACAACATCTGTTTTACTCCCTTCAGCTCTCACTACAAACCCCATGCCTTGGTTGTAAGTCCAAAACTGCATGTTGTCTTAGAAGTCACTAAAGCAATTTTAAAGTAGATCTGATATTTGACAAGCAGGTGCACTGCAACTCCCCCTCAAGTGTAGGGTGATATGTTGAATTTCTTGGAGTGAGTTAAAATTCTGGACACAGCATTTTCAACGTGCAGCTTAGGCAGCATTTTCTTAGATATCTGTATAAATAAGATTGAACCTTTACAGTGCTGGTGGTTACTGAAGACCAGCACAAGTCTCTGAAAACACTGGCTAGTTTTTCATTTGTACTAAATTTCCAAAGTTGTAGAAAGTCATGGTGAATATTCTTACGTAAAGACTTTTAAAGGTTGTTTAAAAAGTAATGCTCCATTTCAGAAAAGTCTAAAAAGAACTTTTCAAATTCAGAACTTTAATCCTCCACCATTGTGCAATAAAATCTAATGGTTTTGACTATCAGAGAGGGAAGAAAACTGTGACAAGTTCTTAGATTCATAAAGAGCAATAAAAATGCTTTTATTGCTTAAAACATTTAAAATTGCTTTTCTTCTTGTCTTGATTTTACTGCCTAAACAGATAGGGATCTAATTTTTTTTTATTATTTTTTAACTTTTTTTTTTTCACCTCATTACACATTTAAGCTCTGGAGCTTAAAAAAATGTGTGGGGAAAGACATTTTAAAACTTGGCTGTAGTGTAAAACACAGACTTATTATTAGGGAGACAAAAGTTCTGAAAACATATTGTAAATAGGTTTGTTCTGTGTGACAGGTAAAATAGATACTGGAAAGTACCACTGTGCTGTTGGTATATTTCAGGCGAACTAGTCAATGAATTATATTATAACAACACAAGTATTTTGGCTTGATATGTGGTTATTGCAAGAAAACAATAGGCTAAAATTACTGGAATGGATAGGCTACTGCCAAGCAAGCTGTTCAGACTCACATCTCTATTGCAGCTGTTCCCTGCCTGGACCAGCAATGGAAACAGGAATGTGCAATTACCTCAGTCCTTCCTTTCCTTTGCTGCCCCTAAGAATCCTTATTTTACCTTACCGTTTATTTACTGTTTCACAGTCAATAACCATCTCCTAACTTTTTAATGACCAACTCTTCCACTACACACCTCATCTCATTAAGGTAATCCTTGTTACATTTCCCTGTGGACATGCAGGAATCTCAGATGGAAGTAATGATTGTTGTTAATTATGCTAAACCAAGAAATGTATAAACCTTACAAACTCTTAGAGCCCAGAAAGAATCCTTCAGTTATCACTTTACAATGAACCAATTCCTCAATCTCCTTCACCACAACTGGAAAACTTACTTGAAGGTTCAAATGTTAACAACAAACGGTCTGTATGATCAATTATGAAACATTAGTAGTATTTCACAATGTTTCTATGTGAACTGGTTCTTTTTTATTGTGTCATATTATTGATGTGGTGTCTATGGCCTTAAAATTTTATTGTCTATCATTAGATTTTTATATCATAAACCAATTAATTTCTGATACTAGAATAACAAAATTTGTTACAAGTAATAATTTGACATTTTCTTAATGATTTCTGGAATTACAATAAGACTTAGTGCTTTTCCCCTTCTAGTAATGTGAGACAGTTTTATCTGGGCAATTATTAAATTAATAAACTGAAGATTGTGGAGTATATGGGTATGTTTCCTCCATTTTCCTAATATTAATTCTTTTATCTCCTAGTGCTATACATACCCTTATTCAAAAGTACCAGAGGTGAATGTGTAATGAGTATAGCTTGATTGTGCAAGCATGTTAGCAAATAAAACCTGAGTTACATGGAAAGCTAGAAAACAAGAACACGATGCAAAAGATCTTCACAGTGTTTAGAAGCAATAAAACATCTTTGAAAAGTTGCCAGAAGAACTTACAACCTGTGACATGAATATTTCTGTCCTTACTGCAAGGCTAACATAGAAATGGCAGAAATATTATATACCTGTCAGTGAATAAATTGTCCTTGGCTAACAGAATTTTTCTAAAGCTTTGTTTCAGAAAATAACATAGGATAAAAACATGCAAAGCCAAGAGAGTAGGTATGTACATGTGTCTCGGTTCAAAATGGTCAGGGTGAGCCACAACTCAGAGACAGAGTTTGCTTTTTGTTACTCCCCTCCACTCCCCTTTGGAAAAATGGAAGGGGAATAAGGAATAGAAGCTTAACAGTTGGAAATTAAAACTATAACAGATTTAATGAAACAGGGAGGGGGAGTAACAAGTGGGAAAAGAAGAAAATATATACAAATATATATTACCCGATTCCGATGACCGCCGATACAACCTCCAGAAAAGTCCTCCACTGCAAAAGCCAATGGGAAAAAAAAAAAAAAAAAAGAAGTCCAAAGCATCCCCCAGCACCCGATGCAGTCAGATCACCCAGAGCACGTGGTGAGCTGGTAACAAAGGGCTGTCTCCCCCCTCTGGGCTCTCTCCACATGACAATGAGAAGTGAGCAGAACTGAGAGAGGGAACTTCCTGTCCTCCTGGCTTTGTAGAGCTTGGCAGGAAATGGGAGGGAATACCGACACCCCAGAACCCTTTTCACAAAGGGTCCTAAACTCCACCCCTCCCTCATTGGGTCCTTGCAGCAAAGCCGTAAGGTTTGCCTGTCCCCTCAAACCATAACATACATGTAATACCAGGGGAAAATAACTATAGGCTTCCACTTAAGATTAGCTGTGTTCATTCATTTACACTAATACTGCAATTTCATGGATGTAACAAATGTTAAGGGTTTTTTTATTGGATTGGGGGAGGGGATTGAGGTCTAATTAGTGGACTGTTAGTACAAATATAATTTTTCCACTTATTCTTGTTAAGCATAGCGATTTCTGATTTCATATTCTTCTTGATGGGTTATTTATCACTCATTTTTATTAAGGGAGGTTGCTATTTTCTTTCTTTAGAGAAAAAAATAGCAAAAAAATATAGCTGTGTCTTTATTAATTGTATCTTGCTCTCATATTTGTCAGCCTGAACAAAGGAAAAAGACCTGGGAGGACACTCAAACACAGGACCCCTATAGTTCATGCTGCCTTAGTTAGAACACACTCATTGGATTTGTTCTGAACTACTGCAGCTACTTTTCTCCAAAAAGTGTCTGTTATAGATGGGACTAGCCCAATATAGCATAGACATAAGCCAATTAGTACCACATGATCTTGAAACAGATGTCTGATTTTTTTATTTACCATTGCAGACAGCCTAATGGATATTCGTGCTTTCTTTTTAGGGAATCTTATCTGACCCATTGTTATGGTTTGAAGGGAAACAGGCAAAATATTATGGTATTAGTGCAAGGATCCAGAGAGGGGGGTGGAGTTTAGGACCCTTTGTGAAAAGGGATCTGGAGCAGGGAAAGCTGAGGAATCAGTATTCCCTTCCACTTCCTGTCAGATTCACAGAGAATGTGCTCTACACTGCAGCTAGTGACAATGATCCTACCTAGAGCCTCTAGCAAAAAGCACCAGAAGGAGACCTGAGGATATCATATCCCCTATCATTCACCAGCCTCCTAGCATTGAATGCTACAATGGCTTGCTGAAAACCACCCTAAAAGGGAAAGGTGGTAGCATTTTCAAAAACTAGGACAAACATTTGGCAGAAGCCACCTGGCTAGTTAACACCAGGGGATCCATCAATGGAGCTGGTCCTGCCCAGTCAGAACTTTTACATACAGTAGAGGGGATAAGGTCCCTGTTGTGTGTGAGAGGAATCTGTTGGGAAAAGCTGTTTGGGTCTATACTGCTCTGGGTAAAGACAAGCACGTTCATGGGGCCCAGCCATACTTAGTGGTTAATGTGAGAAGATGGTGAAGCCCAGTGTGTGCCACAGGGGAATCTAACTCCAGCTAAGAAAATATAATTTCAGATTGTATAGTTTAATTGCTGTATAGTAGTGATAAGTTGTCATAAGTAGTTTTATCTAGGATAATGTAATGGCGCTCAAGAACCTTCAAGATGAACTTACAGCACAAGGGCACAAGGCCCTAATGAACTATATATCATCCCTCCTGTCCTCAGAGAATGGTCTTGTTGAAGATCTGCAACCTGGACTCAACAAAACTATTCCATAGAGACAGTTCATAATCTGGTGAATGAGTATGGTATGAAATGGTGTGGAACAAGGAGTAGAATGTTATGGTTTGAGGGGACACAGGCAGAATTTTATGGTATTAGGGCAAGGACCCAGAGAGAAGGGTGGAGTTTAGGACCCTTTCTCCTAAAAGAGGTTCAGGGTGGGAAAAAATGAGGGATCTGTATTCCCTCCCACTTCCTGCCAGACCCTATAAAAAATCAGGAAAACAGGAAGTTCCTCCTTCTTCCTGTTCTTCCTTTCTTTGCCACCTCGCTACATGGAGACATCCCAGAGAAAGGATCCTGCCTTTGTCATCAGCTTGCCACATACTCTACAGAATCCGAGTCCATCGGGTGCTGGGAAGAGCTTTGGACCCTTTTTCCTGCATCGGCTTTGCAGTGAGAGACTTTCAGGAGCTTATATTGGCAATCATTGGAATTGGGTTTTGTATATACTTGTATATCTTGTTCCTCTCCCTGCCTGTTACTCTCCCTTTACCATTTAATTGAAGCGGTTATAGTTCTGACTTCCAACCTTCAAGCCTCTCTTCCTTACTCCCCATTTATATTCCTCTTGGAGGTTGGAGGGGAGTAGCAGAGAGCAATTCTGATCTCTCAGTAATAGATCACCCTGACCACTTAAACCAAGTCACCCACTAACATTACTGTCCTAGGGTAAACAAACTTGCTGGGAAACATGAAAAATAGAAATTGGGAAGAAAATTTTCCCTAACACCCTAACCAAACCAAGTTTCACTGAAATGTCTTGTCTGAAAGGCAATATAACACCCTCCAAACTTTATAAGAGAGAGACTTTTCAGATGTTATGTGATATGTTGTTATAGTTTGAGGGGACAGGCAAAATCTTACAGCTTTTGTTGCAAGGGCCCAATGAGGGAGGGGTGGAGTTTAGGACTCTGTTCTGAAAGTGGTCTGGGGTGTCGGTATTCCCTCCCATTTCCTGCCAAGCTCTATAAAGCCAGGAGGACAGGAAGTTCCTCTCTCTCTCTCTCCTGCGCTCTCTTTTCTTCCTGATCACCATGTGGAGCCAGCCCTGAGGAGAGGCCCAGCCTTTTGTTACCAGCTCGTCACATGCTCTGCGAGATCCGACTGCATCAGGTGCTGGGGGGCCTTTGGACTCTTTTTCCCCATCGTCTTTGCAGTGGAGGACTTTTTGGGAGCTTGTATTGGCGTTCGTCAGAGTCAGGTTGTATGTATTTATATATATATCTGTATATATATATTTCCCTTTTTCCCCACTTGTTATTTCCCTTTCCCTGTGCCATTAAATCTGTTATAGTTTTAATTTCCAACCGTTGAGCCTTTCTTCCTCACTCCCCTTCTATTTCCCAAGGGGGGGTGAAGGGGAGTCGTAGAAGCAAAACTCTGTCTCTGAGTTGTGGCTTGCCCTGGCCGTTTTTAAACCGAGACATATGTAATTCTCTAAACTCCAGAATTTGCTCCACTACACATTTGTCAGATGTTCAAAAAAGTCCATGCAACCTGAAAGTCTTGCCAGATTTGTAAATGAAATATATTTTAGGTGAAAAAAAGTCCCTTACAGTGTGGAGAATGGAGAAGGGCCTTGACAAGTTAGTGCAGGAAAAAGTGATTAGTAGTAGATTTCTACCATCAAAAGCCACTTTTAAAAAACAACCAAACAAACAAAACACCCAAAACCACCACCAACAACAACAACGAGCTGTGGAAAAAATAATCTTTCCTTTAATAGTGCATGGAAAGTTTTTAAAATGCCATTTTGGAAAGGAGGATTCTGTGACTATCTCTGCAGACAAGTAGGTGAGATACATATTTCCCTATGAATATCAGCTTTCCAAGGAGAATTTATCTGTCCTTGCTGTTGAAGAGATGGCACTGAAATTCTCAACTTTATATCTTTTTTAAATCATTTGCTATATAAGCTTCCCTCAGCTACTTTATTTGTGCTTCATAATATTCTTCCATATGTCAGGCTCTATACCAGAAACTCTTACTCTTTTTAGACATGATTTTAATGACCAGTATCTTTACGTACTGTTTCTTCAGATGTAAACACCATCTCTGTAAGCCTTATGATCAATTAGATTGTCACAGAAACTCTTTTGTTGCAGAACAGAAGAATAAATAGTATCACTTAAAAAGGGGATATAAAAAGAGGATTTAATACAGGTGTAAGGTAATCATGTAGGATGGGTCATGTCAAGGGTGAAGAAGCAGAACATAGCAGAAGTGGAAAAGGTTTGGGAAATGAAACATGGTGGGTTACAGGATCAAGGAGGGAATAATATGGGCATTAGCACTGTGAAAGGGAAATTATTTACACTTTTTTTGAAGTTTCATGAAGTGTCATCCATAGAACTTGAGGCAAAAAAAATAAAATCTTCACAAATATTTGAAATTCTAAGAGATAAAAAAAAATGAAAATATTATTGCTCCATCTAAAATAATTTCTCATTCACTTTGTCTGCAATCCAAAGTTTATTTGTTTTTAAGTCTTGAATTGGACATATTACCATCTTAAATGCAAACTGAAAAATGTTCCAGCATAATATAATAATAAACTTTAATTTGATGGCATCTATGCCTGTGGGCATCTGGCAGTAGTAAGTTGTAAATGAAAAAATAATGAAATGTATTCAGAAAACGTTCCTTCTTACGTCAATCTTCTTATGCCTTTGAGACAAATTTTAAAACAATATAATAGCAGAGAGAAATACGGCAAGATTTGATTGGATTATTCCCAGGTTTTTTTAGTAAGAAATCCATAATATATTTCTGGTCAAACTGTGACATGAATAATCTTTTATTCTACATCAAAAATCACAATTAGAAAGAAACTTCAAACAACATATAACTGAAAATTTCAAAACCAATACTTAACATCAAGACAAATAATGTTTTACAACATTATCCTAATGGAAAATATCATCAGAGTGATGACTTCTTTGTCTTCCTAAATAGAAACTACAATAATTTATTTAGAGCCCCAGTTCACTATAGAAAAAATATAAATAAAATATATTTATATGTCACATCAGATGTGGTAATAATCATGAACATTGTGGTTGTTCCCCAGATCTTTTCTCAGTTTCTGTTGTGAACATCTTTCAAGTAAACCCATGCTTCTCCAAATTTTGATTATAATAGTGCTGCCACTTTTCCCAAACTATACATTTTTATAGTTAATAGCTGTATTTCTTTGCAGGTCTAATGTGCTTTGCATTTGAGAAGCTGAATTTCAGGTCTCTTTGAAAAGCAAGATGAAGTGAATCAGGTCCTCCAAAGGAAATTCAGATTAATTGTGTCAAAATATACAAAGGTTTGTTTGTTTGTGTTTTGGTTTTTGTTTTGTTGTTTTAAAAAAAAAGATTCTATCAAACATGTATTTGTCACTCTTTCCATAAGTCTCTATGGAAAATGAGTTGGCCTTAATTTACCTCATGTTTTTCAATTCAGGATTGCTTCCTGCAGAACCTAGTATTGAGGAAGGGATTCATCTTAAAACTATAAGGAAGTTCTGTGCTTTCTTTTTAGTCACTCTTAATGCCATCTAATGTTGCATGAATCATGCCCCAGAGTTGAGATTTGTCCTATTAATTATAAAATGAGTCTAGAATGGTGATTTCAGGCATAAATACTTTCATAGTACGTGCTAGATATGAAAAATGCACTTCTTTTTTCTGTTGGGAAATAAAGCCTGAAACTTTTAACCTTCTCAGTTCCTTATCTTACAGCCCAGGGGAATCCCTACCCCATATTTGCATGGAGGTTTGTTACCTAAAAACATACATAATTTCACATTTGTACTTGGCTTTCTTTAAAAATCTTGAGGCCAAAGTATGTTACCACATAATAAAGACTGTAAAATACTGAAAATAGATACTTATGCTCTCTTGATTTTTTCATTTATGTTTAAATACTGAAATAAAATATAGTGTTCAAGAGGCTGAATATTTATCACTGAAAATATGTTTTTTAAAAAATCATTCTGTAAGAAAATTCTAGTTTTGTTTTCATTTTAGTTACACAATAATGGGATTTAAATGTTTCTTTTTCCATAGACAGAAGATCCCATTCTCTGAGCAACTCTACTATAAATGCTCTAATTTATTCAATATCAACTTAAATGCCTCTATGCAAACACAATCAGCATGGGGAATAAACAGGAGGAGTTACACATGTGCACGTGCCTGAAGGGCTATGACCTCATTGACATGGAGACATGGTGGGATGGCTTATATGACTGGAGTGTTGGAATAGAAAGTTACAGGCTCTTTAGGAAGGACAGGCAGGAGAGAAGAGGTGGAAAGACAGGCAGGAGAGTCTGTGTCAATGACCAGCTGGAATGCATGAAGGTCCACCTGGGGATGGATGAGGAGCCAATTGAGAGTTTATGACTCAGGATTAAAGGGAGGGCAGGGGATATTATAGTGGGTGTCTGCTACAGGACTTCTGACCAGGAAGACCAAGTGATAAAACCCTTTATAAACAGGTAGGAGTAGCCTCACATTCACAAGTCCTGGTCCTCATGGAGGACTTCAACCACCTCAATATTTGTTGAAGGGACAACACAGCAAAGCATAAGCAATCCAGGAGGTTCATGGGATATGCTGATGATAATTTTCTTCTCCAAGTGAGAGGAGTCAATGAGGAGAAGTGCTATGCTGGACCTTGTTCTCATCAACAAGGAGGGGTTGGTGGGGAATGTGAAGCTCAAGGGCAGCCTTGGCTGCAGTGACCATGAGATGGTAGAGTTCAAGATCCTTAGGGCAACAAGGAGGGTGCATAGCAGGCTTGCTACCCTGCTCTTCAGGAGATCTGACTTGGGCCTCTTCAGGGACCTGCTTGTTAGAGTACCACAGGATAAAACCCTATAGGGAAGAGGAGCTCTAGAAAGCTGGTTGTTATTTGAGGATCACCTCCTCTAAGCCCAGGACTGCTGCATTCCAAAAAAGATGAAGGCAGGCAGGAAGGCCAGGAGGACTTTATGGATCAACAAAGAGCTCCTGGACAAACTGAAATACAAAAAGGAAACCTACTGAAGGTGGAAGCAAGGACAGGTAGCCTGGGAAGAATACAGAGAAATTGTACGAGCAGCTGGGGATCAAGTTAGGAAAGCGTTTATGTACCTGATTTGTATTATTTTATTTCTATTCTCTTAGTATAATTTTTTGTTAGGAAATATATTGTTATAAATACTAAAACAATGAGGAACACTGTTATGAATTTTTTGTGTTGAAATTATGACTTAGACTACCCAAATTAGCTACATGTTTAAAAAAAATAAAAATAAAAAAATAATCAGATCTTCATGACTTCAGAGGTAATTGCATATATTATTTAGCAGAGAAACAGCTGTATCCACAAAGCCTTGAATTTTTTTTTCCCATCAGTGGATGAAAGAGGGTGTTTAAGGAAAGTTATAAGACATAAACAAAAGCTTACTTTCCCTGAAAATATTTCCTGAAATCTCTGATTTAGGAGTTTCCTGTGTAGCAGATGAGTTGGGTTGGGCCTCACTGATAATAGTATTGACATATAAACTTCAATTAACCCCATAAGAGCAGTAGCTTAAGCATAACCAGACTGTTAATCGCTGTGAAATATGAGAACTATGGAGAAACTTCTCAACAAAGAATGGAAAGTGAACAAAAAATGGATGAAAAATTGACCCCATAAGAGGGAAATTTTAGAGGAGACTCAAAGGTCAAGGAGAAAATATGGAAAACTGGTGTGAACATTTATGAGCTAGAGGCCTTAGCTAAGAAGTTAGGTGAACAGATCAATAGAATACAGACACATCTGCTGAAGGAAGCTGAATGTGAACCTTTCCTTCAAGGAAAGATTATCAATGACTACTAATGACCTGTGTGAAACTGATACCCTGTGATAAGGGTGCATCACTGTTCCCCCAGGAGGAGGAGGGGGATGTATTTATTCTGACCAAGAGACACTTGCATATTGAGGAGTTACCAATTCACACAACAAATTAACCTGAGTAGGCACATTTCCAGTGTGTCTTTCAGGCTGCACTGTGCTGCACAAACCATTTGGCTGTCAGGTAACCTCAGCCAGCTCATTGTAACAGAGAAAACTACAGGCAGCTCCCACTTGGTACCAGTGATTACACCCCCTATATGACTTTGCCTTTATCTGAAAGAGCAGCAAGAACTTCTCATGTGAAAATCCATTAGGAATAGTTGTTTTTTTTCAATAAAATGATATAATAAGTAGAATGCTGAAAGGGAGAGTTTCTTTCCACAGACAGAATCTGTGCAGCATGCTGTGTGGAAATGCATCTGGACTTCTTTCAGCACTGCACATTTGGAGGATGCACATGATTGGATGAAGTCAACTAGTGAAACCACTGTATACTGTAATCCATAAGTAAAATCTGTTTGGGAGCATACCCAAACAGTAATAAGCCTTTCAACAAGTCAGGTCAGAAGTAATGTGACAAAATCCCTGGCCCCTGTTTAAACTGGTGATGAGGTATAAAATGTCCTAATATCTCCTCAGAAGATAGAATCTCCTACAACACATGGCAAAAGAACCCTGAAGAAATCTGTGTCCAGTCACTGGGATTTTAGAGCCATAACTGTTGGGGGTCAAAAGATAACAA
Source organism: Aegotheles bennettii (assembly GCA_013398125.1). Lineage (NCBI taxonomy): Eukaryota > Metazoa > Chordata > Aves > Caprimulgiformes > Aegothelidae > Aegotheles > Aegotheles bennettii. Next base: position 11,168 of record VZRW01005216.1, read on the forward strand.
TATTAAAAACCAACCAACAAAAACTAAATCAAAACAACAACAAAAACTTAAAAATATTATTAAAAATCTATCTAATGAAAATGTTTCGATAACTAGGTCCATTTAGTCTCCACACTATCAGTTTTGTCATTAGCTGTCACATCCTGAACTAAAAGGTTTGGGTTTGGTTTTATCAGTTTTTTTAACATTTTTTTTCTTAGGGCTTTTGTATTTGTTGTTTTGGGTTTTTTTACATGCATGTTTCTGAATAGTATATAAAGGAGTGAAAGTGACATAAAAGAAACATGAATTCTTATGACTAATAGTAACACTGTTTTGCCAAAATCAGTTGGATTTATTTCTGATATCAATGTACAGAATAAAATTTCCTCTGTAGTTTTTTAATAACAAACAAAAGAGTCTGAATCCTAATCAGGATTCACCTAATCAGGTGGATAAGAAGCTAGATTTAAAACACTGACATGCTTTCCCTCAACTCATAGAAGTTCACCTGAGGACCTGCAGGTCATATAGAATAAATAGAGGTGTGGGCAATATATATATGTTTGTGTGTATATATAAAATGAAGATAGGCAGTGCTGGAACTTGAGTTATTTATATTCTTCTTAGTATGACAGTGCATGATTCTTAGTGTAGTTTTCTTAAGAATATAGGGTAATTAATGTAAAATTCAATGTTATGAGCTTTTACTTTTTTTTTCCTTCCTTCCTTTATATATATGAATCATAGAATCATAGAATTGTTTCAGTTGGAAAAGAGCTTCCAGATCTTCGAGTCCAACCATTGACCCAGGACTGTCAAGTCCACCACTAAACCATGTCCCCAAGGGCCACCTCTACACATTTTTTTAACACTTCCAAGAACAGTGACTCCACCACTTCCCTGGGCAGCCTCTTCCAATGTCTGACCACCCTTTTAGTGAAAAAATTTTTCCTAATATCCAGCCTGAACTTCCCCTGGTGCAACTTCAGGCCATTTCCTCTTGTTCTATCACTTGTTTCTAGGGAGAAGAGACCAGCCACCCCCTCATTCCAACCTCCTTACAGGTAGTTGTAGAGAGTGATAAGGTCTCCCCTGAGTCTCCTCTTCTCCAGACTAAAAAACTCCAGTTCCCTCATCGGCACCTCGTAAGACTTGTGCTCCAGGTCCTTCACCAGCTTTGTCACCCTTCCCTGGATCTGCTTCAGCACTTTAATGTCTTTCTTGTAGTGAGGGGCTCACATCTAAATGTGATTCAAGATGTGGCCTCACCAGTGCCAAGTATACAGGGAGTATTACCTCCCTAGTCCTTCTGGTAATATTATTTCTGATACAGGCCAGGATGCTGTTGGCCGTCTTGGCTACTTCGGCACACTGTTGGCTCATGTTCAGCCTGCCAGCCACCAGCACTTCCAGGTCTTTTTCTGTGAGGCAGTTTTTCAGCCACTCACCTCCAAGCCTGTAGCATTGCATGGGGTTGTTAGGGCCCAAGTGAAGGACCCGGAATTTTGCCTTGTTGAATCTCATACAGTTGGCCTCGGCCCATCACTGCAACCTGTCCATGTCCCTCTGCAAAACCTCCCTATATATACATCATCATATAAATCTTACACAAATAGCCATGATAACAACTTACTGCAAATAGCTATAATGGAGATCTATTTCACAGAAAGCAAGAAAAGAAACAATAGATTAAACCTGTGAATAAAGGAATCACATACCTAACATATGGCCTCTGTGAAACTGTTACGTAAAAATAAAACAAAGACTGAATTAAAACCAGTCAACAGAGGCATTTAATCTGTACTGATTTGATTTAATCTCATTTTCTTTAAAATCTTGTATGTTAAAACTTCTAGACCACTTTTTTCCCTCTTTGAATGAAAATTTTTAAACTATAAAAAGGTATTAGAAAATAAAAAGACATTACCTTTCATTTCAGTCCTGAGAATCATTAAAGTATGAAAAAACAACATTCCTTATATTTGAATCACAGAAATGAAAACCCACATATAATAAAATCCAGCTCTTCACTGAAATGCTTGAAGAAAGAAACCTATGATGTAGTTATCTTCAGCAGGATGAGATGAGTCACATTTTCACAAGTGACTTTATCCCTATACTATAAATCTATCCTAGAGTGACAAGCTCAGATGTCCACAATAAAGACATGTACATTTAGCAAGATGAATCCTATTCCCATATACATACTATGGCAAAATATGCCTGAAGTGAATCTGCTTCATTCCTTTGTCTTTTTGTTCATGGAAAGTCTCATTTATATTTTCTTAAATGACTGAGATGGGCCAAAGCTGAAGTCCTCTATAAGCCAGCACTGTCCTTACTGCAAAAAATTCTTAGATGATCTGAGCATTGATTTTACTAATGGGTTTTGTCATTGTCCTGTATGACTTACATATCTAAATCACCTCATGGAAATCGTACATATTAAATTGGGTATTTAAAGCTATTACATTTTAAACTTCTTTTAAGGTCAATATAGAAAAATTGATACCTCCAAAACTGGTACATCTGACTACAAGAGATGCTTTTAACAACTGACATATTAATCAGCCTTTCAGGTGCCTATTTCTCCCTATTGATTATATGAGGAAAACAAATTCACAAGCTCAAACTTAGGTCTGAGATGGCTAGAATTAGGTAAGATGAACCCTGCATATTGAAAAGGATTATGATTCTTTAATGTTTTCCCAGCCCAACTCCTTCATCTTGATGGAAGGGAGAAGGGACAGAAGAGAGGATGACTATGTTTCAGGAAAGAGTGAGGTTGTGGGCTTCAGAGACAAATAGTTTAAAAAAGGCAAGCTTTTCAGCTTGACTAAAAGAAGATTCAGCACTTAAAGTGTACAGTTCTGACCTAGACACCACAGAAGAAAGTGATACTTTGAAAATAATTATTTGTGGCTTAACTGAACAGGGAACAAATAAAAAAATCAGAAACTGATTTAAGACAGGACTGAGCTTAAGATTTTCATCTTTATGACCTGTATTTTATTCTGAGAACAGAACACAAGCCAAAATACAAATACAATTTGTCAAATTGTTTTCTTTCTTTATGTGAGAGCATATAAATATTGCATTCTTTTTTAGGCTGCTAATGGAATTTTCCTGTAATGTCTGTCTTGAATTAGAAATGGTAGTTTTCTTATTATAGATATGTCAGTCTACAACTACAATTTTATGAGTCATTAAAATATTGCTGAAACTTCCATAATTCCCTCTTCTTTTTGTAGCCAAGCTACAGTATACTAACGTTAATAAAACTGGCTGATCTCCTACACTCAAGATTCACTACAAGTTGCATTCTATTGTGATTATAAAGTTCAATCTTGAGACTTGATATTCTGAAAAGTTTCAACTTTAGATTCAAAATAAACAGAAATATATTATTCTGATACTGTTGGGGTTATTGTCTTCTCTCATTTAGAGGGATTATGCAGACTTTGAAATCTACTCAGTTACCAGCTTTCTAAAAAAAAAAATGGATAAAACCAAGACACTAGTTCTAAAAAAGTTGTTAAAGTGTGTGATTTTGCTGAATATTAAAAGGAAAGAGAAAAAAAAATAAAGATTATCCAGCTATCTTGTTTTTTTCTTTTTTCTCCCCTTAAAGTCATCTGACATGCCTTTTCGGCTTTGCCTGGAAATATGTGTGTTTGAACAGGTATTTTTGTGTCATTCTATGTATGTCTATTTGTCCACTTTCATGCACAAATTCAGTAGGCTATGCATCAGATTTTTCAGTTACTATTTTTCTTTTTCTGTACAGAACTTCCTTGTGTCTCGTAATTAAGTGTATTTTAAAATCTTGGAGTAAGTTTGTATTTGGTAAATGCCACTTGGATTCAGTTCCAGAATTAGACACCTTAAGTTAAATGTGGGTGATGTGAATAATCACATGTGAGTTAGTTATCAAGTCACCCACTATATAGGGTGGAAAAAAGGGGTCCGTTTGATTGGTAAACCAACAGAAGCACAATAGGGATTTAAAACTTAGTCTTCTTATTCCAGTAGATTGACTATTTGTGTAACTATTTCTTTGTTTTCAAATCAGAAGCATAAATCCAGAGTCCTAACTGCAGTAATTTTATCAATATATCCAACCCATGTTTGTATTGCATCTCTGTTTCCATGCATAGAAATACTACTCTCTCATAAAATGTAAAAAGCACAGAAACCCTCCTCCCTCCTTTTTGTGGAATTTTTACCCTTTCTTAAATGTTTTCCCAGAGATGCCACCATCTTGTCAAAGGGGCTCAGCTGTGCCCTGCAGTGGGTCTGTTGGAGCTGTCTGAAACTGACTGTGTCTAACATGGGTCAGCCTCATGTTTTTCCTCATGGAGGCCGCCCCTGCAGCCCTTCCTGCTACAAAAACTGTTGCACCTATACTCAACAAAACATCACAATAGAATTTCAACCTGCTGTCCATTAAACAACACCTAAGTAGAAATTTGCTGTGACTAGAGAAGAGAGCAACATACACTCTAATTAGAAAACGCAGAAAGAATCCTGTCACTTTCAGAGATGAAAGAGATGTTTCCTTCACTTAGATTTCAATTGAGGACTGTAATGGCATTTGTAGGTACATAAGTACATTTATAGAAAAAAACTACATTTACAAATGATACAATCATTGATCCACATTAAGGCAAAGTCACAAGATGTTTGTGAATAAATACTCTCCACATTGAGGATTTGTTCTGACTACAAAAAATGGGAAATTCTTACAACAGGGTTATACTTTCACAGTTTGACTCTTCTATAGTCTAAATTGTGCTTATGTATTTGAAAGAAAGAACAATGTGCATGGCTGTATCCCTGCTAAATTCTAATTTTTTTTTTATTTTATTTTATTATTTTTTTGAGAAGGGATTCAATGAGATTTTAAAATTGTGGAATCTCCTTGAGTATGTAGGATCTTATTCTTGTCCTGGAACTTGGTAAAAGCTCTCAGTATGCCTAGAATAGGTGCTTTCTCCCATTTCCTTCCTTCATTCTCAGTTCAGCATTTTCCCTTTCTAAAAATACAGTTTTGTTCTCACTATTTAAGAATATCTGCTGGTGTGGCCAGCAGGTTGAGGAAAGTGATTTTGCCCCTCTACTCTGCTCTGGTAAGACCCCATGTGGAGTACTGCATTCACCTCTGGACGCCTCAGCACAATAAAGATATAGACCTGTTGGAACAAGTCCAGAGAAAAGCTACAAAAATGATCAGAGGTCTGGAACATCTGTCCTGTGAGGAAAGGCTGAGAGAGTTGGGGTTGTTCAGCCTGGAGAAGAGAAGGCTCCAGGGAGACCTCACTGCTGTCTTTCAGTTCCTAAAGGGGACCTATAAGAAAGATGGGGATGGGCTTTTTAGCAGAGCCTGTTGGGACAGGATGATCAGTAATGGTTATAAATTGAAGGAGTGGTAGATTCAGGTTAGATATAAGGAAGAAGTTTTTCACCAGGAGGGTGGTGAAACATTGTAACAGGTTGCTCGAGAGGTGGTGGATTCCCCATCCCTGGAAATGTTCAAGGGCAGGTTGGATGGGCCCCTGAGCAACCTGGTCTAATGGAGGATGTCCCTGTGCATGGCATGTAGTCATGGACTACATGAACTTTAAGGTCCTTCCATCTCAAGCTATTCTGTCATTCTGTGTTTCTGTGATTTTTGTAGTGTTCACATTAATAAAATATCTAAAACCTTATGATCTGAAAGTGCAGTCAGTGAATTGTTTGATTTTTCTTTTTTTCATACTCTTTCACTATGGGTATGTTTGTATAGTAATTAAGGACTTGGCTTGATGTATTTGTATGTTTGGTTTTAGCTTTGTAACACACTTACTGTGTTTTGCCCAGTTAAAAAAGCAATGAATGTCCATCAGGCACTGGTGTCAGTTACCCATCTTACCTGACCTCAGTCTCCTGTCTGATGTCAACTTGACCTCAGTCCTTGCAGGTCAGTACAACTGAATGCGCATTTTGAACACTTGAGCATGACCTGACTGTTGCAGGTGAAGAACAAGTGCATGGTATAATTATGATTGTCAGGTTTTACACAGTAGCATAACGAATTAAATTTTGCAGAAGGCTAAGGCCATAAAAAGTTAGCTATGACTAATGTTACTCATCATGCATTGGGATGCATCTGAATTTGTTTAGTCAGTCAGATTATATAAAATATTTATCAGACTGTTGCTATGTTACCTCATTTTATATACTAATATGGAATTCAGAAATATACTCAAATTGCAGATAAAATTTATTGTGTGATGCTTGCTGCTAAAGGAAACTACTAGAGCTGAAAGTTATTTTCACTGTTTCCTCATGCAATTAATTTTCACTTCAATTAAGTATGGAAACCTACATTGTTTACTTTTTTCATTTTTCAAATTTCATAATGCTGCGACTTCTTAGATACTTTACATCCTAAAGACAGATTAAATTTGACTTTGTCTAGAGAAAGAACAGATTTCCAAATTCCCCAAGGCAGATCCTGTAGTAGAAAAGTCTCCTATGCCTTCAGTCATGAATAATCCAGGAAAATTGTGACTATTCCAGTATCTCTGTCCCTTGCATGATCAGCAATGTCATGTGCTGGTGATATGCAAGGAGAAATCTTACATATTTCCTGTCTTCAATCATTCATCACTGCTACTTAACATATTTAGGTATTATGCTCTCTTCTGAATATATATAGAATATAAACAATCTCTAGGACTGTAGTAGTATATCTTGACGCAGAAAACAGAATCCTTTGTCATAACTCAACTATTTACAGAAAATTATTATATTCTGAAGAAGCTAAGACAACATGAAAAAAGGGAGCTATAGATGAGAAATTTACTGAAATTTACTTATTTGTGTATACTTTGTCCAAGATTAAATACATTTAGAGAAAATAAACAACAAAGTTCAAGCTCCAAGAAATATCCCCAGAGTGATGCAGAATAAAGCAGCAGCATAGTAACATTCTACAATGTAGAGATAGAAAATTGATTAGAAAAAAAAAAAAGTTAAAAAAAAATAAAAGTAGGAAGAACTGGAAAAAACGAAAAACTTTGAGGCAAAGAAATAAATTTGGAAGTGCATTCAGATACAAGAAGGGTTTTTTACCAAGTGTAGACAGCTCCATAGTAGACATTTATGTCTGAGATAATGCATTGGTTTTGACTGGGGTAGAGTTAATTTTCTTCATAGTAGCTTGTATATTGCTATGATTTGGATTTGTCATGAAAAGAATGTCAATAGCACACAAATGTTTTAGCTGTTGTAGAGCAGTGTTTGCATAGCATCAAGACCTTTTCTGCTTCTCACACCACCCCACTAGTGAGTAGGAGAGGCACAAGATGTTGGGAGGGAACACAGCTGAAGCAGCTAACCCCAACTGACCAAGAGGATACCCTATGCCATATGACAGTGTGGTCAACAAAATAAGCTGGGGGAAGAAGGAGGAAGAGAGGGCATTCAGGGTGGTGGTGTTTATCTTCCCAAGTAACTGCTATACCTGATGGAGGCCTGTTTTCCTGGAGATGGCAAGCAGTGAATGAATTCCTTGTTTTGATTTGCTTGCTTGTGCAGCTTTTACTTTACATATTAAATTGTTTTTATTTCAGCCCACGATTTTTTTCACTTTTACCTTCTGAGTCTCTCCCTCATTGCCCCATGGTGTTTAGCTGCCTACTGAGGTTAACGCAACAGGTAGTCATTCAATGTAATACACAATATAATGTCACATCAGCTCAATATTTCTCATCAGTTCATAGAGGTTAATGAGGAATGAACAGAATGTGTTTTGTAATCAAAGTACAAGTGATTAGTTCAATGCCACTCATTCTCAGTGATGAAGAAGAAAATAGTAATATTATATTGATGTTGAGAATACAAGGAGAGAACATGTCTTCTGAGGTTCATTACGATTAAAGACTGGGTACACAAAATTCTGTGACAAGCTTGTTTGCTGGAGAGTAAAAGGAGGTGAGCTGATATAACTTAAAACTGTCTACCACACGTAGACTAATCTTAAATGATGTAAGCTCTCCTACTTAGCTTCCTTTACACATGTATTTATTAACATGGAATTTATTTTATCATCCTCTAAGTCACTCTTTAAAAATGATAACCAACAACATCTCTTTATGTTTATACTTTTTGTCTTAAGCAAAAAGGAGATTTAATCTTTCCTTTTAGTACCTTGCTTTTCAAGATTGAAGAATGATGGTAATAGCATTGATCAGAAAGAGTACACAGACTATCTCTGAGAATTCCAGAATATTGTCAACAGCTCAATAGGATCAAAGCAAGAATGGGGCACTAAAATAAACAGATACTCTTTAGCTTTGAAACATTATTGTAGCTTCCTACAAAACTTTAAGAAACAGATCTACTCAAATAAACATTAATTACAATAGACTCTAAGTGTTAATGTTTTAATCTGAAGTTACAGGGAAGGTTTGAAGGGAATTTGAAAAAAAGGTATTGGCTCAGAATTTCAGGAAGATGGTGACTATATGACCTCTTGAGGTTCCTTACAACCTAAATTATTCAATGATCCTATGATGAATACCATCAGTAGCATATGGTGAAGAAGAATCAAGACAAATACTGACAAAACACCTATTCAGTGCTTAAGGTCTCATTCAGTACATTTGGACTGTTTAAAAGAGTAGGAAGTTCTTGGGTTTTGCTCCATTCAGGAAAGACTACAAAAGCAAAGAAAGGAACTGACATCAATATTTGAGTATTCTTTTCTTTATTTGCATCTCAATTTGACACCAGTTTTCATGCAACATACATACCAGTTGAGCACCTACCTCTGCTATTCTGCCTTCTCTTGATGGTGAGGTTTGGAGGTTTGCAAAAGAGAAAGTCTCCAGCAGCACACTGAGCATTCATACTACTTCACAGTAACTGGTAGATCATACTCTTCAGAGCTTTGCTCCACTGGTCCTTCAGAGAAATTGTCTGGAGGGAAAATGAGCTCTTCTCATACAGCCTGTCTGGAGGGAGACAGAAATAAGGAGATGTTGGCAAGACTTTTTATAGTTGTTCCCTCAGGGATCCTGTTCACCCACTCACTGCTGTTTGTGGTGTTGGATGATTTGGCACCATTTGAAATCTCTTCCTATCTCTTTCCATGTTACAAAAATTCTAGATTCTTTTTCCCATCATATGTTTGTCTCATTAAACTATAGTTGATTTTACTTTCTCAGTAAATGATGTTTTTGTTTTCCTTATATGTCTGTGACATATTTCTGACTTAATTGCAGATTTTTCACTGTTGTCCATTACCCTGTACCTCCTTAGTAAGTGTGTTGTGAGGAGTGGTACAGAAGGGATCATGGACTGTAAGGCTTTCATAGCACTTCATGAGTTGTCAGCGTGCCTAAGAAAAACTACCTTGTGTTGAGAAGAAAAGGTGAGGTTTCCTCTTGTGCAAGGTGGGAGGGATGACTTTTTTTTTTTAACTGTCTTTGGAGAGGGATATGTGAGCTATTAGAAGCTACAGGTGTAATCTTAAAGGTCTTTTATGACCTAAATGATGCTATGATTCTATAAAAGACAGTTCCTCGAGCTTAGTGGAGGAAGAAGTTGATGGTAGAATCAAGGATTATGTAAACAAAAGCTCTGAGAGAAAAATAAAAGTATTACTTTCATCCATCTGGATGAGTACAAGTTATTAAAGTTGAGTTGCTTGTAAAGCATTGAAACATGAGAGATACATCTAAACAAAACATTAATTGGAGTCCTTGATGACTGAGTGATACCTAAACTCATTAGAGTAAAGAAGACACCATGGGGAAGGAGAAGAAATTGCTAAACATACAATGTAGATAATACACATTCTTTCCACTACAGGAGTACTTTCATCATAGAATATTGAGAGTTATCTAAGTAAACTTTCTGCTTAAAACCATAGATTTGCTAACTTCCAACTTCTTTAAGCTATAATACTTTAAAGGACTTGGAAAGATGTTATTTTCTCTCCTGTTTTTCTGGAGATCAAAAATACTCTTTATTCCTTTCACAGACACGCACTCATAGATAATTCTGGCAGTGACAGGAAACTGTGAATCATGTGGCCAAGTGTCTTTTGAGTCCTCAGGAAGCCTTCAAAAATAACTTTAATGACCCATTGCTCAAATACCAGTTTAGTTGAGTGACACATACATTTTAGGTGTTTTGTAATAAGGAAGATTTCCATGTTCTCAAGCTTCAAAATATTTGACCCCCAGAAGTTATGTGTGCTCATGTATCTCCAGCCTGTGTGCACTCAAGTGATCACTTCGTAACCTCAAACTGCCCCAAGCAATACTAGTCTGCTAGGGTTTTTAGGTGGGGTTTTGTGTTTTTTAATAACTTCTCACTAAAATGAAGCCTGTACTTATTTAGTAAATAATCAGAAAGCCACTCAACACTAAACTGCATTTTACTTTTAGTAAATTTATAGTGAATTATGACCATGGCGATTTGCTGTACTTAACACTGTTATTTATAAAATATCTTATACTTGTGCAATAAAATCAGTATGTGTCATAAAAAATTGATAAATAAGGCTTCACTGTACCAATTTGAATGAAGTAATTTCTGCCCAAACTAGTCAAAAGAGGTTTTTTGTGGGTTTCTTTCAGTTGTTAATTTCATGTAATTAAAGTTTTCAATATATATATGAACTTTATATGGTTTTTGTTCTCTCTTCATTTGTTCCATATTGTATTCTAACAGTAATATTCTCCAGATGGAATTACTTCACTTATTAACACAGACTACATTAGCAGATACAATAAGAATTTATACACCACTCATTGAACTGCCTCAAGACTCAAGTCAGAAATGTCTTCTCAAGAAACAGAACCGCTCAAAAAATAAGAAAACTTTAACTCATTTTAGTATTCAAACATGAAAGACCTGGGGAAAGTGGCATAAGATTATTTGTTCCCATATTATAAAAAAAATTTGAGTACCGAATTTATTACTTTGCAAAAATTATGAATTTATAAAATTGAACAATATAAACATATGAAAAGTGCCTCAGAATGTAGAGATACCAGTATCCACCATACCTAATCCTGGATTTAACAGTGTAAGGATTATTAATAGGAGGCATAGTTACAAAAGATAACCAAGTATTTCAGAATATAATGGCCAAAGCAACCACAAATTAATATACAAGTAAATATAGTTTACCACTGCATCATTATCTTTATGCTAGATTTAGTATAGTATCTATATAGAAGAAAATAGCATATTCTGTAATGTATTACAGCCAAATTATGGCTGATATTTTTACTTTTTCTGTCCTCTATATATTGTGATCTTATCTGTATGGAGTTAATGTTAAGGAACAGCAGCTGAATTCAAATCAGTCACTCTGTAGTCAGCTACAGAATTCTCAAGGACTACAGCAATATTTTTAATTATGATTTTCCATTATTATCTTAGATGCATCAACATTTTTGCTGAGCTTCTTGGATTTGAAAGCTATAACTGTATCATTCTTCTATTTTTTTGCACTTGGTCTTTGGAGCTTACTGCATTGTGGCCAAAAGAGAAAAGAAGAAATTAACAATAAATTCAAATTTTAATGTAACACAGTAGAAGAGGTGATAGATTATTCTGGCATGTCAGAGAAGCTAGATGAGTTTCGGAAGATAAACACATGTTGGAATTTTTAGGGTATAAACTTCATTTGGTATAGCTGTTATAAATCACTGGACAAGAAACTGTAACATACTTAGGATCATACTTTGTTCTCCTCTACCACTGAGCATTTATATCCATCAAAGAAATTGCAGCTCAGATAGGATTTAAGGTGTCATTTATTTATCAGTGATGATAATGACAAACAAATACTTACTCAATGTACTGTGCAAGCTCAGTAGCAAAACTGAAAGACTCAATAAAATGTATCAGCTCAATAAATGTAACTGCCTTGTGGTGCTTCATCATAAAATTAGTTTAATAGGATGTAGCAAAAATCTTGCTCCACATTATCAAGAATTTATTTCTGAACTTACAAGAATGAAACATATCATACCAGATGGTTAATTTTGAGGTGAAGAGCTAAAAGATGACAGATGCATTCTGAGTATATGACTACAATACCTATAGTGTGTTGTGTGTTGGTGGATTCAATTTGATTACAGAACACTAGCTGTTTCTATTGAGAAATTATTCTAGACTTGTGTATTTTAATATATTTAAATGATTTTTTTCCAAATAGAATTCGAGATGCTTTTTCCTTGCGAACTTAGTCTAGTGTGTATTCTGCAAATAGCCCTAAAAACATCAATGAAAGTACTCAAAGTATTTCTTCACAGGAGAGATGCTTCAGCCCTTTGGCCAATGTCATGGTTCTATCCTAGATGCTTTCTAACAAGTCTATGTGTTGTACTGGGAACCTCAAACCTGGACGAAGTACTCATCATATCTTGTTTCATATATTTGGATACTACATAGAATCATAGAATCATTATGGTTGGAAGGGACCTCCAGGGTCATCAAGTTCAACCTTTATCCCATCATATTCCTAGCCATTAGACCATGGCCTCAAGTGCCTCATCAACCCGGTTTTTGAACACCCTCAGGGATGGTGACTCCACCACCTCCTTGGGCAGCCTATTCCAGTGCCCAACGACCCTCTCAGTAAAGAACTTCTTCCTAATACCCAACCTAAACTTCCCCTGATGTAACTTGAGGCCATTTCCTCTCGTCCTGTCATTAGCAATTTGGGACAAGAGACCAACACCAGCCTCACTACAACCTCCCTTTAGGTAGTTGTAAAGGGCAATAAGGTCTCCTCTCAGTCTCCTCTTCTCCAGGCTAAAGAACCCCAGTTCCTTCAGCCGGTCTTCATAAGGCTTGTTTTCCAGACCTCTCACCAGCCTCGTTGCCCTTCTCTGGACTCGCTCCAGCACCTCAATGTCCTTCCCATCCTGTGGTGCCCAGAACTGGACACAGTATTCAAGGTGTGGTCTCACGAGTGCTGAGTACAGGGGCACGATTACCTCCCTACTCCTGCTGGTCACACTGTTTCTCTGTCAAAAGGGATTTTGATTCTCAGATTAAGTATCTATTAGTTCACTTCTGTTGAAAGTGTTTTATTTAGTATAAAATATTTTTTAGCTGGGTACCAAGTATCCTGTGTTCTTAACAGCTTCCCAAAAGAACATATGACTTTTTGACTAGTCCGTGGAATGCAGAAGAAACAATTTGGTATAAGCCTTTTTCTCTTCCACCTCCTCCCTCCCCCCCGCCCCCACACACACTCTACCAAAACAAATGGAAAAATAAATTCATTAAAAATACCAAAGACATTATGTGGAGAGAAACACACTTATGTCTGTGGTTCAAGCTGACTGCTACAAGCCAGAAATAACACAGAAGCCAAAAAGCCACATCAGTGAGGCATTAGGTTGAAGCTAACATGCTCTGCAGGGAAACACACAATTACAAACATCTGCAGGACTAAAAATATAAATATTGTGAATTCTCATCAGAATTAGAGATGTAAATAGTTCTATCGTTGTTTCCATTGAATGAGTATGACTAAGTAATATATCTATGAAGTCAGAAAGGTTCTGAAAGATGGAGGGAATTCAGTGGAGTGATGGCTTAGTTTACATGACAAGTTAGATGTAAGTAATCGACCTGATAAACTGGTAAATCATTTGTCCAGAAACAGAGAAACAAATCATGTTAATTTCATCCAGTGCATTATGTTGTTAAACCACCATCTTATCTTTCAATTCCCTTCAAATTTGACATATTTCTGTTATCATGCAGAGAAGTGAAAAGTAATTCAAACTCAGACAGGAATAATAACAGAAAGCTGTGTCTGTGTCTGAAGTTAGGTGAGATTACATACAAAAATGCAAATGAGCTCATTCATTTTATTTCTGATCTTGGAACTTCAATGTAACCATTGCAAACTTACTACTTTTTTAATGAAGGAGTAAGGGTGACTCTCATTTGTAATTTTGCACTAATCTCAATTTAAAATACATGCTAGATCTTTGAACAGTCTTTTGGTATGTCTAAATCCTCTATATCCCTCTCTTAATCTGCTATTGATGATTTTTTTTTTCAAAAACAAAAGGAAAATCAGCAACTTGGTTTGATCCTATTACTTGTCAGATGAGATTAAATCACATACAGACTCTGAACACCACTAAATCCAGAATGACCTATGAATTAGCCTCTTGAAATTCTTAAGATCATACCAGCTTAACCTTAACAGTGGCTGCTACATCAAAAAAAATACAATTGGATCATCACAACTAATTTGGTATAAAGGGTACTATACTACATCAAAGTGGATAGCAAAACTGCTGTGCTGACTGTGCAGCATGGGAAAGGAAACTTCTTATCATTTTTAAAGCAATTAAACACATTTTCCCTTATCAGTATAGTATACAAACTCAGCACAAATAGTAAAAATTTAAATATTTACTTTTAAGAGTAGACTTTTTTGTTACACTTTTTCGTTACACTTTTTCAATATCTTGGTCTCCTATTACTCTCAAATACTACTGTTATGGTGATGGTGATTAAAAAAAAGACAGTTAATATGTCAAGGAAATATTAACAATGTAAATATTATGTATTAATAGTGTAAATAGAAAGCAGCAAGTCTCATAATAAACTAAACAGCAACACATCTGAAAAATGGTTATTTATTTAAAGGAATTTTTGTTAATGCTGTTTTGGTTTGGTTTACAAGTGGATTTGAACAGGTAGAGGTGGAATATATCACAGAATTAGTAATGTCATACAATTTCTCTTTATTTTAGGAAGAAATTACTATATTTCATATATTCATAATGAGATAGTTATTATCATTTTTCAGATAATATTTGTAATCATATCAAATCAACAGGTCATTCTTTAAAATAAGATATTTTTAGTGTAGAATCCAATTTTTTGTTTTAGGTGAAGGTTTGGAACTGCTGAACAGAAAGGCTGAACTGTCCATGTGATAAAAGCATTCTAAATCACAGAGCATGAGGTGAAAAAAAGAGAATAGGTGGGTTTAAAACACATGTGACTCAATTCAGTTGCCTAAACATAGATGTATCAACTTGAGATTTTCTAGTATAAACTCAGTTGGTTTCAATCTGCTACTTCAGGAAGACCCTGGTGTCTCATAAGTATTGTGCCGTAACTTTCAGGCTCATACAATGTTTAAACAGTGGCATGTTTCAGTAGCATTACCTAACCCAGATTTAGACGGAGTCCCAGGTGTCTATCACAAAAGATCACAGAATCACAGAATCACAGAATTCTAGGGTTGGAAGGGACCTCGAAGGATCATCTAGTCCAACCCCCCTGCCGGAGCCGGTCCACCTACAGTACATCACACAGGAACGCATCCAGGCGGGTTTTGAATGTCTCCAGGGAAGGAGACTCCACAACCTCTCTGGGCAACCTGTTCCAGTGCTCTGTCACTCACACAGTGAAAAAGTTTTTCCTGATATTCACATGGAACCTCCTATGCTCCAGTTTGCAACCATTGCCCCTTCTCCTATCATTGGTCGTCACTGTAAAAAGCTTGGCTCTATCGTCCTGACCCTCACCCTTTACATATTTGTAAACATGGATGAGGTCACCCCTCAGTCTCCTTTTCTCCAAGCTAAAGAGACCCAGCTTCCTCAGCCTTTCCTCATAAGGGAGATGTTCCACTCCCTTAATCATCTTAGTGGCTCTGCGCTGGACTCTCTCAAGCAGTTCCATGTCCTTCCTGAACTGTGGGGCCCAGAACTGGACACAATACTCCAGATGTGGCCTCACTAGGGCAGAATAGAGGGGGAGGAGAACCTCTCTCGACCTACTAACCACCCCCCTTCTAATGCACCCCAGGATGCCATTGGCCAGATCCAGTCAATACTCCCAATTGCATCCTATACAATCCAACATAGAGAATATACCAAAGGTAGGATTCAGATACTTCACTATGGGTTTTTATACTATTTGAGATAACCTAAGGTGTCCCACAGATTTTTATCTGCAAGTTTCCAGAAAGGTAGTTCCTAGATTGTGTTTACTAGCTCCGTATTCTAGAAAGCAGTAGGGAGCATCAAAGTGAATAAATGCCAGTATTTGGCCACCAACATTTGTTCCGAAATTTCTGAGGTGTAATTTGGAGTAAATCAATCCAATTATATATATATATATATTTTAAAGGAGGCTTTTACAGAGTACAATGTATCTTACCTAGTTTATATACCCTCAGTAGGAGGAGAAAATTGTTTTTACATCTATGTCAGTTTATTTCTGCTTCAGTTTCCCTACAAAGGAACATTAAGCTATGTATCTCAGAGAAGTCTAACTAAAGAATCAAAAAGGAAACCTTTCAGGTTCTGCAATTTTTAAGGTTTCCTACAGTTTTCTATGTAAGTTCCATAGCCCTGGATGTTCAGCTTCTGAGACACTCTGTCTCAACACGTCTTCATGCTGCTGACAAGCTCAAACCTGAACTATGGTGTTCAGAAATGTTGTTCCTCTACATGTTCTAATCATCAGAACCTTGTTCCAGTGGACATTTTTAGAGCACACCTAATTAACTAGACTCCACAAATATGAACTGACAGTAACTGTCTCCTAAATGTAGCCAGAAGAATCTCATACATATTAACCCCATTCTGTCAACGACTTGCTTTTGGTTTGGGAATCTGAGGACATTCCTGATGGGATACCATGAACTTTTTATGATGAGGTATTACAAACCTACAAAGACTTCTTAATCAAAGAATGTTTGAGCTACCAAACCAAAGTGGAGGTCACTGTTCTTTTGCATGAGTTATGCTTCAATACCAAAACAATATTTTAAGGTTTTTTGGCACAAGAAAATGTTGACTGTAGCCATATGGTTCTAACACTCACATAGCAGTAAGAAGTCTTCAAATTAAGTTACTTGGATTTTTTTTACAAATAGAAGATTTTCAAGGGAAAGGGAGAGAATAGGTTCCCTTTTCCCCTGTGTTTTCGAATTATTTATAGCCTGGAGTTGAAATATAGTTGTTATTAAATTCCTTTTCTAATAATATAAAAAATACAGTGCTAATAGGTATACAAGGAAACTGAATAGTGCACTACTTGTGAGAAGATACAGAGATATATTTGCAGATGACCCTTGTATCTCTTTGACTCACTTATTTTTGACAATATTTGAAGAATGAGATTTTAAAAGCTCCCTAGGTACTCTGTTGCCATGCTTCAGTCTTCGTTCAGAAAATCTCTGTTTTGCTTTGTCTTTCTTTAATATCTAAACTTAATTTGTGTATTTAGTTACTAAAAATAAAATGGAGGGTGAAAAATTAATTCAAGAATACCTGCAAAAATTTATTCCCTGTCTGTCCTTCCTGCTCATCTTTTTTTAATGTATTCTTTTATCTTTCACCTCTATAAACATATTAATGATCACCTTGAAAATGTAAAATTCTAATAATACTACAGTTTAATCATGGGAATAATGCTAATGTAATGTTTGTATGAGAAACATAGAAAGGCAGAATAAATACTTTTAAAACCAAACACTTCTAAAAAGACATAATTGGTTTATGAGTAATAAAAAGAAGAAACCTGATACTTATTTAAATTGTCATGTCAAATATTGGAAATCAGTTTATTGAAGTTTATGAAATGAAGTTGCATTGGTATCACAATAATTAAAACTGGGGTTTTTCATCATATTTTGCTGTGATTTCATAAAAATGCAAAATGAGATTTGATCCTAATCTAATGTAACTATTTTAGGAAGTATTCAGGATGAAAATGTGTTTATATTTTATCTTCCTTTATGAGGGTTAATGGGTGTTAGTAAAATGCTATTGTTACCCATAATAAACAAGCTACTACAGATAGTTAAGTATTTACTCTTTTTGTAATTACCATAGAATCATCGAATCGTTTAGGTTGGACAACACCTTAAAGATCACCTAGTTCCAACCACCCTGCTGTGAACAAGGACACCTTCTATTAGGTCAGGCTGCTCAAAGCCCCATTCAACCTGGCCTAGAACATTTTCAGGTAAGGGGCATGCACAACTCCTGTGGGCAATCTGTGGTGGTGTCTCACTACCTTCATAGGAAAAAAATTTCTTCCTAATATCTAATATAAATGTACCCTCTTTCAGCCTAAAACATCCCCCCTCATCCTATCACTGCAGGTCATACTAAAACGTTTGTCTTCATCTTTCTTATAGGCCTCCCTTAAGTACTGAAAGGCCACATTAAGGTCTTCTTGAAGTCTTCTCTTCTCCCGGCTGAACAAACCCAACTCTTTCAGACTGTCTTCATAGGAGAGGTGTTCCAGCCCCATGACCATCTTTGTGGTCCTCCTCTGGACTCGCTCCAACAACTCCATGTCCTTCTTATGTTAGGGATTTCAGAAATGGACACAGTACTCCAAGTGGTGTCTCACAAGAGCAGAGTACAGTGGGAGAATTCCCACCCTCAACATGCTGAGCACATTACTTTTGATGCAGTCCAGGATACAGTTGGCGTTCTGGGCTGCAAGTTCACGCTGCTGGCTCATGTTGATCTTATTATCAACCAACACCTCCAAGTCCTTCTCCTCAGGGCTGTTTTCAATCTATTCTCCACCCAGCTTGTATTTGTGCTTGGGATTGCCCTAAACCATATGCAGGACCTTGCACTTGGTCTTGTTGAACTTCATGATGTTTGCACGGGCCCACATCTCAAGCCTGTCAAGGTTCCTCTGGGTGGTATTCTTTCCCTCCTGTATGTCGGCCACACCACATAGCTTGGTGTCGCTGGCAAACTTACACTCGATCCTACCATGCAAGTCACTGACAAAGATGTTAAACAGCTCCCATCCCAATACCGACCCCTGAGGAACGCCACTCATCACTGATCTCCACTTACACATTGAGCCGTTGACCACAACTCTTTAAGTATGACCGTCCAGCCAATTCTTTATCCACCAATTGGTCCATCCATCAAGTCCATGCCTCTCTAGAGACAATAATGTTGTATAGGACAATGTTGAATGCTTTGCACAAGTAAGTCCAGGTAGATGATGTCAGTTGCTCTTCCGTTATCCACTGACATAAACAGAGTAATGCAGAAACTCCAATTACATTTGATTTGCTGAACCTAATAACATGATTCAAGCATCACATTTTACTGAGGCTAGAGGGATTAAAAAAAATCTTTTGTATGTTAAATCCTAGTAGCACTCTGAAGGGTGCTTCTAACTTACAACTGCTACATTCCACTCTTACTCAAATTACTAATTTACTAACTGTAGTAAATATTGTCTCATGCTGTACTGTCACAAAGGGGAGCATCTCTGAAGCCAGACCAATCTGCAGCAGAATGACAGATTTTGGCAAACAGGGATTTTCCTGAGGTTTCCACAAAATCACAGAATCACAGAATGGTGTGAGTTGGAAAGGGACTCTGGAGATCATCTAGTTTAACTCCCCTGCTAACGCAGGTTCTCCTAGAAAGGTATCTAAATGTGAGCTATAGCATTAAGATCACACAACAATCAATTAAGTACTTGTTCCTAGAGTGAATGAAACTGTGGGAAGCCGAATATTCAGTTTAACCAGAAGATACGTCTGATCAATTGAATAACTCTAGGCTCCACTAAATAGAGAAAAAGTTAATTTCCTGAGTATAGACATTTACTGTTTTTTTAAATGTTAGTGTATCAGAGACAGCTGCATAAACCTGGCATATGCAAGACCTGGCAAGTGGAGAGCAGATGCCTCTTAAATTGAGCCAGTAGATGACTGTTTTTAGACAATAGAGTCCTGGCTCTAGTCCACATATCAGTGTCTACAATTAGGTGCCTACAATTGAATGTTCACAATGTTGTTACATCAATCAAAAATACAGTAGATGCAAACTTACTATGTGACTTAAATAAATAAATCCTAAATGGATATTTCTGAAAGAAAAGTGTAAAGACATATGCATGGAAACTTAAAACTACTGTCTTACTTGTTCTATATTTCCTTTCTTAATTCCATCTCTCTGGCAATATCTTAAATATTCCATCTGATAATATACCAACAGGTTCCTTGCCTTTATTGAAGCATGCTGTAAGGTAGAAAAAGCATCCATTTTATTGTTGTATTTAATAAGTTATATTAAAATAATATTTGGGATAGATATATATAAACACAACTATTTCTATGTAACTTTCTGATGACAACACTAAATAATAAATAATAATAATAATAGTTAATACTTTTTTCTATTTTTTTCTTTCAACAGTTACACAAATTGGTAAGATAAATTTGAGCATGGAGTCTGTAAATCATTTTATAGACTTCCTGCACTCCCAGTAAATGAGACATAGAGCAATGCCTCGGAGTTTTATCCTTACCAATAATATCTGGCATTACTAATGTGTCTAATGGCCAGATAATAGAGTAAGTGTTCTTTGAGAAATTAATAGATCATCATGCATACCAGAAAACAGATGAATGTCCAAAGTATTTAACAGTTTTTAGAACTGAACAGTAGTTTAGGATTATACCTGCACTATAATAATCACAAGTAATGTAGACATAAATTTAACACAAATACTGAGAGCAATACAACTAAAACGATACAGTGCTCAGGATGGTCTTAGAACCAAAGTACCTTTTTCCATTCCTTTTTGAGGGAGTTTTATGGGCCATGAAAAATCTTTGTTGCCCTGTAGCAAGTATGTAATGTCTTACCTTCTTAAAAACCTGCTGTCTCAGAAACCACTAAAACCATAAGTAGATGTTTAAGATTGCACATGGTGAAGTTAACTATATGCTTCATTCTGAACTAGAGCTAAATATATTTTTTTACTCAAGGTTCTCAGCTACAGCTCCTCTGAAAAAGTCAGACATCACAGTCATGCTAATCCTTTCAGAAAAAAAAACATAAAGGAACAAGACAGTACTGGAGATCAACAAGCCTCAGATGTTTCCGAGAGTCTTAGAGAAATAAAATCACACTCACAGTAATGTAGCCATATAGTCACTGAGACTCCCTAGTTCATGGAGATGCCTACTCTCCAGGAAGACACACTCGTCTATTCAGTATAACAATGTTTTCAGAATTCTGTTTCTTACCAGGATCATTTTGGACACAGCAGCTGGAACACAGAGGCTAAATGTACAGCAACCTGTCAACTTCTTAATATATTCTATGCTTCAAAAGAAAATCATACACTAACAATATTTCATAGATGGAACAAAAATGTAGTAAAAAAGTTTTAAAGTTGCAAAACTGTCATTACACTTTTGTAAATCTCTGAATGTGCCATAAAAATGACACTTAAAATAATATAATCTACTGTAGTCAGTGTTTTCCCTCTGGAATGGCATATTTGTCATTAGGTATAGCCTGCTGTTCTATATTACAGAACAATTGTCCTTTCCTGTAATAGGTAATATGTTGACTATCAAACAGAAGAAATAGAACTAGCAAACAAAGAATATGATTCATTGTAAAAATATTGCAAACACAACATAGTTTTACTAGCAGATATTGATTGGAGAACAGTATGTGTAATTAAAGTGCCAAATCTCATAGAATCTTATTCATAGATCATATTCTGTGTTAAGTCAATGAAATTTCTGTTAATAATTATACTAAACATTATAGTAAAATTGTAAGCCTTAAAAACTATGCTTTGGTTTAAACAGAATGCTTCACTTAGTATAGTATGTTGTCTGAGTATATGATAAATATCTACCTGGTATTACAGTATTTAATTTCTTTCAGGAATTTGCTTGATAGAATAAGATCAGTTGATTTACATAGGACTAGAATTTATCACACACAGATTCTGCACTACAAAAAAGTAGACATGTAATCTAACCTCCTTACCTGGTCAAAGAAAGATTACTCCAGAAGGAAAATCAAACCACTACTTTTAAGCAACTAGCTTAATGGTGGAGGAAAAATGTCGTCCCTAGAGGACCAACTTTTGCCATTTTTACTCACAAGTCCATGCAACCATGTTATAGTTTGAGACTAACCACATACATACATTTCAAATATCTGAGTAACGACCTTCCACTTATGCTATCATGATATTCCAACCTTAATAGCCCTGCTGTCTTCAGGTTTTACAAGCTTGTGCAGAAGACAAATAACCTTTCCAGCTTAGGTATTGAAAATATCACACACACTAAGCTTATATTATACAAGTAGTAAAGCAGTCCCAGAAAGAATAGAGGGAAGGAGGGAAAGAGAAAAAAAGAAGGAAAAAAATATTTTTATTAATTTTGTATAGCTATGTATGTCTGTATATAAATGTTTAAACTAAATTAGTGCGACAATAATGTAATAAACTTGTCATCAAAACCAAATCATAATTACAAAACACTAAGAACTTAGTAACTGCTCTACAGAGTAACAACTCTTTAAACCAGTAGATACTTCTCACTTGTATTTTAACTGACTGCAAAAAAAAAAAAAGGTAAATTTTGTAAGTTTGTTAGTCAAATGATCACAGTTAACAAAATTAACTCCAGATGGGTAAGTATAAAAAGAAAATCCTTTATTTAGTTTTTATTAAAATGGCCAAAATTAATTCAAACACTGCAGCCCAGTATTTTCAAATCTTAGCTTTTAATTTTTGTGTCTCCAGATATTTTCCAGATGGACTTTGGCAGAAGTCATTAGGATAATGGTTATGTTATGTCATATGAAGCTGTCTTGCTATTGATTACTTAAGGACCATGAACTGCAGTGCTGAGAAGCCATTTTGTTTATACAAAGAAGAAAAATAAAAGGAATAAACCAAAAATCTTGAACTTTAAAAATTCAAGTGACCTTTTTTTCAGGATTCTTAGAAATTATTTCCCCCATCTATTTATTTTTTTATTTTTTTCTTGCTTTTGAAATGAATCTGTGTACATCTTCAAAATAAAACTATGTAGAACAGTTGGTATCATAGTAATCCTGGCATTTTCCCAAATAAGCTTCCTGCATGTTGGAAATAGCCTTCATTTTACTTAAATGCTAAGCAGATAATTAGTTTTGAAATATACAAATTCAGTATGTTGACAGGTCCTCAGAATACTTCTAGCCTAATCATCTGTTGCATCCCATTAAGTTAATCCTCTCTAACTTAAGACATTCAGACATTTCCTGGATAATTTGCATTCATTAATAATATTATTTATACAGAGGGCATTTTTGCTTTGAGTCATTATAGAAAAAGTATAGAAAAAGCATCATGTGGTGCAATGGTATGGTGTTATCCATATATAGGGGGTTTTTTTTTAGTAAAACAATAAACTAAAATAATTCTAAAGTAAAAATTTCAAACTAATGGTGAATCAGTTATGAATAAAAAGATACTAGAAAGTTATGCATATCACAATGTATTAATGCTGTGATATGAATGTTAAAATGTATGACTTTACTAGCTGTACACATGTTCCATTAGCATGACAGGATACTGTATGTTTTCTGCCTTGTTTTCAATTTTACGGGGATAGAATATTATAAATTTTTTATTCCTCTAGGAATATGAGCTCCCTCTTTAAGGCAGATTGAAATGTGATACCAATGTTTATTACAGCTGTATTGGTTAACTCTTCTGTGGGATGTGCCCTATCTTACACCAGTATTGGACGTCAGTTGTGAGCACACCTGTGGGGGTTGTGCCCAAGTAGAGGAACTCCTCCACTTAGTGACAGCTCCGGGAGAAGATGACTAGGCTAAGGAGTATCAGAGACTGCTCATCATTATGCTACTGGCTGGTGCACACTTGATCAGGTGCAGCTGTTGAACATGCGTGTTTATAACTAATACTATTGTATGTCTTGTAGGCTATTATCTACTAATATTTTCCACTAAGCTCTGTTTTTCTCTTGCATATATTAACAAATTAAAATCTGTAAATCAAGATGTGAAAGAGGAAGGGAAGGAAGGGTGATTCACACATCAATAGCAATTGTTTTCCTAGAGAAATCCAACAAAACAAACACAGCAGTGATCCATAGCAGAGTTGGAGGTTGCAGGTGCAAGACAGCGAGGATAAGAGCATTTGGGAAGTCAGGGGTAGTAGCACTGCTACTACAGCCTTGGAGAAGGTAAATGAAAGGTCACAAAGTTGCAAATGAAAGGAAGACTGAAAAGCAAAACAAATTAATATCGAGCTATGTAAATGAATAGCAATGCATTTAATCAATCAGGAACAGATTCAAGTTATTTCAGAATGGTAAAGACGTGAAGTTAATTCTGAGCAAAACAAAGGCAAATAGAAAGTAAATGGCAATTATTAGCAAAGAAACAATTCTGAAACAGTTTCAGTTAAGTAGAATGAAAAAGTAAATATATATTTCTCTTCCAAGGGATCCCAAAAGCATAAAAGTTGAGCAGCAGTCAATTACAATGGGAGCTATCTACAAAACATTAATCAGGTACATTTACAAGTTTCTACACATGAGTTAGAAGTTCTAAGATGTTTTCACATTCAGAGAGAAACATATTTTTTTAGAGTGTGATTAATTTAAAATATTTTAGATTCCTACTTTAGGATGAAATGTATCATATCGTTTCTGTAATTCCAGTGGTAATCTAGGATATTATGAAAAAAGGATATCTGAATTCTGTGTACCTTACTTCAGATACGCTTTTTCTGCAGAATACAATATGAGTTTCAGATTAAAATCTGTATGAAATTGGCACAGTCTGCTTCTGCAGATTCTCACATTCTTTAGTGCTCCTTAGAAAATCCTACAAGTCTTCAAAGATGTATCAAGGATGTATTAAGGATCACTTGTTATGGATTACAAAATTTAGAAAAACATTTGCTGGATAAGAAACGCAGAGAAATAAACTACTCTCTTGGGTTTTGTTTGTTTGTTTGTTTTCATTGCTAACAGGGATGAGATGGTGTCGCATAAAAGGGTATGAGTCTGCAAGGTGGCTGGGGAAGGTTCTTCTGTTGAGTCACAAGGTTCAGACTGGGATCCTTTGCCGTCTAGGTGTGGCTGGGTCCAGTCTTGGTTAACAATTTATGTCTAAAAGATTACGTGTCAATGCTTGCCTGTTTCTGTCTCACAAAGGACTTGCTCCAAGACAGTTGCATGAAGATGAAAAGACAGTCAACATTATCTGCTTCAGAACCCCACCAACAACTTGCTTGGAAACAAATGCACAGAGTTGTAAAGAAAGATAATTCATTAAGGTGACAGATACAAGTTCAGAATTGTTGTTGATCGATACACTTACTGCAAAAGTGTTACTAATTAATGTTAATATTGCTAGCAATATTAGTAATAGTCCATCCCCCAGAAGAAGGACTTGGGGGTGTTGATTGATGATAAGATCAACATGAGCCAACATCATGCTCTTGAAGACCGGAAAGCCAACCATGTCCTGGGCTGCATCAAAAGAAGTGTGTTTAGTAGGTCAAGGGAGATAATTCTCCCCTTCTGCTCTGCTCTAGTGAGACCCCACCTGGAGTATTGCGTCCAATTCTGTGGCACCCAACATAAGGAGGATATGGAGCTGTTGGAGCAAGTCCAGAGGAAAGTCATGAAGATGATCAGAGAGCTGGAGCATCTCTCCTATGAAGACAGGTGCAGACAATTAGGGTTGTTCACCCCACAGAAGAGGTCTCTCCTGAGACCTCAAAAGCAGCCTTCCAGTACCTGATGGGGACTTACAGGAAAGCTGGAGAGGGACTTTTTACAAGGGCATGTAGTAATAGGATGAGCAGAAACTGTTTTAAAGAGAAAGAAAGTAGATTTAGATTGGATATTAGGAAGAATTTTTTTTCCATGAGAGTGGTGAGACACTGGCACAAGTTGCCCAGAAAAGTGGCTGCCCCCTCTCTGGAATTGTTCAAAGTCACGCTAGATGGGGTTTTGAGCAGCCTGATGCAGTGGAAGGTGTCCATGGCTATGTCAGATGATTGGAACTAGATGACTTTCAACGTCCCTTCCAACCCAACCATTTTATGATTCTGTGATTCTGGGGTTGCTTCCATCCAGAAGGTGAAATGTGTGGTGCTTACCCAGAAAGGCTTACCTGCCTGGGGTGCAGGAAGAGAATATAGCCCTTCGACTGGTCCTTCTGCACTTCAGTTCTCTCCTCACGGGATAATCTCTTTCTCTGTCTTCTATCCCCTAAATTATGTGGTTCCTTCCCTCAGGTGGCATGTTGTATGATTTGAGTGGAGAGACCTGTGCTATGGCCATACACGTATAGCATGTTTTCTATAATCAGGGGTGTCAACTTCAACATGTATTTCACAGGTAATGAGGAAAGGTCATCCTTTGGACAACATCGCCCCCTGGAGGAACAAAGAACTACACAAGTTTTCTGTTAATCTTGTTGACCAGAGGAAGAGTCCCTGCCTTGTCAAAACCTCCTGTTCAGACATATCCTGTGATAAACGAGTGGGCTTGTTGCTCCCCAAGGGTTGCACAAGATTTAGCAAGGTTGTCCTTTAAGTGCTGTGTAGTGGGCCATCCTGATTTTCCTCAAATTCCTCAGTTGTTAGAGAATTTGAAGACAGACAGTTACTTAGATAACAGCAACTATGGAGTTTATGAAAATGGGGAGAAGGAATATTAGTAAACATAAAACACTGGTCTTCAAGGAGGCAGTCTTAAGTAAAGTCAGGAAATACCAACAAATACCACCTGGGATTTAAATGTAAGGTAAAAAAGGTTTAAGGGCATCTGTTTGAAGAGAAAGTGCCAGACCAAATTATCCAAATGCATCAAAAATATACAAGTATAATAAACTAGCAACTTGGCTAGATCAAAATAAATACAGAATAGCATAACCATGCAGGGGAAAAAAGATAAAATCAGAAAAAAAATCTAAGATATTTTTGTATAAGTACAGTCTATTTTTCTACACAGTGTGCTCCATACATGCATATATACAGATATTCACACACTTCTCTCCCATGCTGTCCCTTCATGACAACTTGTCTTCTTCATTTGGGTCTTGAATCATTCTAAATTCAGTAAGTTTCAGAATATGTCAGAGAAGTATCTCATATGCTTAGTTGTCTCTTCCTATTAGTACTTCTAGTTGAATGCTAAAGTACCTTGTCATGTCCTACATCATGCTGAGAAACATGTTATACCTCTTGCAGAGGCAAACCTTAGTATTCCAACAATATATGCAAAGGATCCATGTTTGTATAGTTCTTTGTTAATGTAAGACTTCTCTGCTCTGTTTAATTGGTTTCATTATTTTGCGCAGGGATATACAAACTAGGTAAAGATTGAATAGGTTAAAAAACTGGTTTCAGTAATATAGCAACAAAACCTGATAACCTGTTCACTTAACTTGAGCTACTTGAATATATATATGAACATAAATTTGACATCTAAAAAACCTTGTTAGTGGAGAAATATAGGCATTTCTAGAGTTGATTCATTAGTGCAATATACATCTAGCTTTTATCAAGTGAAAATGACTTTTTTTGCCACTGTCTAGGAATTGTAGAAGAGACATTGGGAATTAGGTCTATAGTATCAGATGGATCTCTCTGGAAGCTTTGGTTCTAAGTCTGGAAACTTTGGTTCTAAAGTCAGGAATGTCAATGCAGTATAGATCCTATGTTTTTTAAGCATTCTGCTGGCAGAATACCAGCTGCCTAGCAGCATAAGTAGAATGCTAAAATATATTTTTAGTGCATCTTCATGTTTTACACATTGCATCTATATTTTATCTTATTCAACAAGATAGTGGATTTTGAACAGAAGATTACTGGAATAAAAATATTGTTGACTTCTAAGCTACATTCCAAAGAGCTGCAAAACCAAGGGAGTTCTACTTTGATGTTTATGGAGGGAATTGTAATACTGAAAATTTCCATACTCCCCCAGGAGTCAGTCTGAAAGAATATATTTTCTGGTTTCATTTAGCATAACACATAAAAGCAGTTATAAGATAGATTCCAATTGTTTGCTTCAGGTAAAGCAGCTGAAAGATGTAAGAAAGTGACCAAGCCCCACCCCTACCTTCTAAAAACAAGCCCTTAGGGAACACCAGTGACCAGAAGCACTGCAAACAGGGCTGGCAAACTCAGTGTGACACATCAGAAAGGACATGGCATGGCAGTTTGCATGGAAGGGCATGCAGGAAGGGTGCCAGAGCTCTTCCAGGTCAATCAGGGGGTAATGCTATCTACCCAGCAGAAAGCCTTGGCCTTCCTAAACTCTGTACCTACCAGGACTGACACAGCTTCCCACACGTAGCTGCAGTGACAACATGCTACCACCCAAGTGTCAGGCCACAGGGTGTGCCCTGCTGTAACACCAGCACCAGACAGCAACAGTGAACAGACCTGTGGGAGGTATCCCGAGGTAGAGGAACTCCTCCACTTATTGACAGAGCTCCAGGAGGACACGAGTAGATTGGGGATTATCAAGAGGTGTATGAGAGAGATCAACTACTGGAATCACAGCCTACCTTCCCTGAGACAGGCCTAACAGGCACACATGACACATGATATGGAGGATTCCCTATCCTCTCTGCACCTGGCTGAACACAGAGACTTAAGGGATAGGGGGCAACGGCAGCAAGTTCCTGCCTGGCACAGCAAGCACATCTCCTTTGTGACTACCTCACCTTTCCAGATGCCCTTGTGAAACAGGTATGAAGCTCTGCAAGTGGAACAATAATGAGGACAATGTTTCATCTAACTTGAAGATGTTAGCTAGGTTATTGGCCTATGTCCTGCATCAAAACCACCTGAATAAAATAAAAAAAAGAGAGATCATTGTCATGGGAGACTCTCCTGAGGAGAACAGAAGGATCAATACGCAGACCAGACCCACTTCTTAGAGAAGCCTGCTGCCCACTGGGGCCCAGGTTAAAGATGTAAAGAGAAAGCTTACCTACCCTGGTACAGCCCTCAGATTATTATCCATTATTGATTTTTCAGGTAGAGAGCAGATTTTTTTGGGTAGGTTGCTACAAGAAGTCTGAGGACAATCAAGAGATACTTTAAGGCCTTGGGATGACTGGGTAAGGGATTATGAGCACAGGTGGTGTTCTCCTTTATCCTTCCAGTTGTGAAGAATGATGAAGGAAGAAACAGGAAGAGCCAGCAGTTCAATACCTGACTCTCAGCCTGGTATCACCAGCAGGATTTAGCATTTTTTGATCCTGGGTTGGTTTACATATTACCAGACCTGCTGACAACAGACGGGGTGTACGTCTCAAATGGGGAAAAGATCTTCGCTCAGGAGAATGGAGGCAATGGGGCTTATTGAAAGAGATTTAAACTAGATTTGAAGGGGAAAGGTGATGGAAACAGGCTTGCTAGAGGTAAGCCTGGGGATGGCATGACAATGCTGTGGAACAGTGTGCTAGCAAGGTTATTTGGTCTGCTGTCTCAGTGGAGGTAGGCGATAGAGATCCATAAAGCAGAAAAGACACAAGGTTTACTGGTGGGTTAGAAACCACAGAAGTAGCTGAGAATGGTCATGTAGAATTTAGGGTTTTTCCCCTCAGAAAACTGGTGGCATCAATAGCCCAATAGTGCATTTACATCAATGCACACAGAATAAGCAACAAACAGGAGGAGCTAGAAGCCGTTGTACAAGTGGAAAACTGTGATATAGTTGCAATTTCTGAAAAAAGGTGGGATGACGAACACAGATTGAGTGCTGCGATATATAGCTACAAATTCTTCAGAAGAAATAGGAAAGGAAGCAGAGACAGTGGGCTAGTCATTTATGTTAGAAAGTGTTTTGACTATCTGGATCTCGATGGTGATGAAAAGGTGAAGTGTTAATGGATAAGAATCAGGAGGAAGGCCAACAAGGCAGATATCGTGGTGGAAATCTGTTATAGACCATCCAACTGCCATGAAGAACAAAAAAAATATTCTCTAAACAGCTGGGAGAAGTCTCACAGTCTCTAGCCCTTGTTTTTGTGTGGGACTTCAACTTACAAGATGTCTGCTGAAAATGCAATGCAGCAGAGAGGAAGCAGTCTAAGAAGTTCCTGAAGTGTGTGGAAGATAAGTTCCTGACACAGCTGGTGAAGGAACCAATTAGGAAAGTGTCAAGGTTTAATGCTGGGCCTGCAAATAAATGAACGAATGACAGATGCTCTCTATTACACCTCTCCTTTCCCAGAAAGGGAAAGGAAAGAGAATAAGGGAGAGACACTTACAGGTTCGAAACTAAACTACACAGCTTTAATGATATATACAAATATATACAAATATACACAAACCCAATATCACTCTTCCCTCCCCCAGTAATGCTCACATGAACCCTGAGGCTAACACAAAGTACAAAGTTATACTCAGCATAGATAACAGCCGTGAGCTAAGCACTTCTAGCAGTGAAGGTTAAGTGCGAACACTACAACAGCTCCAGAGAGAAACCTGACAACCTCAACTGAGAGGAGGAGTAGGCCTCTGGTGCAGGATGACCAACAGGAACCTCCCAGGACACAGGCCATAGATGAAAAAAAAAAACACTTGACCCCATGATCCTTTAGTTTTATACTGAGTTTAATACTTATGGGATGAAATACTTTGGTCAATTTTGGGTCACCTGTCCTCCCCTCAGGAGGAGTGCAGGTGTGACCCCCCCTTGCTTCCCCTTTGTGGCCTTGTTCTGCCTACCATTCTCTAGTAATAATTATAAACATCAGTCCTAAAGACTGACTGAAAAACATGCAGGTAATTTCAGCAAGTACAGCTACTTAGAAGAGACTTAACTGAAAAGTAAAATTGCAAAAAGATGGACCTGTTGTTTGTGAACAGAGAAGGACTTGTAGGCGATATGATGGCTGGAAGCCATCTTGGGCATAATGGTCATGAAATTATAAGGTTTTTGATTCTCAGAGAAGTAAGGAGGGGAGTCTGCAGAACTTCTACCTTGGCCTTCTGGAGGGCAGAGTCTGGCCTGTTTAGGGTCCTGGTTGACAGAGGTCCTCTGGAGGCAGTCCTGAAGGACAAAGAAATCCAGGAAGCCTGGATGCTTTTTAAGAAGGAAATTTGAAAGTTGCAGGAACAGGTTGTCCCCTTGTGCCAAAAGACCAGCCAGCAGGGAAGACGACCTTTTTGGCTAAACAGAGCTTTGCTTGGAGCTCAGGAAAAAAATGAGCATTTATGAACATTAGAAGAAGAGGCAGGTAACTCAGGGAGACTACAGCGATGTCATTAGCCTATGCAGGGAGAAAATTAGAAAGGCCAAATCCTAACTAGAACTTCTTTTCTTTCCCACTACACCAGAATGTCCTATGTAACTTATAGAAGAGCTGAAGAACAATTTTAGCCTTAAACAGACTAATTTGACATGAAATTTGTAGAATATATAAAGAGACGAAGAGATAGAGACAATAATAACTTCCATATTTACCCAGCTCACATGCAGATAGAATATAGGTACATTTTTTTTCTGTTACAAGCAGGTCAAAGAGCAATAATATTCATGATAGCTAATTTAATTAATCTTTACTATTTTACCTTCTGTTTTCTTAACATTATAATGTCAAAGTTATATAATCTGTTAATTCATTCCATTTGTGCCATAATACAAGTTAAGCTATTTAAACATGGGGATATTAAATACATAAAAATAGTTACTTGTTCAATAGAAATATTTTTCTGATAGTGTTAGTTAATATAGAACTGCTTTCCAAACTTGTTCTCATTCAGACCGTGCTAAAGAGTTTAAAAGAACTCAGTGCTTGTTATAATTCACAACTGGTCATATATAAACTTTGCATTTAGGCTTATTCACTGAACATTTCTTAGAAACTATTTTTTGACAGTTGTAGGAGAGTTGTATTTTCATTTATATTGTGATCTAGGATTAAAAAATGCAACTCCTTTAATTTTTGCAACAACTCCAAGGAAAATAAAGTGTTTTCACAAATCAAATCAAATATGAGTAACAAATTACCTCTAAGACATTCTCAAAGACCTGTATAAATGTTTCTACTGTCATTCTGAATGTTTGTGTTTACTGTGTCATTTCCATCTTACAGTTTGATACAAAATCTACAGAATTATATGTGTCATTAGTGTTACACTTCTGTATGCCAGTAGAATAGACTGATAAATTCAGTGTAGTCATCTGCAACATACTTCACAATGTTAATGTTATGTACAATTTAATTGTCTACATGATCTACTTTTTAATGTAAAACTAGTGAGAAAGGATGAATTTTCTAAATAATTTAGATGTTCTAGGTGGACTGTGCCACTACAGATGTAGAATATTCAGGCTAATAGCTGTGTTATAAAAGCTGTCCAGCTGAAAGGGATGGTAGCACCTGAGCATGCTGCTTGCTCATTTTGAGTGTCTGAATCTGCTAAATACTCCAGATGGTTTGAGGGTAAACAAAAGAGCTATTAACATCTTAAGAGATTGATTCATAGTGTTGACATGGTGGTAGTTACTGTACTCAATTGTGGGTGTTAATAAAGCTTTCTAAATATTTCACAGTCAAGGACTTGGTGTACATCTGTTCAATGAATACTAACATCTGAAGCCTTTAGATGGCAATATGTTCTTCATAATATATTCTGCCTTGCCTCAAGCTATAATTTAATAGATAAGGAGATTTTGTGTGTCATATTTGCAAATTAAATATCATTACCTATTTAGAAGTGTAAATAATATAATATAAAAGATACATATCAGCTATTACCTCAACACTGCAAATAATTAGACTTTATCAGGATACTTATACATTCCAGCTTTCCTTCTGGAGGATACAACTCAGAAAGACTTGTAGAGAAACTAATTTTCAGTAACTGCAGTGAAATTCTTCAGACCAATAATCAAGCTGAACTAAAACAGAAAACAATATCCCTGAGCCAGAGGCAAATATTTTAAAGTTTACCTTCCTGCAACAGGGTATGAAGGAATATGCTGCAACGAAAGACAGGTCTATTAATTAATTTCAAAAACTAATAGTCTGTTTAACTTGCTGTATGCTTCTATACTTAGTTAATCCACCTACAACTAATTCAGAATAAAAATGGAGATTTTTTTTTCAAAACATGAGTCTATAAATATTTCTAAGCTTGTCTTTCATTCACAGTGTTTTCAAGACTATCATTAACTCTAAAATATAAAAGTCTTTTAATGTGACATGAGTTGACAGCAGATATCTTTTCACATAAATCCTTTGTTTTCAATTCACAGCACTGCAAAAAGATTATCCTAAACAGTAGAAGGAGGATGACATTCAAATACAAGAACTTTGAGAATCTTTATACTTGTTTTTGACACTTTATCATTTTTTACAAAATAAGATACATACAAGTAACTGATAATTTTATTTTTCAGCCAACAGAATATTGCATTTTCTCCCTTAAAAACAGCAAAAAAAACCCCAAACAAAATATGAGCTTTGGTTATTATTTTTTAATGTTCTCAATATTATTACCATCATATAATTTGAATACCTAAGCATTTAAAACATCAATACTGAAAATCTCTAATTCAGTAATATGAACATTTAACACAAAACTTTTAACAGAAATGGTAAATCACATAAAAGAATGCATACTTCTTAGCTCTGTCATAAAACAGCTAATTTTATACATGAGGAAGTAAAAGAAAAATTAGATAACTATGGTATTCTATTCTATTTTATATGCAGATTTTTTTCACCAGTTTTTTTTATATATCAGAATTGTTCACAAAAGGGCGAGGTCTTATTAACAATTAGCAGTACTTACATCTCAAATGAGTATTTAATTATGTGGGACTGAGCAAAGAATAGCATTCTATTTACTGTGGATATAATTAAAGGAATTTATTCCTCTGACCAGAAAACTGAGTAATTTTTATACAAACACAAAACCACAAAAACGAAACAAAGTCCCCATTAGTTTTCTTAGAGAATATTTAACTGCAGAGATATATACTGTAGCTCTTTTTATTTAAAAAATACCTCTGATTGGGGGTAGCTTATAAAATGTTACAAACCAACATGTTTTTTCAGGTAATTACTGCAAGTATACCTTATAATACTTTTCTGAAGTAACAAAATAAATGGATTGTTCTTTTGAGAAGTCAAGCACAATACCAGTTAACCAATTAAGCTTTTTAATTTCAAGAGATTTTTTGTAATGGCATTTGATGAATTTTTTCAAACCTATAGGGTATGGAAGAAAGCAGTGAAATATAAACTTTCCCTTGTAAAAATAATAAAATGCCTAGTTTCTTTGTCATACTTATTCACCATTGATTCTATTACAGTAAGGATAGAGTTGCGAGAGGTGTCTTTGTCTTCTAAGTAGTACAGACAAAACTGAATGTGGAACTCCTGGAAGGATGAGAATCTAAGGGGTAGACAGGGTTGTTGTGAAAGGAGGGACAGGGAGAAGGAGCTGAACAAATACACTGTGTTAGGGAGCTGAGCCTACTGCTCTAAATGAAGTAGGATAGTAGGTGGAGGAGACTAAAGTATGGGGAGGAAAAGGAAGTAATACTGATTAATAACCCTAAGACCAGGCACTTCTTTACATACTATGCCATTCCCCTGTGGAGCAAAAGTGTCAGCTATCAGCTTGACTTTAAATGGTTTCAGCATAGGTAAATCTGGCAGCAAATCTATAGCTATTATGCTGTCCTGAGAATATCTGTAATATTAGAGTCACTGTAGGTATGCACTATATATATATTGACATTTAGAACTGCATTGGGATCCACATCCAATGCGTATATGCTTACATTTAGGTAAGGGTTCATACCTGAGCTATGTGGCTAAGCTGCCATCATAGTTAGAGGAAATCTGTTGTCTAAACACAGGGAATTTCTTAGGATATTTGAAACATCTTGCATGATATGATATAGAATAGAATTTTGTTGTACCCGAGTAGGAGCTTGGGGCTCGATATCCTGGAGAATCTTTAATATTATTAGACATATATATTTAACAACTGAATTGAACTCCTAGCATGTCCAGTCAGTGGAGACTGAAAAGTGATTCTACAGACCAAATGTATCTATTTTAAGATGAGCTGAACAGAATATTCTACCAGCTTCAAACTGAAGCATTCCAGAAGGGTCAAGTCTCTTGTAGTTCTATTGTCATATCTGCCAAATCCATGCAAATGTTTTGAACAGATTTTGTGTTGGGAAGAGTACTAGCCATTTAATCAGCTGAATCAAATCCTGGGTTTTCCTTGATGAAAACACTTACACCAGATGTACGCACTTGCGTACAGGGGCTCACAATTAGGTGACTGAATTGGAATCTAATAATTCATTGTACTTTAGTCTCCACTATACACAATAGTGTTCACCTCAGCATGGGCAACAGAGTTCTTTTATAAGTTCAGATAAGTTCAGAGTTCAGATTTGTGAGATCTGACTTCAGTGTAGGAGACTTCAGTGTAGGAGAAAGGGACCCAGTGTAGGAGAAAGGGACCTGGGGGTCCTGGTGGACAGGAGGATGACCATGAGCCAGCAATGTGCCCTTGTGGCCAAGAAGGCCAATGGCATCCTGGGGTGCATTAGAAGGGGGATGGTTAGTAGGTCGAGAGAGGTTCTCCTCCCCCTCTATTCTGCCCTAGTGAGGCCACATCTGGAGTATTGTGTCCAGTTCTGGGCCCCACAGTTCAGGAAGGACATGGAACTGCTTGAGAGAGTCCAGCGCAGAGCCACTAAGATGATTAAGGGAGTGGAACATCTCCCTTATGAGGAAAGGCTGAGGAAGCTGGGTCTCTTTAGCTTGGAGAAAAGGAGACTGAGGGGTGACCTCATCCATGTTTACAAATATGTAAAGGGTGAGGGTCAGGACGATAAAGCCAAGCTTTTTACAGTGACGTCCAATGATAGGAGAAGGGGCAATGGATGCAAACTGGAGCATAGGANTGAACCTGCTCCGGCAGGGGGGTTGGACTAGATGATCCTTCGAGGTCCCTTCCAACCCTAGAATTCTGTGATTCTGTGATTCTGACTTAAATGAAATTAACTGTTTGTTTACAACAAACAATACCTTCGTATTCTGGGCAGTATCAAAAGAAATGTGACCAGCAGGTCGAGGGAGGTGATTTTTCCCCTTTACTCCACTCTCATCAGACCTCACCTGGAGTACTGTGTCCAGTTCTGGGGTCCCTAATATAAGAAGGACATGGATCTGTTTGAGTGAGTCTAGAGGAGGGCCATAAAGATGATCAGAGATGTGGAGCACCTCTCCTAGGAAGACAGGCTGAGAGAGTTGGGGTTGTTCAACCTGGAGAAGAGAAGGCTCTGGGGAGACATTGTAGCAGCCTTCCAGTACCTGAAGGGGGCCCACAGTAAAGCTGGAGAGGTATTTTTCACAATGCCATGTACTTATAGACAAGGGGGAATCGTTGCAAACTGAAAGAGGGTAGATTTAGATTGGATATTAGATAAATTAAATATTAGCTATATTTCGATTTGAAATTAGGAAGAAATTCTTTCCTGTGATGGTGATGAGACACTGGAACAGGTTGCCCAGAGAAGTTGTGGATGCCTCCTCCCTGGAAGTGTTTAAGGCCAGGTTGGATGGGTCTTTGAGCAGCCTGGCCTAGTGGGAGTTGTCCCTGCCCATGGCAGGGGGGTTGGAACCAAATGGTCTTTAAGGTCCCTTCCAATCCAAACCATTCTATGATATGATGTTAACATGAACAAATAAGGAGAAACACGGGAAAACATGACTGACACTAATGTATCTCAAGATCATTGTGCTAGTGTTGGGTTTTAAAGAAGTACTTGATGTGCCATAAGAATGTAGCATTGTGGCTTTTTTTTTAAGTGATCTTCCCCTAATAGGAGCTCAAGATGGAAGAAAACAGAGTTTAGGGGGCTTAGAGGGTCACAACTGGAATAGGAATAAAAACTTGACAGGAAAAGACCTACAATAACACCTGAAAATTTAATAGAAACTTGTTCTTCATGAAATTATATTGCATGAAATCAAATGCAAGTATTTTAAAAAAGCTAAATAAAGTATTGTGTATGTATATGCAAGAATAAATTAGAAAGTTTAATAAACAGGAATATACAATTGTGTGCTCATTCCACCAGCAGTTACTATTATAAATGAATGGATTTGGCTTCTAACAAAAATTCATCTTTCATCTTATCTTCATCACCAAGATATTTAAAGGTCTGTGAGTGTTCAAGCAGGTAACAAACATTTAATTTGGAGACTGAATAACACACCTCAGTCAGAGACAGAATTACTCAATGATAAATTGACTCTAATAGACTTTCTGACACTAAAAGTTTTACTTCTCATAAAAGTAGAAGAGAAGAAGAAAAAAAAATGATTGCAAAATCCTCTCTGTATGTTTCCATGCATCATGTCATAATATATCATCTCTGAAAACAATAATATTGAAATCACTATAGAATACAGGAGAATAGATACACAGTTGCATTTATTTCTGACTCAGGAATATTTAACTGGCCACAAGTCCAGATTCTCCTCTGTGCTTCCTGAGGCCTCTGGCAGAAGAATACCCTGATGGAATTCAAGCAGCACAGACAGGTTGGTGTTGCTTCTCAGCAATGAGGGTGGA
This sequence comes from Aegotheles bennettii, assembly GCA_013398125.1. Taxonomy (NCBI): domain Eukaryota; kingdom Metazoa; phylum Chordata; class Aves; order Caprimulgiformes; family Aegothelidae; genus Aegotheles; species Aegotheles bennettii. The sequence continues at coordinate 48,629 of VZRW01005216.1, forward strand.
AGAGGAGCATATAGCAAATTATGAGACTTTCCACATTAGATGTGAATAAAATAACAAACTTAATTCTGAAGTTTTTGGTTCAACAGCTGTAGTTTTTCCAAGAGTGGCCCTGCCTGATCCATGGAGTTTGTTCTCAGCTTCAAAAGAGAATATGTGTGGCTGTCTCTATATGTAGGATTTTGTATATGATCATCTTTTCTTGAAAAATTTTTCAGTCTTGTTAGTAATATCAAATGCACTTTCACTCCCCTAGGTGTCAGGAAATTGAGTTGAAAAGATGGTTCTCACAGCTATAACTTTTGAATTATTTTTGTCTTTAAAAGGGACAGGGTACTATGTAAATGTGTGCTACTTTGAGAATATCTTGCCACTTCTCTTTAAGGAAGTGTTTCTTTATTGTCAGACTGAGAACCCTGCACAGCCTCCCTAATATATCCTATGGTTGTTGAGCTAAACCAACTTGATGATAGTGATGCATCCAAACAAGCCCAGAAAATTCATTAGAAGTTCAGTTTATCAGAGTCTATGTAAAGAAACAATGTCCTTGTACAGAATAATGCTTTTTATTGCTTCCATATTTAGAGGAATTACTTGATTGGACATTTTTCTGTGCCATATTTTCAGACATGTCACTATAACAAAATAAGATATCAGATGAGACATCACCAGATTCTACTAAGATAATACAGATACAGCATGCTTTATTTTATTTCCGGATTCTTAATTTCTGCAGGCCACTTGTTATCTAGCTTTTAACCTTTTACTATTTTTTGAATGAAAAAGAAACTTGAAAAATGTTCTTCTTCAATGCAGGGTGGTATTGCGTAAATAATTAAGATAACCAAGTAGCAATTGACCTCCCTAAATAAAAAGCAAATAGGCAAGAGACCATCACAGAGTTATATCAAGTTTATATATTTTGCATGTGATTAAAATTACTCAAATCCTTTCAAGTTACAAAAACTTAGTTTATCGTGGTTTCTGAACTGGATAAACCAAATCAATTCAACTCTTGTACTAAATATCTATGTCCAAAAATCACTGCAAAGAATACAGAATCATAGAATCACAGAATAGTTTGAGTTGGAAGGGACCTTAAAGGTCATCTAGTTCAACTCCCCTGCCATGGGCAGGAACATCCTCCACTAGACCAGGTTGCTCAGGGACCCATCTAACCAGCCCTTGAATATCTACAGGGACGGGGAATCCACCACTTCTCTGGTCAACCTGTTCCAGTGTTTTACCACCCTCATGGTGAAAAACTTCTTCCCTATATCTAACCTAAATCTACCCTCCTTCAGTATAAAACCATTACCTCTTGTCCTATCACAACAGATCCTGCTAAAAAGCCTGTCTCCATCTTTCTTATAGGCTCCCTTTAGATACTGAAAGACAGCAATGTCTTGTTGGACCCTTCTCTTCTCTAGGCTGAACAGCCCCAACTCTCTCAGCCTTTCCTCATAGGACAGGTGTTCCAGACCTCTGATCATTTTTATGGCCCTTCTCTGGTCTCATTCCACCAGGTCCACGTCCTTCTTTTTCTGAGGGTTCCAGAGCTGGACATAGTACTCCAGGAGGGGTCTTACCAGAGCAGAGCAGAGGGGGAGAATCACCTCCCTCCATCTGCTGGTCACAGTTCTTTTGATGCATCCCAGGGTATGGTTGGCCTTCTGGGCTGCGAGGGCGCATTGCTGGCTCATGTCCAGACTTTTGTCTACCAGTACCATCAAGTCCTTCTTAGCAGGGCCCCTTTCAATCCCTTGATTCCCCAGTCAGTATTGATCATAGAAACACAGAATCATAGAATCATAGAACATGTTGAGTTGGAAGGGACCCTCCAGGATCTTCAAGTCCAGCTCCCGTACCTTTGCAGGGATCCCCAGGGGTCACACCATGTGCCTGAGAGTATAGTCCAAATGTTTCTTGATCTCAGATACTGACTTGAGATACTGATACTGAGTATCAGGTACTGATACTGAAGGCTGCCCTGATCTAAGTGCAGGACATTGCACTTCTCCTTGTTGAACCTCATGAGGTTCCCCTGGATCCACTTCTTGAGCTTATCTAGGTCCCTCTGGATGGCATCCAGTCCTTTGGGCGTGCCAACAGCACCACTTAGCTTGGTGTTGTTCACAAACTTTCTGAGGGTACACTCAAGCCCACTATCTATGTCATTTATGAAGAGATTGAACAGTACAGGCCCCAGCATGGAGCCCTGGGGGACACCACTTGTTACTGGTGCCCATTGAGACATAGAGCCGTTGACCACCACTCTCTGGATGGGACCATCCAACTATTCCTCACCCACAAAACAGTCCACCCATCAAATCCATATCTCTCTAGTTTAGAGAGAAGGATGTTGTGGGGCACCATGTCAAAGACCTTACAGAAGTCCAGATAGATGACATCTGTAGTCCTCCCTTTGTCCACGAATGTAGTGACTCCATCATAGAAGGCCACTAGGTCGGTCAGGCAGGACTTGCACGTGGTGAAGCTGTGTTGGCTGTCTTAAATCAACTCCCTGTCCTCTATGTGCCTTAGCATAGTTTCAAGGAGGACCTCTTCCATGATCTTCCCAGGAACAAGTGTGAGTCAGATGTTCCAGGGGTCCTCCTTACTCTCCTTTTTAAAAATGGGTGTAATGTCCCCCTTCTTCCAGTTGCTTCACCTGACCATCATGATTTTTCAAATATCATGGTATGGGGTTTGGCCACTTCATCTGTTAATTCCCTCAGGACTCTGGGATGCATCTCGTCAGGTCCTGTAGACTTATGTGTGCCCAGGTTCCTGAGCAGTCCTGAACTTACCTTCTTCAATAGTGGGAGGGACTTTACCCCCCCAGTCACTGTCATGCATTCCTTCCACTCAAGGGATGCCTGAGGAGGGATTTCCAGTGAAGACTGAGGCAAAAAAAGTCCTTGAACACATCAGCCTTTTCTTGGTCTGTTGTTATAACTTTTCCAGCCTTGTTTGTCAAGGGGTTCACTTTCCCTAAACTTCCTATTCTGACCAACATTATTGGTTGGTCACTTATTATTCTTTACGTCCCTTGCCAAGTCCAGCTCCAGCCATGCCTTGGCCTTCCTAAATTCATCCCTATACAACCAGGTAGTGTACCTCTACTCTTCCCAGGTTACCTGTCCCTGCTTCAACTGCCTGTGCATTTCCTTCTTGCCCCTTAGCCAGGCCAGCAGGTCCTGACTCAGCCATGTTGGTCTCTTGCCCTTCTTGCCCAATTTCTTGTTCCTGGGGATGGTGAGCTTTTGCGCCCTATGGAAAGTGCTCTTGAAGATCTGTCATCTCTGTTCTGCTTCCTTGTCCTTAAGGGCAGTTTCCCAGGTGGTCCTGTTGATTAATTCCTTGAAGACGCTGGAAGTCTACTTTCCCAAAATTCAGGGTCCTGACTTTACTTCTGGCCTAGCCCAAACCCCTCAGGACCGTGAACTCCACCAGCACATGGTCACTGCAGCCCAGGCTGCCTCCCATCTTGATGTCACCAATCAATTCACTTGTATCACATCCCCTCTAGTAGGGCTGTTTATTTCCTGGTTTAGGAAATTATCTTCCATGTTCTCCAGAAATCTCCTAGTTGGCTACATCTAGCTGTGTCACTTTTCCAACAGATATCAGGGTGATTGAAGTCTCCCCAGCAGGATGGAAACTTGTGAGTGAGATGTGTCTCAAAGCTGGAGTAGAAAGAATTCATCAATAGCCTCCCCTTGATAAAGCAATCTATAGTAGAGACCAACCACAAGGTTCCCTTTGTTGCCTTGATCTCTGATTCTCAACCATAAGCTTTCGACCTTCTCATGGCTTTTCTTCAGAGACAGCTCTTCACACTCTATCCATCTCTTGATGTAGAGGGCAACCCCTCCACCTCTTCTTTCTAACCTGTCCCTTCTAAACAGTCTGTAGCCATCGANAACAGTCCGTAGCCATCGATGACCACATTCCAGTCACGGGATTTGTCCCATCAATTTTCAGTAATTGCAACCAGATCATAGTTTTCTAGCAGCAGGGTGGCTTCTAGGTCATCCTGCTTGTTGCCCATGCTGTGTGCATTGGTGTATAGATACTTCAGCTGGGCTCTCATCCGTGCCACCTTCTTTGAGGAACACCCCTTAATATCTTTAACGTTCTTTGCCTGTATTTCTCTGCTGGTTACTACTGCTTCAGAAGCTTCTGGATCATCACCTTAAGACTTCAAGCATGCTCCACCGTGACCAGCACATCTCAGAGCCTCCAACTGAGAGTCTTTACTAGCCTCCCATCTTTCTAACTCTGTTTTGTCATGCCATGGATTGTTGTGGGCAAGACTAATGTCACCCTCTTTCTCCATCATGTCTAGNACTAATGTCACCCTCTTTCTCCATCATGTCTAGTTTAAAGCCCTGACAATGAGCCCTGCCAGATCCTGAGCTAAGACTCTCTTTCCCTTTTGCAAAAGGTGAGTTCCATACGACTCCAACAAGCCTGGTAGCCTGGTGCCATTTAGGTAGTCCCATTGCCAAAGAACCCCAAATTTTGATGATGACTCCAGCTGCCACGTGTTAATAGATGGTACCCTTCTGTTTCTACCAACATCACCCACAACTGGCAGGGTAGAGGAGAATATAGCCTGTTTCCCAGTGTCCTTCACCAAGTTTCTTAAGGCTTTAAAGTCCCTTTTGATAGTCCTTGTACAGAAGGTACCCTACATTTCCTATAATTGGTATCAATGCAGAAAAGGGAGCTGCAGTGCACCTGTTAAGTTTGTTAAGTTCCCTGTTCTGGATGATAGGAGTACCCAGATGGAGGATGAATTTCAGCATGCACTTGGCTTGCTAGAGAGCACTGGTAGTGAGTATAACTCAGTTAGTACTGCACTGGGTGAACCTATAGATACTCAAATTCATTCAAGCATCTTTGCACAGTGCTTCTTCATATAGTGTAAAATAAAATGTGACATGTTTTGTGCTATGACCTCTAATTGGTTTTAAATTTGGGAATTTTTTGTGTTCGAGGGGTTTGTTTTGTTTTTAAATTATGTGCATCCTTAATTCCATTTGGTTGGCTTCCAGACACAGAAGAATTATCAGTGTAATGTTAGTCAAATACAAGATAAGATTAACACATTTAATGGGCAAATTAATATTTTCAGCTTATATTGCCTAATGGTTTCATATTTGGTTCCCATTTGCAAAAACATCTTTCCACTGGTTTGAAAATATAAAGGAAACTAAAAGTGAGGGTAAATCTAGTATTTTTACCTCATTGACATCTAAACTACCTTTGCTATCTTTAAACCTTCTCAAATAGAAACTTCTCTACCTAACTGGACAAGTTTCTGTGGTTATTCCTCAACAGGGGGAATGGACTATTGTAGACCTATACACATTATAAAACACTCTGGAACAAATTTTCATGTGTCAAGAAAGCAAATTGCAATGTAGAAACAGGGGTAAAGACTCCTGTTTGGTGATATACTTACAAATTCTAAGTATCTTTAAATATCCATTGAGAGAGAGAATGTGTGTGTGTGTGTATATGTATATATATACATGTGTGGGTTCAGAAAGTAGTAAAGGGTTACTATGGTAACAGCAGCTCCTAATTATAACAGCATTATTTGTACTACATGGAAGAAAAAGCTGCTGTGTATCTAAGTGCATGAACAGCAAATTACAGACATAAAGGATTCCAGTTGTTGGTTGAGGTTCCTTGTTACAACTTGTATGATCAGGGGGGAAAAAATCTTAATGGGAGAATTTTAAATTCAACTGATTTTTTCCACATTTTTCTTTTTTGTTAAATGAATCCTATCAATAGGCAGGAGACTTACTAAGAAGCTCAGTTACTTCCTGGTGAAAGATAAAGGAAAAAAAAAAAAAGAAGTTATGCTTGCAGAACTCATTTGCATGTGTCAATGTTTTTAGATGCTAAGCAGCAGACAAAAGATACAGACTGAGTTAATTTATTCTGCTAGTCAATATCTCATCTTCCTAAATTTGAAAAAACTCTCCCTCCAAACCAGCAGCCTTTACTAACTGGTTATGGTGATAAAATTGAGTTAATTCCAGGATTATCCTTAGAACTAATACAGACTTTGATATAGGGCATACTGTCCCTTTCCAGGTAGGGATGCTGTATCTGATTCATAAAATTTATATCTACATAACCTCTATAAGGTTAGTTATTTAAATATTAAAACTAAATTAAGGTTAAATATCACAGAAAAAATCCTGGAGATAAGGAATTCCTTTATGTTAATGAAGATGACATAATATTCTGACAATAACTCCAAGGAATAATGACTCCTCTAAAAAATAACTAAAAGATTAAAAAACCCTCTAAATCTCAGAAAAGCTTTACAAAATGTATTATAAAAATATACCTACTAGAAGTCAATAGCAAAACACACATTTTTAAAATAATTATTATCAATCAAACATCATAACATTTTGGTCAAATGCACAAATGTTTATGAAACCCTGGAGTTTGTTTATTTGCTTTTGATATATCAAATAAGAAATATACACAGAGTAAAATGCTTTACTTATAAAATTTGAATCAAACAAAAAGGTATCAGTTCTATCTGGCAGCCAAGAGTAAATGCTGGGAAGCAAAATGAAAGCTGGAGAAATAGATACTTGGGAAAGTGGTACCCCTGTGCTGCTTTCCATCTTAATCTGATGAGGTTTTTCCATGAATGTTTCAGAGTAATCAGAAGTAGCAAGAGGTAAAATCACTGAGTTACTCAAGAGAGAAAATCTTTCATCAGGTAGAAATGGTAACATAATGCTGTATAAATGAATATGGACAATAATAGTGCAGTAGTATTGTGGTTCTGAAAGTCTATTGCATTTATAAAATGTAAGTGTAGCAGACTGCTTAAGTACTTTCTTGTGGTACAGAGATTTTTAAGTCCATCCTTCATTCTACAATTGTTTACAAGGAATATATGCTAAAAATAACTTAAGGCAAACATAGTCACACGGAAGTTATTAATTGAACATTAATTTTAACCAAGACTTAACACAGTATCTAAACTAATTAGGTCAATAGTCTAAATTTCTCTTTCTTCCTTTTTCAGGAATAGAGGAACAGAAAAATACGTTATTATTGTCATATCATTTAGATACAAAATGATGTTATTCAGGTATTCAGTAACAAAAGAATAATGACCTCTTTTAGAGAACAAGTCACTCTGAGTTAATATTTCTTACTTTTCTACCAGAAATTCAAACCTTTGAACTACAATTATTATTTTTTTCCAATAAAATTTAATATAGACAACTCACACTTGTTTACTTTATTCAACAAAAGAAAAAATAAATATTTATAATCATTGAATTCTAATTCTTTATATTACAATCATTAGATTATTCTTTGTTGCGCAGAGTAGCTAGTATTTATTTCACTAACAGCACACTACAGGGAAACAGAATGAGAGCTTTATCTTTTTGCCTACTCTGATAATGAAGCCTGATTAGCAAAATGAAATACCACAATAATGAGTTGTCATATAATCACTATTAATATTTTTCTTTTGGAATATCAGATGGAATGATTACCTTCAAATACCTGGGACTCATTGCCTGTATTACTTTACTTACCATGTAGTGGAACTGTGAAGGTTTTTATTTTATGCTGTTGGACTTTTGCAGAAAAATAAGAGTGAAAATTAAATGGGCTTGGGAATGTGAAAGCAACAGGCAAAATTTGTTGATCTCTCAATGCTTTCTGATTACTAAAATATAAAATATGGTGTGAAAGAGGAAAGGGGGACAAAAATAATACATGAGACTGATGATTAGCTGTTATACTTTCTGTATAAGACTGAGCTGTGCTCTTATGATCCACTGCAATCATGGAGAGAGTAATGGAGAGAATTTGTCCTCAGAATACTGAGTTACAGTAGATACTGTTCGATTTCTGAAGCAGAATTGTTTTCAGTGTTCTTCTCACGTGCAGAAAGGAATAATCTAGAGAATTATCTGTAGCAGCAGCTGCATATTCTTTTAAAATTTTCCTGTTCTTTGCAAGCCTGCAAGGGGAGAAAATGTTTCTTCTTTTGCAAGGAACACAAATCCATTTACTCCCCTTTCATCACAATAGAATATCTCTGCATCAGATTTTTCTACTCTCTTATGCATCGTGAATTTAGAAGTACATAACCTCCAGGCATCTTAAGGAGGTAGGAATCCTTGGGTTTTTTGCTATTCTCCTTCATGTCTATGTTAAAGAAATAAGAACTCCAATTCTTAATATTTATATTGCAATCCTGTCCAAGGTTAAAGTCAGAATCAGCAGTTCTTTACACTAGTTCTCCTTGGGAGCCAGGTAAACTAAGCTTGTGGCTAAAAACAGTGACTTGACACATTAACTGAAATTATACTTGCACAGGAATATTTTAAATATTGAAAAGGCTTATTTTACTGTAAATATCATCATACAGTTTAGACAGGAGAATTTATGTTTTCAATAATACTGTTTATTTATAGAAGCCTGAGGTAGATCGGCATTTACTAACATGCAAAATGTTTGAGATACCATTCCCTGGGAGTCTGGATGTCTGCAGTTTACATGCATACATACATAAGTGGATGGATGGAAGGATGGATAGATAGAAAAAATGTATATTTCAAGTTTTACAGGTAAAATGAAAATAATTTAAAATATAAATAAGATGCAGTGCAATGATTTATCCTTGTTTGGGGTTTTAGACTATTTTTTTGAGGAACAAAGCCTGTTTTCAAATATTATTAGAGATGCTTCAATAATTGAGGAAGGAATATCTGAATGACTTGGTATGCAGACAATGAAAATGCCCTTTCAGTGTGCACATACAGGAATTAATAATTTTTCTTTTCAAGGTACTGAATTCTTTTGTCTATCAGTTTCATATATTGATGTTTAGTTTCCTGAATGTTCATGTTTATCATGAAATTAAATATAGGCATGTTTTTTTAAGTTCATTTGGTCCTTTTTTTGGGGGGGGTGGGTTGTTTTATTTGTTTGTTTGTTTGTTTGTTTTATAAGAATGATCTATAATGCATTTCATGCTGATACACTATCCTATGTAACTACAACTTCATTAAAACAATCTGTTTGGTATAGAATGATAACATATTAGTTCTTACAGAGTATCACTCAGAAATCAGTAGCTACAGAAACAACCAATTTTCTATATAACATATCAAGCACAATGGTGGTTGGGGTCAAACACAGAAATGTAAGTTCAAATATATTTTTCTGTTGCATGCTGTTCATATTCGTGGTCACTCTAGCTCTCTCAAAAGCTAACTATTCCAAAACTTTTCTTGCAAAGCTTTAAAAAATTTAAATTCTATCTGCATTGTGGAAATTGTCAAAAGAATTAAAAGTAGAGGTATAACTGACTTTTTCTTTTGATACAACAAAGACTGCAAATAAGAGGTTCTAAGATACATATTTCTATATCAGACTTCTAGTAGGTGAACTCTCTACAATTTTCACTATTTACATGGGTTTATTTGTGGGAAAGATTATCTTCTAAATAAACATGTTCACTACTCCAAATTCAATCCTGTTTTTTTTTCAACTAATGAGTTCAGACTCTAATACAGAACACTTAAAGTAGTCTGATGTATGAAAATGTGCCAAGCAAGCATTTGTACAACATTTTTCAATATTCAGGACAAATAAAACTTACATTGTCATTCCTGTACTGAAATTGCTACATCTCTATGTTCAGTGCTGGAGCCCTAGTTATATTTAGAAATCTTTGTAAGGTTCATCATTTTTTTGTATAAACATTTCTCAGAAGACAACTCAGTAATTTAGAAAACTAGATCCTTGAAACATAGCTGCTAAATGGATCCAAACAAAAGCCAAAAAATACTAATTATTAGGCTTTCAGATGGCAGAAATACTAATGATGAATCCAGAATTTTTTAAAAAAGTATAGAGATATTAACTGAAAACAAATTCATCAAATAGTCTTATGTGGCATTCATCTGGCCAACTGCGTATGTGTAGCTTTATAGTGCAATTCACTTGTTCCTAAGGTAGTAATCTAAAGATGCACCACACTCTAAAAAATGTTTATTTCTCTATTGATTTAAAATGAATTTTAGGGTGACTAGCTTAGATTTAGATTCTAGTACTGTAGACAACTAAAATTAGGTGAGATATATATATTTGCATATGCCACTTCTACTAAGGGAAGTCCTTGAGTTTCCACTAAAAAGTTGGAAGTTATTCCTAGGAAGTATTGTGAGATATTTTCCTAAGACTCAAGGCACACGTAAGCATGTGCACCTGATCTGTGTTTGAGACTGGATAATGGGTCAGTGCTTTTCTGTTTTATTTCTATTTGTGGTAGAGAATGCATTCTCTATGAAACTTTCAATAATTAATATTTCCTAGTCAAATATTTTCTGTAAGAACACAGTGGCTGAAAAATGTAAGAAACACTGCCTTAGAATTAGTTTTTAATGATAAATAGAAGACTTGGATATTTATTAGGTGTTTCTGAAAACCTGATAAGCTTCAGTTCTATATGTCTACAACCTGCGACTGTATTTTTTGGGGGAAGATGAAACTGGACATAAAGTTTGGAATGAAGACAATATCTGAGCTCTCAAAACTCTTCTATCAAATTCAAGTCAGGACAGGTAATCCAGTCTTTCTCAGTATTTCAGGAAAAAATTATTATGTGTGAGAATATTGGGGAGAAACTTATTGCAATGTTTCCTGGTAAAAAGGAGTGCACAAATACTCCAAAGAAGTATATTTTATTTTTATTTTGTTTTGTTCAATTTTTCAATGAAATAACTGTTGAACTTCATGGGGATTAACTCAAATTGATGTTAGAGTAACTCTGAATATGATTTGGCCCACAAGAGGTAACACAGTTGTCTAGCTATTCATTTGATACTATGAACTTCATTGTAATTTGTGAAGCTTTTTTTCTGCTGTTTTTTTTCCCTGCATTCTCATCTGTTAAAAGCAGATTTATTTAGCACTGTACCAGTTTCCCAACATTTAGTATTCTTCTTAGACTGTTGGTTTAGTACACATAAAAAATATTTCAGAGACATTAAAGAATAACATTGTCATCAGGGAAGATGCTGTTCATATTTAAAGAATGTGCTGTTTCATTAGTTTTAGATTTTTGTTCTGCTACTGACAGATGGCTTCAGTCAAATAGATATATTCTCTCACTCAAATGTGTATGTGTGTGTAAAAAAAAAAAGAGAGAAACAATAAATATTATTTTATTAAAAGCAAATAAGGAAGCTATGAGTTATCAGATCAGGGCATCTGAAGAATAAATATATTTTATCTTCAGCTTTAAAAAAAGTATTATCATTTACTAACATACAGAGAAAGTTTGACAGAATATATATAATGAAGAGAGAACTGTATTTTGATAACAAAGCTATAGTATGAATCCAGATTCTCAAGCACTTTGTTTTTCTGAGAAGGATTTGTTTAGTCACATCAACAGTATTATCTGTTAAAATCAGATTGTTAAAATCAGATTATTAAAATCAAGTGTTAGTAAAGAATGATTGAAATGAACCTAGAAAGATTGGAGGAATAAAAGGAAAAGTATTTGAAAGAAATTATGAAGAGGATTTGTCAGAGTTGCAAGAAGCAAGGGAAAAAGAGCAACAGAAGACCTTATCATGACACTAGAGTAAAACAAGATATAGAATATTTGAGAATAAGAGTGGAATGCAAGATAGCACAAACATAAAAAAAAGAGAAAGCTGAAATGTAGAGGTATGTGGGAGTTCACAGCAGCAAGCTAAAGGAAGAGGAAATATTTGTAAACTAAGGAGAAACAGTGAGAGAGATAATGAATGTGCAAAAACAAAGAAGGAACTGGAACAAGAACTGCGGAGAGGCAAGAGGTTGTAGGAAGGAGACTTAAATTGTGCAAGAAAACCTGATTAGTGAAGTATGTTTAACTGGCTAATTAAATAATTCTTGATACCGTTTCCAGTGCTCACTCAAGTCTCCTACTTTCTTTTCAACACTTGTATTTGCCCTTTCTTAATTGCCTGGATGTCACTGATTTAATAAATGTGATTTTTCAGAGTTTGTATCTCATCTGGGACACACCTTGATGACATTTCTTAAAGAGATTCTAATTCAGAAGTGGAATCTAAGAGTTTGTGTCTACTTTCCAGCATGTCTATGCATGAAAATTTGACTACCTACTTAAAACTTACCAGAAATTTCCAGACATATTCTGGGAAATACTTATTTAGCTTAATTTGAAATGTGTACGAGATATATGGACTTAAATAGGCTTGATCTATTTGCAGTCAACACACTTGAAGTAATTCATGCTATCACACTTCAGGGGTTAGATTTCCTTCCAAATTGTCAACATGTAAATTTAGGTGTTTAAAAAGTAATCGGAATTTTTAGTTTCTGTTATCATATTTATAGTTAATACAGTCTGTGGAGTCTGAAAAACTGTGTAGTTGATACAGTATACTTATGTAAATTACTTTTAACAAAATGGTTACTCACCATATATTATAGCTACTCAAATGCAGGTACCTAATCTAGAACTGAAAACACCCATAGGATTTGATGAATTTTCTTAAGCAGCTCATGGGAGATTTCATAATGAACCCTGCCTGGTTTCCAGCTCCCACTTTAGAAAGGCTTCTGTCATGAGCCTTGTGTTATACTTTTCTGTTTTGTGCATGTGACCTTGGAGAACCTAGGACAACTTAAATGTTGCCAGACACCTATGTTTAGGTAACTGAACCAGACGATATATCTAAGACCTAAATGTCTTAATCTGAATTAATCCTTTGGGCTTTCTTTATAATTAATGAAGAGAAATGGGCACTTCTAAGGAGCAATATATCTGACCTATTTTTAGGATGAGGTGAATTTTATTTTAAAAGACCCTACTTCTTTTCAGTCAGGACAACGGAAGCCTAGGGGAACTAGCCTGAATATAGAGATGTAGATTATAGAAGTCTAAATTTAGCTGAATGAGTCCTGTCCCATCCCGTCCTGTCCTGTAGGGGTGTAAGTCATCTTGTAAGGACAGGATGACTGCATATAAATATTCAATCATCAGGTCAATTTCTTTCCAGTAAAATAGACAAACAAAAAAGGAAGTAAAGCCAGTGGAAAAGTTAGATTAATCTTTTTGTGATTCTGTGTTAGAAAACAGGGGTTACAGAGTAATTTTTGTTTTGAATAACAGGTAGCAAAAAATTCATTAAAGTTACTAAATGAGAAGTCAAGGTTTTTTCCTTTTTTAGGAAACACTCATATGCAGTTTTAACAAGACAGCTTTTCACCAGAGAACGGAGTGATACCTCTTAATCATACCAAACCAAGGGCAGAATAGGCGTTTAGGAAATTCACAATGGTGGTCCCTGCTCTATGTCTAGGAGAGTGCTCAAATAATCATTTCACACTTTACAGTTAAACCCATCTCATATTGGTTATGGTGATGTAAATTGTGCAGCTACCTGTTTGATATATTATATAGAACTTTACATCAAGGGCAGTTAATAACAAGAGAAAGCTGCTTAAACCATGACTTAGTTGTCAGAGCTCAAGCACTGAGCTCTATTTCATCCCTACCAACTTTTACCTAGTGCTACTAAAATTCACAAGTTCTTTTGCAGTACTACTCTTCTAAACTGCTCACAACTTTGCCTTTAACTTGGATCTCTCAGGGAAGACTCAGACTCAGGACTTGCTTAAAAACAGGACTCAGCTACAAAGTACAAAAGAAGCTGTTTCTTTATTTATTCTGTTAAGACTTTTCTACATTTGTAGCATAATTAAACGCTCATTGATGCAAGGACAGCATTTTATGGTTCTTACTTTAAAACAAAAAAGACAAACAACAAAAACAACCAAGAACAAAAACTAGAAATAATTAATAGATAAAAATAATAACATTGAAAAACATTCTGTTCAACATTGAAATAATTCTTTGATGAAATATGAAGTACTGGCTTATGTTTCACAATTTTTGCAAATTTTCATATAGAAACACAAGTTCTAAGATACTTAGCTTTAGCAACTGAAGAATATATTTCTTAGAATATTTCTGAAGAATATATATTTTAGAAGTTTTCTCAGTATTTTAACCTTTAGAATATTGAGAATTTAAAATAAGAGCGAAAATTTCAACATATGACAGTGCTTTCCTCAAAGAGAGGGAAAGATATGTTAATATATTCACTGAGTGCTTTACATTCACATGTATTATACATAAGCTGCATGTGATTCATGAAGATTTTACGGAAATATCTTTCAATCACAGGAAGTCATGTACACTAAACTTGTGTCCTGCAGAATGTAACTTCCAAAGAAGCACTTAATGAAATCTCATTTTCTTCTAAGAAGAACTTTATTAATTCTAGAAATATAATCCTAAAGCATATTCTTCCTTATTTTATTGTTCCCTACTACTTCTACACAACTCTGCTCAGAACAAAATATTTAGCATCTAAGCACTGTTCAGAATGGTAGTTTTAGGTAAATTTTTGTAATTGAACATGAGCTTAGATTGCAAAAGCTGATTTTGACCAGTAGCAAGCATTGTGTCTTAGCCTTGGAACAGAGTTCACATCTGAGAATTTTATTTGTTCACAAAAGTGACTGCAACAATAAATTCAACAGTAAAATTCCCTCTTCTTATGCTGTTTTTTGGTCCTGTAAATACTGCATTCTTTTACCATTTACTACCTTCTGAGTTTCAAGGAGGCATGGAGAGTGACTCCAAATCCTGCTTTACTATGTCTCAGTGTTTGGTCTCTCCTCTTGAAGTAGTAATGTACTATTTTTGTATCTAAATACGTTTGGGGGTTTTTTTGATCTGGTTATCCTATATCCTAAGCAAGTGAACTGATCACCTTCTTACTGTATGAAAGGTAGATATCAGTTATTAAGCTCAATTTAGTGTTATATTAGATGCAGGAACCTAGATTAGGCACTTTGAGTGGTTGGTTTAGGATTTTAGGTAATATTTAGTTATCTAACCACTCATATTTTTGCCTTTTAGGGATATAAATGGCTATGTATGCACATGTACACTGTGAAACTCTGCTGCCTAATATGTGAATACCTCATAGCATCTCTGGACAATTGTCAAACTGAGATGTTAATTTTGGTATTTAATTGTCCTTGGCATTATTGTAGAAGAAATTATTGTGACCTCATTTACCTTTAGTTTCTATTTTATCTAAGAGTTTTCAAAAATTTTATCTGAGAGATGCAAGTGTAGTAAACAAATTCACTTAGCTTATGACTTCCTCTCCCTTATTCTGTAGTTTTTAAAAAAATCAAAAAACTTTCAAAGTTTTTAATAAACATGGCTTAGTTACATCAAAATCTGAAAATAACATTTATGTTACAGTAGAATAGGAATAACAGAAGGTGTTTCCACTTCCTTGAGTAAGCTGACATTATTTCCACAGTACTTATTTCATCATGGGTTATCTACCTATGTCATAGTGTTAATAGAAGTGCTGAACTCTGTATTAAATCTGTTTTCACTGTTTTCTGTAAATGACTAGCTTCCATATTCATACCACCTCCATCCAAAATAGCTTTCACAAAAGTATGTTGCATAGTTGCGGCTTTAATGCAGTTTAGTATCTGAGAAGGGGCAGAGTCGGCAATGAGAGACCAGCTATGTCTGTATGCCCTCATGAACAACATTTCTAAAATCAGCAGATCTCCAATATTATAATGGTTCTGCAGTTATTGAGATGTTTTGTCCTATAATTCTGACATAATCTGTAATTTTTTATGGCATGAGACTTCCTGTTCATGATCTCTTTTATCACGTTATAAATTTGCTCCTTTTTTACCAGGAATAAATAGTATAAAAAGAAAACAAATAAAAACTAATTCAAGTGGTAGAATGCATCCTGTATCACTAACAAAATAAACAGATATATTGTGTATTACCTGGAAAACAAGATGAGATACTTTTTGTTTAAGGAAGTTGCCTATTCTGTTGGAAGGCGGGAAATGTTTCTTCCAGTGTTACTTACTTCGATAAAATGTCTGCTTTTACTAAACAAAGATCCTAAATTTACTGCTTATTTAAAATTTCTGTTAATTTTCCTTTAATATTAATTGGTATTATGTTTTTCCTCTTACTTTTTTACCATTTTTACATTATTACCTTGATTTTAAAGAAATATAGGTGTTTCAATTTTAAAATAATGGTTCTATGAGAGTGTATTTTTTCCTGAAAACATATGGAGCAGAAGATGATCTTATTTTACATGCTTTTTTTTGAGATATTAATAATTCACAACATTTTTACACAAAGTGATTGAATATAACCTTCATACAACAGAGTGTTTCATGTAAATTTGAAGAGTTTGAGCATCATTTCAGCTTAGACTATCACCTTCATTAAGAAGTTAGGAGATATTTTACTGATACAAAACATGGATCATGAATTGTTTTCTTCCATGGAATCTTTTCCTTCTTCCTTCTGCACAAAACTCCAGGAAAGTTTCACTCTAGGTAACAATGTCTAGTATTCTCATAATATTAGTTATGTTAATACTGTGAAAAATAATTTTCCCTTTTTTTATTCCTCACCTTCTGTTCTATTTAAAATGTTTTCCTTGCATCACTGTGGAATTTGAGGAAGAAGCTACTATTTGTTATTTTGCAGTGCAAATACTCTCACATTGAGTAAAGCTTATAGCCCACTTAAGATAGCACACTTTAGTGTAAAGTGCTATTAGGTGACCTGAGTAATATTTTTGACTTAAGTTCTCTGACTTTTTTTTTATTATCATAGTTATTATCTAAAATAAATACTGGAGCAAAAAAGTCTCACATCAGTGCAATAACTCAAAGCAATGTGCTGAATCCACAGTGGAGGAGTAGAAGGAAACTCCTATAAATATTTTTTATTAGAATACCTAACTCTCTTTAAGCTTTTATTTTTGTTTCTTCCTTGTTTGCCTTGACAACACTGACATCAGTCACTCCTCAGAAGTCATCCCTTCTAGGTTCTTCACCATCCTCATGGCCCTCCTCTGGACTTGCTCCAGTAGTTTGATGTCCTTTTTGAACTGCACAGACCAAAACTGCATACAGTACTCATGGTGAGGCTGCACCAGTGTGGAGTAGAGTGGGACAATCACCTCCCCTGACTGACTGGCCATGCTGTGCTTGGTGCACCCCAGGACAGGGGTGGCCCTCCTGGCTGCCACGTCACACTGCTGGCTCATATTCAGCTTGCTATCAACCAGGACCCCCAGGTCCCTCTCTGCTGCACTGCTCTCCAGCCACTCGTTCCCTAGTTTGGACATACCACCAGGGTTGCCCCATCCCAGGTGCATAATCCAGCACTTGCCCTTGTTGAACTTCATATGGTTGGTGATTGCTCATCTCTCTAGATTGTCAAGGTAATGATTTTTCAGGGGAAAAAGCTTCCAGATGATCCTAAATTGAGTACTGCAACTATTTGGAACATCTTTATTAAAGTAACATAGTAAAAAACATTGAATGTATACTGTTTCTAAAGATATCAGCAGTGTTACAAATACAAGTATTCAGTTCTTTAAAACTCTCTGCTACTCGAGTGTTTGAATATATTACTAATAAATGCCACATTACAGATTTGGTCTAAGCTGTCTTACATCACATTGTAAGACTGATGACAGTTTTAGGCACCAAACAAAAGATAGTTCTTTGTTAATTGCATAGATGTTAAATAATTGCTAAAATGCTGATAAGAAGATTCCTCAGATTAATTTCCTTTTTAATTAAATAATGCAGATATACTTTAAGTGATTAAATTGTCTTTAAAGAGAGATATTAGTACTTTATCACTTTGCATAGTAAAAAGAAATTTAGGAGAAAAGTATAAGTTCCTGAACATAATGACTATTCTGACTGTTCTAAGAGGATAACGGTTATAATTTCAAGAACATAATTTGTTTTCTACAAAATTTAAGTACTTTTCTAGTAGTTTACTTGATAAATTTCTGTAGAACAACAGAAAATTTTAGAATTTTATAAATGTCTGGTAACTTTTAAGAAATAATAATGCATAGTTTAATTAAAATTATAAAAAACAATTGATTTCTTTTGTGTACAGTTAAAGAAAAAGCTTTGAGAAAAACTTAAGAATCCTGGAGTATAAGGCTTTCAATATTTTGCAGTGTGATGTAGTACTGTGCATTTTTTTTAGTATGCATATAATTTTTGTTTCAGTAATCACCCAAAGTTGAATGCATTCTAAAGTACACATTTTAATTTAGGCTGTGTCAAAAAAATATTCATTTTTTCCTTCATTGAATATAAAGGGGGGTGAAGGGAGTACCTGAGAAGTACTATATATAACTGTATTTGTAAGATCTAAAAGTAGGTATGACCAATACATCTACATACATTTTCTTTTTATCATTTTTGTGGATGAATATTGTACTTCATTAAGAGATGTAGAACAACAACAGAGACCTAGCATTATGGCATTTTTTTGTAGCATACTAATGCCAAGAATTAAAATTTAGACCGAGTCTCAATTTTACAAACTGATGTATATGTGAATAACAATACTAAATCTACCTTTAATATGAATGCCTTCTTTGTCTCAGCCTTTACTACTAAAACTAACCTTCAAGAATCCCAGGTCCCAGAGACCAGGGAAAAGGCTGGAGCTAGGAAGATCTACCCTTGGTGGAAGAAATCAAGGAATACTTATGCAAACTGGACATGCATGAGTCCATCAGCCCTGATGGGATGCACCAATTAGTATTGAAGGGAGATGGAAGATGTCATTGCAAGGCCATTCCCAATAATTTTTCATCAATCATGATGACAGGGAGAAGTGCCCAAAGACTGGAGAAGAGCAAATGCCTTCTCTGTCTTCAACAAAGTCGGGAAGGAGAACCCAGGGAACTACAGGATCTTCAGCCTCAGCTCAGTCCCTGGGAAGGTAATGAAAGAGCTAATCATAGAATCCACTTCCAGGCACATTAAGGACAAGAAAACCATAGGAGAAGTCAGTTTGGCTTCACCAAGGGTAATCATCCTGGACCAACTTGATAAACTTCTATGATGAAGTGACTGGCCTGATAGATGTAAGGAGAGCACTGGATTTTGTACCTGGACTTCAGGAAGGTCTTTGACATTGTCCACCTGAAAATCCTTGTAGAGAAACTGTATGGGCTGGATGAGTTGACAGTGAGGTGTGTTGAAAGCTGGCAGAATGGCCAAGTCCAGAAGGTGGTGATCAGTGGTGCAAAGTCTAGTTGCAGGTCAGTGACTAGCAGTGTACTTCAAGGATCGATACTGGGTCCAATCCTGTTTAACATATTCATTTTTGTGAAATCTGGACCCCTGATGCCAACTTCTTCTGGAAGCTTCCAGGTGTTCCTGCCAGCCATTTCCCGATAGGCTGTTTCTTGCCCCAAGAAGGCCTGATTGTCCTGCTGTGGCTGATGGGACATGGAGATCCTGGGCCTGGCCACTGAGCTGGTGAGTTTTATCTGAATAAAATACACATTAAGTGTATTACAAAAGCTGGTGCAAATGGGTTTGGTCCTCTACTGATTTAATGCGAATTTAAATCAAGTCTTTGGTTTTCCCTGAATTCTTTTAGTCTTGAAAGTTTCATAAATGTTTTTGTATGCAAACAAAAAATGAGCTTGGCTGTTTTTCATATCACATGGTGCCATTTAAGAGATACCACGTGGCAATAGGCAACTGTGGGATATGTTAGGGCACATATGGTCAGAGAGTGAAATTAAATTACTAGTGACAAAGCAATGCTGTAAGAAAATGACCTCATCCAACAACTGCTACTAACTGATCTGTACGACTTTCAAACAAAGCAACAGCAAAGACATGTCCTTGTAATATTCATGTAATACGTGTAGCAGTTTTACAGCTCATAAGGAAGGATGAAATTACTTCACCCCATTTTATCATACATTGAAAAAATTTTAAATGGTGCTTCTAGAAGACTACCATCTGCAGGTTTATGAATAAATGACAGATGATTAGCATAAAACCATTACTGTATTGATCACAGGCCACTCTTCTTGATTAAAAAACAGGCAACAAAGCAACATTGCAAAATGTAGAGGTTGCATATTTGCACTAGTAAGTTATCTATATAAAGGTAGGTTTGATAAACATCTAGACTGATCATTTATCAAGGACTTGATCCCAGTCACAGTTAAGTCAAAGGGCTAATATTTAAATAAGAGGAGCTGCCTCTTAAGTAAGCAATCCTCTTCCAAAATATCAGTTGCAGTAACACATTTCCTTTCCAAGCTTGAGCACTTTGCGTGTGCAACAAGATTTCAGAAAGGTGTTTTGGACTTTCTTTAAATATTCCCTTTACACTTTTCTGCTACACTTGGTATTTTGTGGTAAAATTGGGAAACTTTTAATGTGTGAAATAGTCCTGTGATGCTTGTATATAAATCAAAAAATCTGGAAAAACTTTGGTTATAATTAAAATACTTAAAGTCTTGTAGCAACTTCTTTACCAACATGGCTTAAATAACATTGTTTGTTTCTTCAGCTCTTAAACCAATTGAGGTTAGAAGAAACCAGTCTATGGTATGAAGTTCATTATATTTTTAGTGAAATGATCAATCCCTGATCATGATGATTCTTAGCATGACTGAAGAAAGTAAGTGGGATTTATTTCACCTTCAGATAAAGGCATAATACTGTTCCTTTTCATTATATTCTCTGGCATCTTGTCCAGTCAGTTTCTTTGTGGCAGGAAATTATTTATTCTTTATTGTCAGCAGAGGGCAAAACTGACAACTTGTAACATTTATAGATGTTATTTTATACACAAAAGGAAAACATACTGTTTAAAAGATATTCACACGCTTAGAACAAAACCTGTACTTTCAAACTCTGAAATTAGTTTTTAGATGTTAAAATTTTATCTGAGTTTTGGGTTCTAAAAAGTAGGAGAACCTCCACCTTACATTAAGAAAAACATTTTAATATTTGAGTGTGTAAAACAGGAGCACCATTGTAAATTGTCCATGGATGCTTTAGACCAAACTCAAACCAGAACAGTCATCAATCCTTTCAACACTCTCACGTATCATTTTAAGACAAAATAGTGTGAATAGTGTTTGGAAACTAGAACACTTTAATCACAAATAAATGTAATTTTATGTATTGCATGACTTCCCCTATCTGTGGGAGAGATGTTGCAATCCAGAAGAAAAGTTGGGCAGAGCAGCACAGTCATTCCAGCTGTGCATTATTTAGACCTGGGGGAGAATTCTGGTGTTTCTTCAGAGTTTCTCAGATTCTTGTCCTTCTTCTGGATTCCCTGATGAATCTCTCCTTAGTTTACTAGTTATAGGATCGGGAGATAATACTTCCTTTGTGACTGATCCATTCAAATTTGACTAACATTTTCTGATACAAAGTCTCCTTTGCTGGTGCTCAGTATCTGCCTATTCAGGACACTTCTGAAAGTTTGCACTTCTTGATGATTAACAGGTTGTTTGTATAGTTCGTCTGTCTATTTCCCCGAGAGCACAAATATTATTCAATATTAACTCTGTTTGAGACAGGTGGTTGATCATATTTTGTCTACTATTTAAACAGAAGGTTGTTTGCTTTGTATACTACAGCAAAACTTTATGGGTTTATGCTAACAGAGAGGTTAAGTAGGCCGTGATGCATCTGGACAGAATTTTTTCTACTGATACAAGAATAACTGCCCAGTATGGTGCATGTTTTATACTGCTAATTACTGTAAGACTGTTTTCTTGCAGCATGTGGGTGTCTCTGTGGCATTCTTCGATTTATTCACAATTTAATCAGACTAAAATTCTACAGATATGTGACTACAAGGAAGTTACACTAGGGAAATTCAGTCTGTGAAATATTTTTGAAAATAGTTGAATATCACCATCTTCAATGTTTGGAATCTTCAGTAGTTGACACTGAACAAATTTACTGCATATGCTGGAGTATGAATTAGAGGAAAACACCTATAGGTAATAGGTAGATTGACTTAATGTCTAGGTTGCAGGAAACAGCAAAGAAGTCCATTTTATGGAGTCATGGATTAATAATAAATAGTAATAATTTCTTTTACGAAGTGCTAGTTCTGTGAAAGTTCGGTATCTAGTATCTGCACTCATTGTTTAGTCTACTTCCATGTTTAATAGTGAGTTATCTTAAAAATATTCTTTTCTTAGCATGAAATCTTACATACTCATATTGAACAGGTAATTCTCTATAGGTACCCGAAATTGTGTGAAATACACTCTGCTGTAATGACATGCAAGGGATCTAGACTTGATAATGCAGATCTTTGCAAAACATTTGGTGGGGGGGGTGTTTTTAACTGAATCAGCAGTCTGCTTGGAATTACTATCTGATCATACAGTTACAAGTGTTGTTGAAGAAAAATCAAGAGTAGCTTGCAGATCAACAGAATAGATCTCTTTGGAAGCTTTCAAGCTCTCAAGACCTACTTCAGGTCTAAGCACTACCTACTACTTAATAGGCTGGGCTCAACATATGTAGGCTGAATATATTTTGTACCAATTGTAGGAATGTTTCCTCTTCCACATAATATTTGAATTTACAAATTTTAATTTCATTCATATATTTTCTTTGGGGAGATAATGTTATCAGTGAAAGTCAGAAGTTTCACAGAATCATAGAATGGTAGGAGTTGGAAAGGACTTTTGGAGATCATCTAGTCCAATCCCCCTGTAAAAACAGGCTTACCTAGAGCAGGTGGCACAGGATCATGTCCAGGCGGGTTTTGAATGTCTCCAGAGAAGGAGACTCCAGAACCTCCCTGGGAAGCCTGTTCCAGTGCTCTATCATCCTCCAGGTAAAGAAGTTATTTCTCATGTTTAGATGGAACGTCCTGTGTTCCAGCTGATGTCCATTCCCCCTTATCCTGTCACTGGGCACCACTGAGAAGAGTCTGATCCCATCCTCTTGACACCCACTCTATAGATATTTATAAGCATACCTCTCAGTCTCTCAGTCTTCTCTTCTCCAGATTAAACAGACCCAGCCTTTCCTCATGAGAGATGCTCCAGTCTTTCTTCTGAGAGCTGCTTTCCAGCAGGTCAACCCCTAACCTGTACTGGTGCCTGAAGTTATTCCTCCCCAGGTGCAGGAGTAGCCCTTGATGAACTTTATGTGGTTCCTCTTCACCCAACACTCCAGACTGTTCATGTCCTGATGAATGGCATCACAACTTTCTGGTGTAACAGCCACTCCTCCCAGTTTGGTATCATCAGCAAACTTGCTGAGGGTACACTCTGTCCTTCATTCAGGCCACTGATGAACATTGTGAACAAGACTGGACCCAGTACTGACCCCTGGTGGACATCACACTACCGGACTCCAACTGAACTCCATGCCACTGATCACAACCCTCTGAGATCTGTCATCCATCCAGTTCCCAATCCACCTCATTGTCCCCTCATCTATTTATTTTACCTGTGATTGTTGTGATTAAATAAAAAATCACATTTCAGAATTAGCAGTGAAATACTGTCTGCCATATTAAGGTATTTCCAAATCTATTTGGACTTACTTCTTTGATTTCCTGATTTTTGCTGTATTTCTCTGACCAGGATGTCAAAGACTGTGAATCATAAAGAATCAGTTCTTATTCAGTGTATGAGTTCAGTAAGTTTTATGTAATGTGGGCTTTTACACTATAAACACTGTAGTTCCAGCAAGTTACTGTGAGAATCTATTAAATGCACAGATTTCTACAGTCTGTCTCCACTACATCTGATTAAAAAAAAAAAAGTTTGGGTAATTAGAGCTTTTAAAGAATTCATAGATTGTGAAGTGTTACTTGTAATATTAGACTAACAATATTTCATTTTGAAGGATTCAAGGGTATCAGGACCTAGTCCTTAATTTTGAAGGAGTCAAGCTTCACAAGCTTGAACTTGTTTATGTGGTGTGATTAGTGATTATTTCAAAGACCACAGCAAAACAGCCCCTCCTCACATGCATGCAGTTCACCTGTTATTTGATGGCATACTAAAATGTTGTTATAGTAACAAATGGCAGGAAACATTGTACATCACACATTTGTGATGAAAAAAGAAAATTAAGACTACTTTTAACTAAAAATAATTAAAACTAGTCTAAAGTAAAATTACTTATTAATGAAAAGAAAACTATGACTGTGACAGTTATTGTTCATATGATCAGGTACAGACAGCTCTGCTGCTTCTTACTACTTGATAATTTTTATCACAATTCCCACTAAAATATTTGGTTATAATTTTCCCCAAACCTAATTTTGGGATTCCGTATTTTAATTTACATGAAGTTGAGAACTCCGGAAATTAGGAAAGAAGTGTTTCTCTTCTGACATTCACTTTCTCAATGTCTAAGTAATTGGTTAAGAGAGAGATGTCAAAAGAAGGGTATAGAGTTCTTACCTATGGAGTTTATCAAGGAATGGTGTTCAGACTGATGGTCTAATACATTCATTTACAATGCTGACAGAAAACACCTAAAATTACAGTTATGTTCTGGACTGCAGATATATGTGTTGTAGGCGTTTATTTCTAAACACATAATTGACTGTGTCAATATACAAGGATGATGCCTATACATTTTCACATCTTAGCTATTGGAGAAACAGGCCTTGATTCAAGTGCCCACATATAAATATCTGGTACCATTTGGGATATTCTGGAATACTTTGTGTGGTTTCAGGTGTGACTCAGGAAATTTGTTTTTTTGATGTATCTTGTATATCTACTAATCCTGTACAGGGACTGCACACCCATAAATTAATCCAGTTTCTTCAAAGATATAATCTAGTTTAGTATATATGTTAAAATATTAGGTATATCTTTCCATTTTAAATATCTAGATGTGTGTTTGTATGTGTTTAAGCATGTGCAATTTGTAAAAATATGGTATTGTTTCTTTCTGTAAAGTAACAAAACAGGTAAACTCAAGGGATAATGTAAAATTAAGCCAAAGGACAGTACTGTGGTAAAACTGGATAGGAATATTTTCAAACAAATATCATTATTTTGTTTTGTTTATATTGTTCAACATATGATGTGGATTTTTTTATTTTTTTTTTTTAATGCAGTCAAGTTTTTTCAAAACTCACTATCAATTCTAATGGTAATGCTAAATAATTTTTGATCTTGAGTATTCAAATATTGAACTTCCACTGAAATCAGCGAAAGTAATGTTCCCATACATCTGATGTACCTATATATCTAAGGAATGTAGATGGTAACTGAAACCTAGAGGCTACAGAATGGGTATAATAGTATTGATTTATCTCAGAGACTTGTGAAAGGAATGTTTATGAAGCACTCAGCTGCTAGAGTGCTATTGAGATCAATAAGAAAATGAATAGTCCTGTCTTTAAACAAGACTTTGAATAATGTAGAGTAAATAATAATGCCTGGGACCAGCTATAGAGTAGTAAGAGGAAATATGAAAGCTTCTCATTAAACAATCATAATCCTTTCTGCATATGAATAGAAGCATATCTTCTCTGGGAGACATTCAAAGCCTGACTGGATGCATTCCTGTGTGACCTGCTCTGGATGGTCCTGCTCTGTCAGGGGGTTGGACTAGATGATTTTTTGAGGTCCCTTCCAACCTAACATTCTGTGTAATTCTGTGTGATTTTGTTGGGGCGGAGTATAAGAACAGGTAGCTATGTGACAAGTGAACTATATTGCATAAATGTTAAGGAGAGCAATTACATTTTGCATGTATTCTAAATTCTGGCATTTTGTAACACTTCACTGAAGGAAAGAATGACATCAGTGCAGTTCTTTTTTCAATAAAGGCTTGCTCTGTCTTCGTGTTACATATGCACACAAGAGGTTCTCAAGATCTTGGAAAAGTTGGATCCTAGTGTAAGCCCTGAAGAAATGACTACTGCTTTAGAAGTCTCAGTGTTAAAGAAACAAAATCAACAGGATGCATGAAACATGAAAGGGCATCTTGATGTTATGTATACTACAGTTCTTCATATTTTTTCCTTTCCTGTTAATAAATAAGTAATTTTAATGGATATTCTAGATCAAAATATGGTATCATAAACTGTATAAAAATAAGTCACAGGTTTTTAAGTTCATATTCAGCAAAGTACTGAATCATCCATAATATATTAGTTTATATAGTTTTCAGAATCTGAACCTTAAATTTTAAAACTGAAGTGGTTAAACAATAGCATATCAGGATATAGTTTTTTTCAGTTGTAGATCAACACTCATTTTGGAGAAAAGCATTTGAAAAGCAAAGTGGTTAAACTTAGAAAAATAATTGTCCCTAGGAATAAGTTGAAAGAAAAAAACCAAGAAAATTAAAGAGATAATTTATCAAATAAAAAGAGCAAAAGAGAGAGAATATACAAAGAGGGACAATTAAGTACATTCTGATCATTTTTACTAAAAGTTTTCAATAAACTTTGGTAAGAATTCTAAGTAGGATTTGTAAGTAAGCATAATGCAGTTATATATTATATACTTACTTTCTACCCAGCAGTCTATGATCAAATTATTGACTGATTCCTTGTTACTAACTCCCTTTATTCTATTTTATAACCTTAAAATTGTATAAGCAAGCAACAGTGTTTCATATTATGACTTCAAGAGTTTTATGTTTTGAATAACAGTGTTCAGAATACATAATTATGAACATGGGCAACTGGGATAATTTTACTGCTTTCATCTTTAAATATTCACAAGAGATAAAACCTGTGCACAGAGAAGACAGAGAAGAGGAAACATATTATATTTATTAGACTGTCTTTCTTGATTTCTTTCTCTGTTTAATGTGCCACAGGAACTTTGGTTGCAATGTTATGCCTTGTTGGATTTTATTAGTCCAAGGATTCTAAATCTGTTTTCTTTTCTTTAAAGTTGTCATCAATTGATATATTTATTTTCAGAACTTCATTAAATTTTTCCGGGCTAGGGAAAGTGTAATTTTTATGTTTCACTGATTAAAAAAAAGGGAAACTGAATAAAAAGAAAAAAATCATTGATAAATCACTAAATTTCCTATACAAATTTATATTTAATAACACACACATACACTTAATTTTTGAATAATAAATCTTGCTGACACTTAAATTGATGTTAAGTCTGAGTAATACTGTTAATGTCTGTGGTTTTATCCTCTGTCAGCTAATTATAAGTTATGGCTGCACTTTTCAGAGTCAGACTTTTCCCTGATCTGTAAGTGTCAAACAACAATGACCCATGCAGTATATTTAAATCTGTTTAAATATATTTCAATATAATCTGTATGGCCTTATTAGCTTTGATGGTAATTCATTACAGCACTTTTTCTTAGCAACACTATCCATTTAGTAGTAGCACTTTGCATTATCTATAGACATTCTAATTCAAATATAATTCAGATTATCAGTTCTGTTTTTCAAGAACCATGATTTGAATAAATATAATTTAAAAGTGATGTTCATATCTCAAAATGGGAATTCTACTAACAGAAATACTAAAATACAATTAGCTGGTTTCCTTAGTCCTAGACTGTACAGCTGGAATACACCTGTGGAATAAATAAGTAATGTGGTAGTTTCAAAACTACTGTTAAATAAATCTGTATAAAATATTTAGCAGACCTTAAAGTCAGAACACCATATTGAGTATACTATTGACAGCAAAAAGGTAAACAATTTCTTCCCTGCTGCTGCTGTTGTGAAGTCCTGAGCAATTAAAAGAAAGCAGATATACTAGTGGAAGCAGTTCCTTATAAATATGAAATTATTGTCTTTTGAAAGTGTACATTTAAGAAATCAAGAAATGTTATTTAGTCAATGAATAATTAAAGTGTTCCCTTAAAAGTGAAATATCTGGACTTTATTATTTCCACAGTTCCTGATACTCCTTTTGGTTACAACCTTCAGAAAATGGCATTATTGATTCCCAAGAATGTCCACTTGGATTTAAATATCTGTTTTATCAAAAGAAATGGTGCTTTAGAGAATTATTGGAATAAGTTGGTTATACTTTAAAACATGCTGCTGAAGAAAGTACTACAGTCACTGTTAGCAAAATTACCATTTGTGCAGAAATTGTTTGAAACATTCATATAATGGTGAACGATCAAACAGCTTTAAGTGTGGAACATTACGATCATTCTTAGTTCATGCTTCAGAATTGCAGGATTCTTATACAGACAGGATGGAATGTCTCTCATTAAACATCTACTGAAAGATATATACTGAATTTTATGGTGTGACTGCCTTATGAGAAACATTTTGAAACCTTTTGTAAGCACCTGTATGAGAACATACTTGTACTAAATACACCACTTAAAACTATTTATGGAGTGCTTCCTCAGCACCAATAAATAAATTGAATATATTATAACAAATTAGTGAGTGGACAGGAAGAATTAGGAATTAGGACTTGCATTGTTAAATACAATCTGTCATTTTGAAATTTTAAGGATTTTTTCTTTTCTAAATTGTATTACATGCATTATTTGCTGTGAATTCTGCCATTCATTTATCTAGAATCATAGAATCATAG
>VZRW01005218.1:0-20640 GCA_013398125.1 Aegotheles bennettii
GGTTGGAAACAAGGAAATCAGATATTAAAAAATGTAAATGAGAGGGAAATTATAAAAAGCATACAGCTCCTGTCCCTGAGGGAACAGCTGTGTATGCTAATCCCTCCTGGGCTGCTCCTTTTGGATCTCCCTTCCTTCCTTCCTCCGTCCCTCTCTAATAGCTCCCTTGTTCCTGCTGGACAAAACCGGCCCTTTGTGGCTGCTCTCAGAACAACATTAAAAACAGGAATAGGGAAATTGTAAACAGGAGGCTTTTGGCCTACAGGCCAAGGCACACACCGGCCTCTGAGGTCTACTTCATGCTAAGCAAAGAAACAGATCTTTGTTGCTAAAGGGATTAGGGCTGTGGGATTTGGGAGGCTCGGCGGAGGCATTCAGCTGGCCTGAAGTGGGGGCTTTGTAAGGAGATACCTCCATTCTGGGGCCGCCAGCGGAAATGGCCACGCTCTTTATGCCATCGGGGTAATGCGATATTGTTGGGCGGCTGAAGGGCTCTGGTGCAGCAGGGCCCGATCGACTCAATGGCAAATTCTTTCCCTGCTAAATAGATGGTGGTGTAATTACCTTTACTGGATGGGGGGGGAGGGAAACCATCCATCTTTAACCCTTAGGTGCTTTAATAAGAGCAATTGCAGCAAGATAGCGCAGGGTTTGCCCAGGGACCGCAGTCGTGATGGGCTTCCAGATGAGCTTCTACCACCTGAGACAATTCCATATCAAATTCCTTCTGTGAGCAAAGTAGTGCATGCCATCCATTGCCTGTGTTCCTCCAAGGCCCCCTGAGCCCACCTTTGCTCTGCACCCTGCATGGTGTGGTGATAACCCATGCTCCATGCTCTCAGTATTTGGCCACCAGAAACACCAGGCTCTGCATCCCACGCTGTGGAGTTCTCCCTGCTTCACCCCGCGGGAGACAGGGACCAGCTCCGTGATGACAAAATAGAATCCCAGACTGGTTTGGATTGGAAGGGACCTTAAACCTGGCACAGGGTTTGAACCATCCAAACCCATTCACCAAAACCACCCCCCTCGACCAAACCCATCCCCCTCACCTCGTCTTCCTGCACCACTGCCCAGCATTAAGACTGCAGGACCCTCTGTGGGGTTTATGGTCGGGAGGTTTTGTGGAGGGGAGTAGGTGGGGTTTTTTTCCTTTTTTTCTTTTAGAAATAATCAGCTAACTCCTTTCTGATGAACAATAACCTAAACTCAGGTTGTCATTAAGATTACTCCTCAGTTACACTCAGCCCACAGCACCGACAGGCAAGTATCACAGATTTTTCCATGATGAACTTCCAATTAAGTTCCCCAGCTGAGCATCAAATCCACGACAAGAACATGAACACGAACACCACGGCACCACGAGCCCCTGCACTGCCACTGTGCTGGGAATGAAAGTCAAACCATCCCCATTGGCACCACCGTGCCCTGCCCTCACCTTCTCACAGCGCGGGGCACCCAGAGCTGGGCGCTTTCACTTCTCTTAGGGATAACCAATAGTGACTCATTCTTTTCACCCAGAAATGGAGAGTGTCTGCAACTGGGGAGGTGGCTCTGCTCTGGAAAGAGAAGAGAAGTTGGTTGCAACATTTAGAGAAAAATACGAATACAAATAAAAATACAAATAAAAATACAAATATTCACACCTGGGGCCATCAGTCACAAAATCCCGCCCAGGGAGGGGGGGGGGAAGAGCTGATACTGATGCTGTTGAAGCTATTCCAATTTTCCCACGACACAAACTGTCCATGTGTGAATGAAGTTCATTAGAACCCATTGGTGTTAAGTTCACAGGTAGGAGGCCATCTGCAGCGTTGCACCAGCATCACCCCAGCTGTGGAAGGAGCTCAGCAGCACCCTGCTCTGCCCTTTCAAGACTGTCTGGCCTGATAACTAACAAAAATTACAGGTAATTTTTTATTTTTTTCATGCACTGTCTAAATCTCAGTCTCTCACCTTTTTGGCTCTAGTTTCGGACTCTCTTCCCAGGAAAATGTTTGTAAAAATACTTTGCTATATTTAGAAAAGCGATTCATTGAAAGTTCATTACTGGCACCTGTCCTGCACGGCGGCGCTAGGCAGACCCCGAGACACTTTCTCCTGTGACATGGCACTGCCACACTGATGGCCAAAGCAACGCCCACGTTTGCTTTACAAGAACTCTTTTTTTTTAATTCCAGCTCCCAGAATCAAACGATTATGTGAGGTTTGCTATGTCTATTAAAAATTATTGATTCCAGCCCCCATGACAAGCAAGAGTCCTGACTCCCAAGAATGGGAATAAGGAGAAGGGGATATTTATGGGTTTGATGGTGTCTCGTGCAGTGTCTGCTCAGATGTGCAGCACTGCTGACAGCTATCTCTGTGCCTGTCTCCAGGGCTGTCAGTATTTGGCCACCAGAACGTGTACATTTGGATGATGTGACCAAGCCCAAACAATACCTGGATTTGAGGTGTTCCAGTGCTCCAAGGAAGGAGCTCTATCACCCTGCACCCTCTCTGAGGTCAGCACAAAGGCTCCCTGCAGCTGAGAACTGGGAACTCCAGGCAGGGGTAAGCCCTCCCTTCACCAGCCCTCTCTCCATCCCTCTGCACCGGTGTGGAACTTTCCTGATAGCACATCCTGCTGCTCCACCCGCCCCAGAGCTTCACACCTGGCACAGAAAAGTCCAGTTTGCTCGTGTTTGTTAAAAAGGGAGATGGCAATAAAAGGCAATGCTTGAAGACATCCCTCTGGCCTGGGATTCTGAGCTTTTAATATCCCTTCAGGTCTGGGAGGACTCAGGCGCAGCAGAACAGGCTGGGGGCTGAGGGATGGTAACTCTCTGACCAATTACAAAGTAATTAAAAGACCCACCATGGGCTCCACAGAGAAAGCTTTGCATGTGGACTTCAATTATTATACCACAGTCTTGCCAGAAAAACACAAGAGAGGATCTCAGGCAGCTCGGAGGATGCACATGGCTTGTGTAGGTGGAGAAATCTAAGAGCTGTTACTTTGGGTAGGAAGTGGATTTTCTCTCTCCTATAATCTTGTTAAATTACCCTGTTTTTAAATCAATGATTTATATCTCTCTCTTGAAATCCAGAAGGGAAAGAAAAAAAAAAAACCTCTCTAAACAGCAAGTATGTGACAAGCAATCCATTTTCACTTTCATTTATCCTCACATTGCGAGGCTCACACAGCAAACCAAAAGTGTGAAAGGAAACTACTGGGAAGGACTG
The DNA here is from genome assembly GCA_013398125.1 of Aegotheles bennettii. Classification (NCBI taxonomy): domain Eukaryota; kingdom Metazoa; phylum Chordata; class Aves; order Caprimulgiformes; family Aegothelidae; genus Aegotheles; species Aegotheles bennettii. Next base: position 3,226 of record VZRW01005218.1, read on the forward strand.
GTTAAATAGAAAACCTTGGCTGAAACGGATGGAAAACAGATTTCCCAGGCTAGGTAAGCATCAGAAAATAATACCTAAGGTTAGACATCCGAAAAGGGAAGTAGGAAAATATTTAGGGATTTGCATAACCATTCGCAGCCTAAGAAAAGCACAGAACAAGAGTTTCATCACGAGAGGACGTTGGGAAGAGGTGGTGGTGCCAGGAGGTGCCGTGATCTCCGCTGGGGAAGGACGGTACCTGTGCACAGTGATGGTTTTCTGCCAAGTGCCCCAGTACAGCTGGTTGAGGATTCCCAGAGAGGCTTTCATCCGCGATGCTCGCCGTTCAGGTTTCAGGGAGTCTCCTCTCCCTTTTACGCCAGTTCTGCATCTGTGTAGGTCTGGTGGCTTCCATGGGGAGCCATCTCTTAGCAACACTCACAAAAATGAAATCAACCCCCGCACAGACCTGAGCCAGAGGCCACACCACAGCCAGCGAGCACTGCTGCACAGGGGTTACACCAACAGCCACGGATTTTCAGACAGGGAAAAGGAAGGAATACCAGGACATCTGAAATGTCTACATAATGAAGTTCTATACACTCTACCAGTGAATGTCAGGGCAACACCAGCAACCCCAGTGCTGCCTCTGGGCACACCACCATCACCTTCGGCTGTGACCATCATCCCAAGGAGCCGGGTGAGGCCCCAGGGAAAAGCAGGGCTGGGAGAGGTGCTGCCCATCCCAGCATGAGGTTTCACCAGCTGCAACAACACAGAGTCAGGAGGAAGCACTGGAATCACCCACAGATGTCTTTAGCTCTGCTGACTCCCTGCTTCTTCCCCCAGCAGGGAGAACACAGCCCAGCACCGTGAGCTTTCCCACCACAACCCATGTTGCTGTTGGTAGACCCATGGCTAAGCAAGACGTGGGGGAAGGCAGAAGAGCCCCTTTCTATTTCTGGGCTCTGGGTGAGGTGGATGGAAATGACCAGGCTCCCGGTTCCCGTGGGAAGCCATTAATAACCTCCTCAGCACTGTCACATCCTTTAACATGCGTGCTATTGTGGGATGCTGAGAGAGGAGCCACTGGGCCGGTGAGCACGTGGGCTCCTTCCCCCACACTGCCCACCAGGCACTGCTGGGACGGTCCCACCGTGCCCCAGCCCTGGCCCAGCACAAGACGAGACTTTGTGCGTCTTTCCCTGCTGCTGACGGCGCATTTGGGAAGGAAATCCTCCCACGTGGCCACAGCGGCTGCGAGGGGAAGAAAGGCAACTGTTCATGGAGACGTGCCTGCTTCAAACCAATTAATGTAAAGAGCTTATATGAAGGGATCTCACTTAGATGCAAATCCCCTCTTGTAAACAAACCTTACAGGTCTCAGTCTGGGTCTCCAAGGCAAGCTCCAATCTGATTAGCCCCTCCACATGCCTTGAATTCCCTCCTATCATTACCAATGAATAAACCCATAAATTCTTTTTGCCGAGATATATTAAACACTTGCTAGATTTCACCTTGAGGTGTCCTTTTCACTGATATTTAGTGAAGCTGGGACCTCTTGGGGTGAAAGTAATTTAATGTGTGTCTTTGCACTGGTTGTTGCCCAGACCCCCCACCCACGCGCTGCAGTTTGGGACCTCCACACACTGAATTGTATCTCCCACTTCCACACCACTCCTGACCGTTTCTGGCTGAGTGCCTAAGCCAGAGAGCACAGCATAGCTCAGCGTATTAAAAAAATTAAAGAGGGCTTGTTCCTGGGTCAAAACCAGCCTGATTTCTTTCACTTGCCTCTGACATCGCTGGTTTCCGATACTGCTTAAATACCGAAAAGCAGGACAATAATTAATGAGAGCTAACTGAATATTAAGAAGCATATATGTCATTTATTTGGGTTTCTTCTCTGTCTTTATAAGTGGAGTCTCTAGGTGGTACCTGGGGTGTTCACACAGAGGCGTGTGCTTTGCTTCTCTTTTCTTGCTTAGAGTCAGCCTTTGCTCAGGAGGAGAAGTCCTTTCCAACAACACACCTCTTCCAAACACGGACTAAATCATTTGGCCCTGCAGCAGAAGACAGCAAAAGATGCATTTCTGGAAGGAAAGAACAAAAAAAACCAATTTTTGATGAAAGGTGAGCCCAGTGCCCCTGCAGGCTGCCTGAGGTGGCAATTCAACCCCTTGCCCAGGAGCTGCAGCTGGCAGAGGCAGGCACTGGGAGAAAAAGAGAAGAAATCATCTCCAACCTGCCGAAGGAGCAGCAGAGACATGCATGGCTGTCATCTCATTGCTGTCCTGCCCCAGGAGCCCAGCAGCTCTTCTGTCAGCCCCAGGATGTCCCAGTGGTACAGAGCAAGGGTCTCCCACCTTGGCCCGGAGGCAATAGAACAGGAAATGTTGGTCGGGTATGAAAGTCATCAGTGACATTTGGGTGTCCTGTACCTGTGTGCAGGGCAGAACCTACTGGAAGTGGCTGGGCTGCACTGAAACCAGTGCCAGTAAACGAGGAGTCTGCTGGAAAGAGAAGAACCAGTGCTGGGAACACTTGTGATTTTGGCATGGAAAGTGTTACAGAAAACATGCCATAAAGTTCCTCCGAGGCTTTAATTTCCCTCCCTCCAATCTTCTTTTGATTTCGATCCCCTCCTTCCCTCGTGTCCTTTGAACTTTTAAAGAGGCACTTTGAAGACATGTCATAAAGCCGAGTTTTTATTCATGCTCTCCTCTTTGATGCTCCTGCTGCTGTGTGAAGTGCAGCCTCGCAGGATGCGGGAGCCAGAGGAGCCAAAAGCCGAGATGGGAAGGAAAGGACAGGAAAGTAAAAGTGTGGCCCCAGTGTCTGTCAGTAACTTGCTGGGGACACCCTTAGTCCTGCCGAATGCATTGGCTCCTGGGCTGCATGGACCTGGTGTAACTATTCCCAACCTGCTCCTCCGAGGGGACTGTGGGCTGGCAAAGCCCCAGGGGGAAAGCAATGGGAATCATCAAACCACAGAATATCAGGTTGGAAGGGACCTGAAGGATCACCTGGTCCAACCTTTCTTGGCCAAGACAAGATGGCCCAGCATCCTGTCAAGCTGCCTCTTGAAAGTGCCCAATGTTAGGGAAAGAGGAGCAGCGGGCTGGGAAGTCCTCCATTCCAAAGGCCATCCCCATCTCCCGTGTACTCCCAGTTCCTGAGATCTAGGAATAAAATGCCAGAGGAGGCAGCCTACCCTAGGGAAAGAGAAGGGATCAGCAAAAAAAAACAAAACAACAAAACCAAACCAAACAACCCACACCAACCCCAAGAAACCCCACCTTCAAAATAACTCTGCCAGCAAGCAGGTTTCATTTCACCAACTCACACTCACTACATCTCTCCCACTTCCAGATGCTCCAGTGATAAAAGACTCTGCTGTCAAACATGCAAAACAGTATTAAATAATAAAATAAATGATGAAGTAATCCTGGGCACACATACTACACATTCACCAAGAACGGGTCCTCAGCTCCCAAGTCCATCCTGCAGGAAGATGGTGACGCTGCCCCAGCAGAAGGAAGCAGGTGCCAAGCTCACCACCAGCACCAGAAGAAGCGTGTGGTTTAAATCACCCTTTCTATGTTGAAAATACAGAAATAAAAAGCTCAGAGCTGCAGCCCAGGCTCAGGTTTGGTGACATTTTTCCCCTCCTGAGCTTCTTTCTCAATTAGAATGGGCCATCTCCATGGCGAAGCGGCTGTGGCAGGAGGGCTCCGTGGCCACCGGCCAGAGCCTCTCAACTTTGTTTAACCTTTGTGTAGGGAATTGCATTAGCACATGGGAAGAGAACCTCCCAGAGAGGACACACAGATGTTCAGGCATTGGATAAACTATGAGCAAGTCCATGGTGTTTATCAGCAGGGACGTGGGGTTGGTTGTGGTTTTGCTATTTTTAAAGGCTGACCAGTGGTAGGAATTATTCGGAAAGAAGTGAAAATAACCCCAAAAAGTGGTCACAGGGCTTTTGAAGTAATGTTTTTCCTCGGTGGCTTTTCCTTTTTTTACCTACAAATACTGATTTATTTACATATTTCTTTTTTTTAATTACAGCCCAGTATCTGCTCCTGACACTGAATGCAGTTGCTGCTGGAACAGGAAATTTTAACTTGCTTCCAACCTGGGAATTTTGCACTTTAAACTTGAGATAAGCAGAGAACTTTGCTTTAGAGACTCATGTTCCCTGACAGAAGATAAATATTTCCAGAGGGGCCACCTCACAAACTCTGAGAAACCAGTACTGCAGAAAATAGCAAAATCTGAAGAGCTATTACAGTTCTAGTGTGCATTTACTAAATTATCCCCATTTAATACACTCCTCTCTGCTCACTCTTTAAAAAAACACTAAGATATCCACATGAAAATTATTTCTTTTGATTTTGCCTAACTTGGCAGGCAGCTGTTGGTGATGCGAGGAGCTCAAGCTCTCTGCTCTGTGATTTAAGCCCAAGCAGGTCTCTGGAGGTACAACCTGGCCATCGCTTCTCCCTTGACTCCATGTAAGCAGGCACAGGCACGCTTGCACCAAGGTGAAAAGTTTTCCAAAGTGCTTCACGTGCAACAATTAATTTCATCACAGGTCAGCTTGCACTGCTCAAAGATGTGTTTTTAAGCCAACTTAAACCCCATAAACCACTACACAATTCCTGGCTTCTATATCAATAACAGGCTGACTTTTTATGCCAATAAAACCTGAACTATTGCATCATATTGTGTTACCTCCAGGCACTGACAGGTGAGCTCTGGTGAATCCCCACCCCTCATTTGAGAAGTTACTGTCCCGGCCAACATCAGCAGGACCAAACTTTCAATCCACAAAGGGAAATCACATGTCTGAAGCCACAGAGACACACAACTCCACAGAGCTCAGAAGTTGTGGAGAAAGTGACTGAGGCTCAATCATTATCAACACTCAAGCCAAGCAACAGCTGTCCTGCCCAGAAGATCTTGAAGAGGACAAGCAAAGACCTGGTAAAGCAACCATGGCTCTTCTTGGTGGAACCATGCAGCGCTGGGAAGCACCACTGTCCCCTGGTTCCTCCTGCAGCAGCCACCTTGACACACGCAGGCTTGAGGAAAGCAACCAAAGAGAAAAATTTTAGGCAGTAAATGAAAAGGGAGCAATTTGTGAAGGGCATTTTGTGTTCCTAACCTACAGCAGATTTTTTTTAAGACTTGTTTAAACATCTAAAGCTGCAAATATAAAAGCTGGCACTACCCAGAAACCCAGTGCCCAGCCTGGCCGCATCTTGGCTACCCAAACATCATCCAAAACTCAGGCCCTGAGGTTTTCTTCCTCCTTAAGCCATGTTCTCCCACTTGCAAGACGTCTTAGATAACATTGGCAGAGCGCTTTAACACGGAAAGTCCAAATTCCCCTTTATAGAGGCAAAGTCTGACAAAAACAATGGAAATAGGCTTCCAACAGACAAAAAAGTGACTCCCTGGCACACGCATGAGCCCACGCAAACCTTCCGGCCCACCCTCCCAGTGTGAGCACTGGTGTTTCCATTAAGCACCTGGAAGCTCAGAAAGCATCCGAAGAAAAAGTAAACTCACGATCAGACCGAGCATGACTTTCTGCTGGAATATCTACAGAATCACTCAAAGCAGTTTAGCCATGGAAGGGAGGATTACCCTGTGAATTTGAGTGTCTCTTCTGACTGCCATACAGACAGGAACCCACACTCAGCTGTCGGAGAGTATTTGTCTCAAATTATTGTTGGGAAGATCTGCCAGAGGAGACTTCGTACAGCAGTAGGTTGGAAACACGCCTAGATCTGGAACCACACCAAACTTTGGATAATTTTGGCCCAAATCTGGACCAGGCTGCCACTCCAGTCTCCACAGCATGACCCCACAACCAAGGTGGGGTCCTGCAAGCCTCAGCAAGGGGATGCACCTTAACATGTCTCGGAACAAATTACCCAGAGAAGCTGTGGCTGCCCCTGCCTGGCAGTGTTGAAGGCCAGGTTGGATGGGGCTTGGAGCACCCTGATGAGGTGGGAGGTGTCCCTGCCCATGGCAGGGGGTGGCACTGGGTGCGCTTTGAGGTCCCTTCCAACCCAAACCATTCCATGATATGAAGGTTGCATGGTGACCACCATTCATACTTTGTACAGACCATCTCTCCCCTGTCCTGGCTGTGAAAGCTATAACATTGCCTGCACGGGGAAGTTATGTTAGAAGACTAATTAATGTATTTTGGATGTCTTTTAATAGAGCTCCGCAGCTGGAAGCAGGCAGGGAGCCAGCGCCACGTGACTGCTCCATTCTCCCTTGGACACATTTCAGGAATCTCTTCCCTGAAGTATCCAGTTGTCCTGCACGACTGTTTTTCCCTGCAAAACTGAACTAACCAATGTCTGGCTGCAAGTTATCCTGGAGGAAAGGGGAGAGGGGAGTACATGAAAGCTGTTGTACACCAAGCCCTGTATTATGAACGTGCTGGTGGTACAGCTATGCACGGTGCTTTGCTCCACCATGTATCTCCACGCAGGCAGAAAGGCTGCGAGCGGATGAGCGTCTGCCATGGAGAGCAGTTTTAAGTGAGGTTATTACATTCTTGACTTAAGCCCATTTTTCTGGTTTCCATGCAAACGTCAATGAATTTAAAAAGGGAGCATTCAGCCCAGGCCTTCCGATTCAGACAAAACACAGTATCTCTCTCTATGGGATCAGACTCATGCTTGGCAGAGAGGTGAATCCAATGGATTTCTTCTGCGTCTCACGGCCCCGGCTGTCTCAGAGCACCCATCCCTGTCCCCTCCAGCAGCTGCTGCAGCCATTCTCACTAGCACTGGGCAGAAACACCTCTTCTAAATGCACAGGGATATATATGTTGCACCTCATGCATGCACACACACACACAGGTGTGCCCAGGACCAAAGACAACAGGAATGTAAATATGGTTTACACCTAATTACGGAAAGTACTTTGGCAGGAGGCGGCCAGGGGTACAAAGAGCTACTATTGAGGTTCCTCAAGCCATGGCCTCCATTCAGCACACAATTGGCAATATTTAGACAGCATGGGCTAGTTCCTTCCTTTGCAAGGTAACTTCCTCCACCTGGCACCCTCAGGCAGGCTATAAAATGACCTTAGGCTTAAGGACAGTGGCAAATAAAATAAGCAGTCAAAGGAAAATCATGCCTGCTTGCTCACTGCCTCACCACTGCTGTTTCACAGTTCTCCTCTGCTTTGTCTTCTGGGCACAGGCAGCTTCTCCGGTTGAGCGGAGCTGAAGAGCTCCCGTGGCAGATGCCCCCATGCTGCCCGGCAGCAGGCAGGGCAATGCCACTGCATGGCACACAGCAGCTGCACCACACAGGCTGGCAAGTGTGCACCACACCTCAGATGGGAAGTGAAAACTAAAAAGACAGCATGCCAATTAAAACTTACTTATTAATCCCAAAGGAATTTCTGTTTGGGTTCTGTCTCTCCCATCTCTCCCCCTCCCATTTCCAGCCTTCCCCAAGCAAACAGTCTCCTACAAGGTGCCCAAATGTTATCTTGCCCCAGGCTGGGCAGCCTCACCAGCAATCCCTTTCCCTCTGCTCAGCGTCCCTTTCCTATCTGCTACCCGTAACACTCAGCTCCAGACCACAGGGTGCATTGGCTTCTGAAAGTCTGGCTCTAAAACCAAATAAAAAGCTTTTCATTGACACTCAGATGTACATGCAGCAAGTCAAAAGCCTTATTTTCATGTTTTACAGTGCTCCCACCTGAATAAATTCATTTTAAGTGCCACTTCTCCATTTGTGGATTAGGAAATGTTGGGAGGTCTGGATGCCATAGCTGGGCACGAAAGGCAGTGTGTTACCCAGGGCAGGAGTCTGTCAGAGCTGCACTAACCTGAACCCATCGTCACTGTGAAGCTTTGCAGAGCACTGCCCCACTGCCTCAGACCCACAGCCATGGACAGCCAGCCAGCAGCAAGCCCGCTGCTCACAGGAGGGGTGGTGAGTAGCCTGCTGAGCCATAGTGGTGGAACCTGAATGCAGCATGGACAAAAATTACTAATCTAAAATCTTCCCTAATCCACCCACCTTCCTGCTCCCCTTGGGAGCAGAACAGCTCCAGTACACTGCAGGGTTTGCTGGAACCAGAACCAGCGTGGGGGAAGGAGGGTGCCCACCATCCCTCAGCAGGAACACACACACAGCTCCAACTGGGCTGGGGTTCCTGCACCCACCCAGTTTCAACACAGAGGGGATTCTGCCCATTTTCAGCCATAATGCACAGCATTGCCTTCAGTTACAATGTGCCTGTGGGTCCAAACACCACTGCCATAGGTGTGGGTACACTCACCTTACACACCAACAGCTACGGCAGAAACCTGGAGAACCAAAGTGCATGGGGTTGGTGGCTCTGCCTACATCTAATTTTCCAAGTGTTTTCAGTCACATGGAACAATAGCCCAGGTGTGTCAGAGCACCACTGGCCACCAAGCCAGAGGACAAAGGTCCCAGAAGACCTGAAGCTCTGTCCCCAGCAGGAACACGTCCCGTCCCATCCCATCAAACAAAGGATCAGCAAGCTGAGCATCTCTCATAAAGAAGGATTTGCAGGTTTAAAATTCAGGTCACAATCACTCCAAAAGCAAGAGGTACTGTATAAGCCTGCTTCTTCCCACTCAGTATACAAAAGGTCTGGCACAGCCCTTGGGAGCTCTCTAGAAAAGCACAGGTTTAAGACTATTCCACTGCAGCACACGGTTCCTGACTCCTCGCCCATCCCAACCTGCCCAGTAATGCAGGGACAGAAGCACTAGGTGGCAAAAAACGCCAACAGGTCCCTGTTAGCTACACTTTGGAAATAAGCATTAAGCTATCTATAAAATTCCAGGCAGTTTAATAACAACCACGATGGATACCAGCCCATACCCCCTCCAGTGTGTTCCACTGCTCCCAGTGAAGGGATGGAAGCCAGGGCTCACAATTATAGAAAAAACAGGGGGAGAAAGGGGTTAAACCCCAAACTGTTGCTGAATAAGTGTTACCAAAGTACAAACAGCATCTTGTTGGATTTCTGTAAGCTGTTTCCTTCCTGGTAATGGCAGTGTAATAAAGCATCAAAATAAACAGTAATCTGGAAAAAAAAAAAAGGGCTGGAACTGGTCTGTATTCCAGATGAGAAACATCTGCAGGGGGAGATCAGCAGAGCTTTTCTCCGTTTCCTGGGCAATTAGTTGGACAATGCTGCACTCTTACAGACAAAACCATTCTCCCAGCCTCTTCCACCACTTCATAAATTAAATCAGTGTTTTTGGAAAGGAAGGGAAAATCAATAAATACCTCTAGATAAATAAGAGTAGAAGAGTCCCCTCAGGTGGCGTGGAGATGCCTGTCCCTGTGAGCACTTCCTGCACAGCCCTTTGCATTTCTAGCTGCATTTTCTCAAAGGAATGGGGGAAAATAAACCAAGCCTCAAATGCTTTAAAATTTAAAAACAAGATCACAATTTTTCTTATACTAAAATGAGTATAAGGGTGGGATTAGACCAATGTATTGGCTGTCTGACGTTACCAGACAATAAACAAGGCCAGTCGTATCACTTTTGGAACCACCACTGCCAATTATGAAAGCTTTGTGTTTGCCATACACATTGATTAGAAAAGCTGTTTATTTGAACTAATAAAGCAGTAAATGAGCTGAAATTGTCTTTTCTTTATTTTTAATATGATAAATGGAATAAGCTATGAGTACATCTGTTCCCAGCCTCTTTTCCACAACATGTTACGTCTGAAAAGCCTGGAAAGTGTTCTCTGCTATTCCAACATTTCAAGTTAATGATTTTCTGCAAAGCATCACCTACAAAACATCCATCAGTGCTTGCACGGTTTAATCCTCATTCTGCATTTCCTGCACCTTCTGAACTAAAGCCCATTACATGGGGAGGAGAAAACAGGCACTAACCTACAAATGAATTGTGGGCATCGCAGCCCATCGACCTGGCAAACATTTCTTGGCAGGTTGGCACGCCTCAGACATCTGTGATCATGCTCTTATCAGCCAAGGCTTTGGTCAAGGCACCCTCCCACAAAGCCCAGGAACCCCCCAGCCAATGTCCCTGAAGCACTTCAGCTCCAAATCTTTGATTTATTTCAGAAAAGTCAGCAGGATGATATCAGAAAGCAGTCAGAGGGCCAGACACTGTGCTCTATTTTAACCACAAAACTATTTTTCCTCTCCCATTATACTACTTTTTTAAAAAATCATGCTGCATAGGTCTGTGAGCCTCCCCTGGGAGAAGCCCTTGGTCACCTTGAACAGGGATATGCACATGAACTGCTCCGACTTTAAAAACATTTCCACCAAACAGCAAAAGCAAGCCTATCCACCAATGCCTGCAATACTGCAGCAGCCCTTTTCTCCAGCAAGACGCCCCAATACTACATTTTTCAAAGGAGTAAATGTTGAACCTCTTTTGTTGCCCAGGAGCTGCGATGACAGAGCACATCAAGCCAAATCCATGGTGCGCTTTGGGGGTCTCCCGGGGTCAGCTCAGCTGGAGCTGGGGATGCAGACCTGTCCCTGCACCACCTACAAACGGGGGCTCAGGAAAGCAGCAAATGGAGGGGAAAAAAAAAAAAGAAGTCAGCAGATAATGAACACTTTATTTTTGACTGTGGTCAAGTAATTTGCTTTCCTGAGAAGGGATTTTTTATTTGTATTTAGTGGGTTTTTTAGGGCAGCCACGGTGAACTTGCTACATAAAGGAAAAGCAAACAGCTGAAGAGTCCTCCCTGGGCTTTGATCCTCCCTGCCGAGAGCAAACCATAAAGTGTCTGTTAAAATCCTAATCCGATTTAAACCTGCTTTTGAATGTGTTAGGGGAGGAGGCGCGGGCTCTCGCTGCCCCGGCCAGCCCAGGTCTTTAAAGCTGTGTTACTCTGCTTGTGCAAGGGCACTGCCTGCTGCCGGACAGCCCCTGCTTTGGCCAGAAATACCCACCCAGAGGTGGAGCTCATTCGAAATGGGCAGTTAGCACATCCCTTTATTCAGCCCTCAAGAGGGAACAGAATCCTCAGGGAACATCAGGGAACCGGCCAGTTCCTACTGATCACCAATTAACGAGGTGCTGGTGCTGTGCACAGCTCTCCAGTAACTGAGCTCAGGTGAGGGATGAGTTTAAGCACAGCAAGAAGCTTTTGCTGGCAGTCGCTAACAAAGACTTGGAAACCCTGTGGTGTCAGACACTGCTCCACTGCCCGCCCAGGGAGCTGCACAGCACACGGACACCCGGTGAATGGACACACCTCGGGGCGCAGAGTAGGAACCCCAACACCAACAAGACTCTCGTAACCTGCCCTAGCAGGTCCCAGAGCCACTGAAGGAGCACTGATCCTGGGCAAAGCCTGGGCACCCTGTTCTTGGGAAGAGGCGATGCCATGAGCCAGCCACCCACCCACCCAGCGCCCCTGCGGAGCTCCACCAACCCCCCCCCCGACCCTCAGCAGGTGCTGGAGCACCAGCAGTTCCGGCCAAAAGGCTTTGCTGAGCAGCTCTGAGACAAACGGTCAGCTCCTTGTTTTGTCACTTCTGAAAACACATCAGCAGGAGGAGCAGGGAGTGACCGAGATGCTCCCTTCACTGCTGGGCTGAGCACAGGGCAGGCTATTAACGGGCGGGGAGTGCACTGCAAACCTAATGAGTGAAGTTGTTTTATGAGCACAAAGTGTCCTTATTCTTCACAAAATGGAAAATTTGTAAGATGTCTGCAGGCAAGCCAAGGAAAACAGAAGCTGCATGCCTGCCGTGGCACGAGGGCACAAACGCTGTTATTGTTACTGTCACAAAGCTGCACATCCAGTCACACCAACTACCAGGATGCAGAATTCCCAATTTAAAGAAGAAAAGCAAAAGTACTGTCAAAACGAGCTGTGCTGGAGGCCCAGGCAAGCTTGACTGCATTCCTTCAGCTGGTACAGCGCTTCCTCTTGGGAAGAAGAGGGAGGAAATGGGATCCCACTTACTCCCTATCAAGCAGCATCTGTAATCTAAATGCACAACAAAAAAAATCCCACAAATGTCTGAAATAGGTTCCAGCTGCCCTGAATAACCCAAACCTCCCCCCAGGCACCCACTGGCCCAGCCAAAAGCCACCAGCGTCCAGAGCCAGCACTTGCCACCAGCCCCTTGCAGATGCAGCATCACAGCAGAGCATCCTCTGTCACCTCCACATCCCACTGCACAGAAAGCACCCAGGCAATCAGAAACTAAAGATTACTTGTCTAAAGAGAGACATATTTCTGCAAAGCTTCACAATTTGGGGCAGAGTTACTGAGGTTCAAAGCACAAACCCCCTGCCCAGGAGCACTGGCCTTGCTCTGTGTTACCAGGTGGAGCTGGGCTGTGTCTGTGAACACTCACGTGCATACCCCAGCTGTGCACTGCAGCAGGATTTTAACAACAAAGCCCTTTTGGGACTAAAGATGTCCCACTGAAGAATACCCACACTCATTTGTGTTGAAGAGCAGAGGACAGAGGTGCAGCAGGAACGCTGGCTGCAGGGCAATGCTGCCTGGGTGCAGGGAGCAGAGGGGGTTACCTGCCAGTCCCTCACGGCACAGCAGCAGATGGGGTTTTATGCCATACATTGCTTATTTCAACAACTTATTATTCTCTGGACCTGGCTGTTTTGCTGCCAACAAAGAGATTATCTACAAATGAAAAATCATATGTATGCCTGCAGCCCAGTGGCTCTGGGATTGGAGCAGCGTAGGACCGTGCTACACCAGGAGCTGTGCAGCCAGGACAACCCCAGCTTCAAAGGGTTGATGGAGGAGAAAAACAGAAACTTTAAAGATTTAGGATCCTCACATCTGGATTCTGTCATTGTAGCAGGATAAAACAAAGCTGTGAGCCAACCTTCTTTGGTCAAGTGTGGATCAGAAGATGAACACGCACATCGCAGCTTGGCCGCCGTTATTTTCTGTGTTCAGCCCACTCAGATCCAGCCAGGAGCAGAGATTTCAACCTGAAAACGAAGGCCCCAGCACACCAGCATCAGAAACACGCTGGTCACTGGAAAGATATCAGAACAGTTTCCTTGGCTGGGGCCGAAAAGCAGCAATTTTGCCTTGGAACTGTTTATAAATCCCAGCTCCAGAAAAGCTGAAGGGGCTCAATGTGATCACAGACTCGGTAAAACGAGTCCGTGTGTCTGCAGGACCCAGGTGTCGGCTTGGGGGAGATGGACTAGTCTGGTTCTTAGGGGGAAAAAAACCCTCTTCCATGTGCCAACGCACAGTTACAACTGCAGCTCTCATGCTAGTGGACCCCAGCGTGAACATGATCTAAGAGCTGCTTCAGCCCAATAATTAATTAACATTTTTCAGGAAACTTCACAAGGCATGAACAGGGGAAAGACAACATGAGGAACCTCCCTGCCTTCCAAGAGCAACTTTTAAAGAGCAAAATGACCTTTACTTGAGTAGAATGTGCTTATGTAGCAAGAATGTTATATATTTATTAAACAATCTCTTTTCAAACAATTACAATACACACCCACACCATATGCAAGTACGTGAGTCAAAAACTCTGCTTTACATCATACCCAGCACTTTCAAATGACATCTCCTTTTTCCGGGGTGGAAAATCACAGTCAGCATTTGTATATAAATATTATTACACAGCTTGAACGTACAAGCCAGGAAACAGAGCGTGCTGCATGACAACGTGCTAAAAATTCCTTGCTGCATTTTTTTTACATGAAGAAGCCAGCACTGTGTGTACAGTAATCCCATTGTCACACACAGCATTGTGCTTCCAGCCACCTGCAGGTCACACCGCCACGGAACCAACGCTTCGGCCTGAAAACAAAGCACAAGGGCACGTAGGAAACCATCTCCTCATCCTGTGGTACTGATGCACTGCTCCCCTGAACATTACATCTAACCTGTGCACACAGGAAAGCCCAGGCTATTGTCATGTGCTGACTACACACGTGCCTGTGAACGGGAACATTTTAATGAGGAGTGTGAGCATGTCCTCCAAAAAGAAACCCATAAAGAGATCATGTTGGCACACATTCTCTTTGAAGTAATAATAATATTAACGTGTCTTAATAATATTGCTTTATTTTAATAATAAAAGTAGTCTTTATTAGACAGATTTTCTACCACAACAATCCTCTTTCCTAGCCTACAAGTGACCAAGAGTGCCAAAGACCACGACCTGACTGTGTTTTAGGCTAAGATCAATTTTAGGATCAGTTTACCCTGCAATAGCTTGAGCCTGTCTGTTGAGTGGGATGCGATCCAAATTCCCCATTGGAGATTTTAACTTGCTATTCCAGGGCTAAAGACAGCCATTTAATAGTCCAGGGCTTTTCCATCTTCAAGCAACAAATGACAACCTGAAACTGGAATCTCCAGCCTTCAGTTCATCAAATCCTAATCCCCCCCATCACATGGTGAACTCCCTACTTTACTGCTAAAAATACACCAAACTGGCCTAAGCTAGCTGCTTAAGTATCCATAAATAGGGGTTTGTTTTTTCGAAAGCCACACAGTTCCATGTGCCCACAATGTGCTGTTTGACTTTGAAAACAAAAACACTTCCACTGGAGATACACACTGTTCCACTAAACAGGGCTCGCCAACCCCAGAGGCATGAAAGCCTTAAATGGGGATAAACCACGGCCAGAACACGCCTATCACAAATCTCCCACTGCCCAAACAGCCAGTGCTCTCTGGGACACTGCAGCATTCGCATGGAACAATTTCAGTTTGCAAGCACCAAGCTCACCAAATGGAATAATAAAAGAAACTCCATTACTAACACAGCTCCATGGCAGGGATTGTGAGGGCAAGGCAGACTCTAGGTAGGGCTGTCCCTAAACAATCTTACTGGACAACATCAGCACCTTTGGGAAGTCATTTCAGGCTCAATAAGTGAGCCGGGGACACAGAAGGGACATGTGGCATCCCCCTGAAGTCTAGTTTTTTAGAAAAGAAGTAGCTCAGTGCTAAGGTCCTGCTTGGGATGCAGGGAACAGGAGAAGTGGAAGGTGGTGGTGGGTTCTGTCCCACCTCTGGTTTCACCACTCCACCAATGGCACCACAAGTTGCTGAAGAGAACAGCAACTCCTTCGTGCATCCTATGGAGCTGCTGACTTCAGAGACCTTCAGGCCAGCCCACAGGGGCTGATGAGGCTCCTGCATGAAATACCTCAGGGATTTTATCCATAGGATGAATCCACAGGATTTTATTAATCGTATCACTGAATTTGTCTAGATATGACAAAAAATGAGGAGGACTCTCTCCCCCTTCAGCTGCCCAGCTTCTGCCCGGGATATTGATCAGCAGATTGGCCCCCAGGATTCAACATTCTCAACAACTCTGGGGGGCAAAATTTGACTTGATTACAAAAATTCAGGGTCATTTCTACACTGTAACTATTCCATTTCTAATGACTTTGATAATTACAATCAGTTTTGAGGTGAAATCTCAAGTCTCTTTCAACACATACTTTAATGAAGACAAATTCACAAAACCAACTAATAAGAAAGCCAAAATATCCACAAATAAATTCTCCCTTCTGACATTGATCCTGTCAGAGAATGTCAGACATAACTTGGTAGTCTTGGAAAGCATTAGCATACATTAGATGGACAGGAGACTTTGCTTTTAAACTGAAAATGTGGGGACTTAGACTGGACTGAAAGGTAAATCTCCCCATTCCTATAGCTCTGGTCCAATAAGCCCTCACATTTTTATATCAGTTTCTCTTCCGTTTTCCACTTCCCAAACATTTCCTGTTGGTCCCAGAGATAAGAAAAGCTCCTACACCACGCTGTGCATCAAAACATTGGTGAAGACGTGCACAAGCACTTCAGAATGTTTTCCCTCCGAGGAACTTGCCCGTCACATCCCATTACATTTGAAATTTGGGCTATTTTTGCCCATGTGCATCATTCAGCACTTGTCCTCGCTGGCTCTTGCCTGCCAGGACGATGACTAACTTTCTCCCTTCGTGTGTTCCCTCCACCCCTGAGAACATTCACATCCATCTGGAGTTTCTCACAACAAAATATTTTTAAGCTAACCANTAATAATTAGTAATTAATAATTAATAATCACTATAAAAATACATGTATTTCCCCAACTGGGAAAGCAGCCCACCTGTCCTCATGCCCCAAGCCACACAGCCTGCAGCCCAGCAGCAAAAGAGCCTCAGCAGGAGGCATTACACAAACTATCCCTGTTCTGTCTGAAGAACAGCGAGTGAAGGAGGGACAGCCACAAAACAGTTCCACAACTGAACATGAATTAATTATATCNATTTTATTAATCGTATCACTGAATTTGTCTAGATATGACAAAAAATGAGGAGGACTCTCTCCCCCTTCAGCTGCCCAGCTTCTGCCCGGGATATTGATCAGCAGATTGGCCCCCAGGATTCAACATTCTCAACAACTCTGGGGGGCAAAATTTGACTTGATTACGAAAATTCAGGGTCATTTCTACACTGTAACTATTCAATTTCTAATGACTTTGATAATTACAATCAGT
This sequence comes from Aegotheles bennettii, assembly GCA_013398125.1. Taxonomy (NCBI): domain Eukaryota; kingdom Metazoa; phylum Chordata; class Aves; order Caprimulgiformes; family Aegothelidae; genus Aegotheles; species Aegotheles bennettii. The sequence goes on from VZRW01005218.1 coordinate 19,743, forward strand.
TTTGAGGTGAAATCTCAAGTCTCTTTCAACACATACTTTAATGAAGACAAATTCACAAAACCAACTAATAAGAAAGCCAAAATCTCCACAAATAAATTCTCCCTTCTGACATTGATCCTGTCAGAGAATGTCAGACATAACTTGGTAGTCTTGGAAAGCATTAGCATACATTAGATGGACAGGAGACTTTGCTTTTAAACTGAAAATGTGGGGACTTAGACTGGACTGAAAGGTAAATCTCCCCATTCCTATAGCTCTGGTCCAATAAGCCCTCACATTTTTATATCAGTTTCTCTTCCGTTTTCCACTTCCCAAACATTTCCTGTTGGTCCCAGAGATAAGAAAAGCTCCTACACCACGCTGTGCATCAAAACATTGGTGAAGACGTGCACAAGCACTTCAGAATGTTTTCCCTCCGAGGAACTTGCCCGTCACATCCCATTACATTTGAAATTTGGGCTATTTTTGCCCATGTGCATCATTCAGCACTTGTCCTCGCTGGCTCTTGCCTGCCAGGACGATGACTAACTTTCTCCCTTCGTGTGTTCCCTCCACCCCTGAGAACATTCACATCCATCTGGAGTTTCTCACAACAAAATATTTTTAAGCTAACCAAAACACCGTAAAACAGGATCAGCAAACTTCATCCACTCATCCCTGCATCCTCCTGAGCCTCGGCGCGTGACAACACCGGCATCCCAGTCCTGGGCTGAACCACGGGACCAGTGCCTTGGACCTGGGGCTGGTGGGGGCTCCTGTTGATGCCAACCCTGGGTGAGAAACCCTCTCTGAACAGGGGTCTGAACAGGCCTTTTCTTTATCAATCAGATCCTGTTCATTGTCCGTTATTTAAATTTATTTCCCTTTTGGGGATAAATCAATAATTAATATTAATAAA
>VZRW01005218.1:20717-75119 GCA_013398125.1 Aegotheles bennettii
GAGCCTCAGCAGGAGGCATTACACAAACTATCCCTGTTCTGTCTGAAGAACAGCGAGTGAAGGAGGGACAGCCACAAAACAGTTCCACAACTGAACATGAATTAATTATATCCATTAGCAATTGACCTTCAAGTCAATATTGCATTCAAATATTTAACAGTTTCCTTTGGCAGAGCAACACAAAGCTGACCCCTTCCAACCCCCAAATGGTACCAGTTTGCCCAGAGCTCCATGTGCACCCCCTCTGCTGTATTGAGGTATCACCAGACACAGCCGGGTGCCACCCCCCAGCCCCACGTGCTGCCTCCCTCTCCCCCCACAAGGTCAGAAAAACCTTTGCAAAAGCAAACTCCTATTAATTTCAAATACTATTCCTTCAGTTCATCAGTAGCCAGGGCTAATTCTACATGGGGGAAATACATTGCCTGAGATTTGTTGCCCAGATTGCTCATCCTCAGGCTGTGAGCTCCTGACATCAATAAGGTCAACTCGCGGGGAGAGAGGAAACCTCTGAAGAGACCCTGTAATAACAGAGCGGGAGAACATGAAGTGCCCAAAAAAGACCCCATGGGTAACAAAACCAGAAAAAAAAATAGCTTTTTGAGATGCAAAGGCAAATCACATAACATTTACTTCTCTTTCTGCTGGTGTTTGAAGTTTCCACATTACTGCCCTATCCATTAGGCAGCACTGCAGGAACCGAGGGGTATTTTGACAGAGCAAAGACTGCTGGACTCAGCCCAGCAGGACTGTCATAACATCCTGACACACAGCATTCAGGGTGCTGGGGGGTTTTAAAGGAAAAAACCCCAAAACCAGAACACTAAACCTCAGTAATTCTGTGGAAGGTAACAGGATAAGGCCGCAAAGAAAAGTGGGGTTTAAGTGTTAACAAAAATTCCTTTGCAATCATGTATTTTCCAGTCTGTAACCTTGCAGTGGAGAGAATCTGGGTATTTTCAAAGCAGGGACAGGAGGAAATTAGTGAGGAAAATATTTAACTGTTAGAATATGGTAATTATATACAAGTATGTGACTCGGTAATAGCCAGCAATACTTCAAAGAGGGAAGGGCTGAGTCAACCTTACTCTACTGCCATATCCCATGGAAGAGTAAAGGCATGAGGGATGGAGCAATGGGGGGATCAGAGCTGATCCTGCATGGACACGATCCCTCAAAAGATACAGCTGGGAAAAGCTGTGGGGAAGGCAGTGCCTTCGGTGAGACGTGGGCAGGCACAGGCATCCTGCTCCCACCCTGGCTGTTGGCACAGGACGGGGGGAGAAGCAGGACCTTCACTTGGCACCTTGTTGTAAGGAGACACTTTGATTTCTGCATTGGCCCAGGGTGCAGCAGCAAAGCCACCCATTGTCCCAGTGAGGCAATCGAGGGGAACCAGCACCCACCAACCTGCTTGGAAGTTCACACAGAACTTGTGCCAGTCGCTTCAGCAATGGGACTTCCCCAAAGGAACTTTAACTTGGAGGAATATTTTAGCTTACAACTTATTTCAGAAGTTGTAAATCATTAATGAAATGTCACATTTCATCCATTTCTATCATAATATGTGCTACCTAATACACATCACATCAAAAATCAAAACCAGTGAAAGATTACTGCATTGGATGGAAATAGGAGCCACACAAACCATATTGATGTTACAGAGCACAAAGCAGCTATGGTTCAAATACACAGTTAATCACCAGCAATCCTGGGGAAACAGCAAAGAGCTACAGCATAGAATGGCTTTAGAGTATACAAAAAAAAAGACAATTGTTTGACACCAGCACAGCCACGGAGCCAGCCCCAGGGATGGACACCCCTGCCAGCAGCGTTGGTGCATTCTACACCTTAACCTCAGGAATAACAGGGATTAGTTAACAGACATCCTGTAGCAGTAGCTAAACTGCAATTAAATACGTTCCTTTTTTGCTACAAGTTTCATAAACTTAAGTCCAGAAATGCAACAGGAAAGAAACATTTGCTGTGCCTTGGCAATCAAAGCCTTGCAAGCTCAAATGATTTATACATTCACACTGTAGGATTCCAGCTCTTTCTAAAGAAACAGCCTCAACATCTTACCCAACAAATTAAAACTAATTGGCCACAAAAATATTTCAAAGCTGAAAGCAGATTATTTAACTCAAGAGATCTCAGAGATCATTTGCTGCAGTCTTTTTTCAGTGAAAGCTCCAGTCTACAGAAGGGAAAAGAAAAAGAACATAACAGTGACTTCTTTGGGGTTTTATGGTGATACAGTTAATTCAGTATGGCTATTAGTGATTGGTATCCCTGTCTGTATCAGGTGGGAGGTATAGATCTTACCCCTGCCAAAATAAAGATGGATTTGCTGTCTGCTTTTGATCACTTCATTGTAATGTATGTGGAAAAAAAAAGTGATACTCAAGTGTTTGCTTTGCTGTTCATTAATTACATCATTTCTAAATGGAGCCCTGCAGTGAAGAATTATATGGTTTTCTAGGAGAGAGTTATAGCATTTTCTATTCAAAATATAGCTGAGTACTAGCAAGAGTTGCAGGGAAGGATGCAGCTATAATTTGTAGCTCTCTTTATGGACCAGTGCCAGAGAACAGAGAACAATCCCAATACTTGGATTTTTCAGGCTCAGACCAGCCTGCTATAGCACTGTGAACACCAACAGGCCCACAGAGCTCTGCTTTAGAGTCACTCTGATTTTTAATGTCAGTACTTTTCCACAATGTTGCTTTGTTTGCCAGGGAACACAATTTCCTCCATATGAAAATTCATTTTCTTAGTCACAAGCAAACTGATGTGGTTCTGAGGAAGGTGTGCCAGCAGGTACCAGGCTGGGAGCATCACTTCTTCCCTGGCATTTAAAAAATACATGGACACCAAGTACCACCGTCCTATAAATCCACGAGCAAAGACAATCCCCTGGGGCCAGGGCACTCAGAGAGAATGCGGATAGCAACACTTCCACTGCCCTGAAAATATGTTTGTATTTGTTCACTTAGTTGCTAAAAATGCTTGAGTCACATGGGAACGCCTGGGAATGCAGCCCAGGAATTTCGTTTGTAAGCAGAATTGTGTTTCTGGAGATTATTGACCTGAACTGTAAATAAATATTCAGGCAAAAAAATAGAAATATTCACAATTTATGGTCCTCGAGATGATCATCTCCATCAGAAACAGTTGGATATATTTGCCATAGGGTCCTGACCGAGCCCTGCAGGTCCCCACAGTCCTTCTGTGGGGGCTGAGTGGATCCCGTTTCAGACCTGGAGCCTGGGATGGGAAAATCCATACCTCCAATCTACTGACCCTCTGCCTGATACCAAGCACTGTTATTCTGGCAGTTGGACAGCAGGAACCATCACAGCAGCTTCAGAGTCCTGTTTATTCATCACAGCCAGTCCCTACCTGCTCTCTACCCCGAGGATCTGTACCTGTGTGGAGTGCAGGTCCGCAGAGCCGCCAGCCTGACATCCCTACTCCAGTGATGGCCCAGCCACGGAATCTGCATTGACCTCAATGGATTTTTCTTATCCCAGTGAATGGCAAATTGCTCTGATAAACGAGTTCAGATTTCAAGACTAAGAGACAGCCAGCACACAGCAAACATCAACCAGAAAACAGCTTCAAACCAGCAAAACCTTGAAAAGCAAGTGCAAAAGAACTAAAGTTACCAGGCAAGTCATACATCATTGCAAAAAATGAAGAAGTGTAATACCTGATGCTTCAAAAAGCACTAATATACAAACCTACAACCCAATAACCACAGTAATTCCCAACTGGGAATTTTATTGCACCAGTGCCAGTTAACTGCAGGTCTCTGGAAATTGAAATGTGCCAGCATCATCTTCTCACTGTAGCACTGAGCAGCTGGATACTCTTTGGGGTACTCTTCGGTTCTGATCACTTCTATGGCAGACACCTAAAATACGTTATTCACTTTATGCTTCAGCAGGATATCTACAGATTTAAGTACATAGGAAAAAAATAGTAAAATATTGTTTGCCATGGAGTGGTGATACCAGTCAGACTTACCCACCATCTACCAGAGTTCCTTTCCAGGGGAGGCTGTGTAGGGAGAGGTTGTTATTCCATCAGGCAACGCACTTGAGTGAAGAAGAAAAGTCAGTTCTGATATTCATTTTTTACTTAATAGCCCCAAGAATTACATTTTATTTCTTGCTTGGGCCAAATCTGAGTGGAAGTGAAGGAAGAAACAGGCCAGTGAAGGAAGGAGAACTCCTGCTGGCCTGCTCAGGAGAGGACAAGTCAGGAGTGATTTGATGGGACGTGGGAGGACAGGCACGGGTTTTGCCCTGGGTGCTCTTCACTCACTCAGATCTCCTTTTTTTCCACCCCCCACATTGAAGAATCCCATTTTCCATCTTCCTCACACAGGCATCTCTCCAAGCTCCTCATTACCTTTCACTTCACACTTGATGCACTTTCATCCCACCTCGCTGAGCTCAGTTTAGTTAATGGTGTAGGTCCAATTACTACAATTGTTCATAAATACCAAATTACTCACATGAAACCAGGTCAATAGTTATTAAAACATGTCATGAACTACCAAACAAAATTAGCAGACTAAAATACTCTCATCTTTCATGAGCTGATGCCCCCGACGAAGGAGCTGATTTCCATTCCTTGTGTCGAAACTCAAAAATAACACTGAAAGTTTCCATCTCCAGGTAAGGCCAGAGAGCAAACCGGCGATGGGAGGAAGGAAATGAAGCACAGTTGGTGCTAATTATGCAAAACAAGATGTGACACAAAGGATGTGAGTAATGTCTGGACACAAGCAACAGGTGCCTGATAAGAGAGGAGGAAACCCAGAGCTTTCATCTGTGCCGCAGAGGTGGACAACTGCGATAGCTTCATTTGTAAGGCAGATAATGTTACTGAGACACCTCCAGGGCGGATGACAAAGCTTATGAAGTCATTTCATAACAAGAAGAGGGGATGTGCTGCCCCCGTGGCAGGGAGCCTGGCAGTCCGGAGAGGCCCCATCCCATGCTGTGGCATTTCAAGGCAGCAAGATAAAGCTCAGGAACATTTTCATGATGTATCATTGTGTGGATGGGCAAAGATTCAGTTATGAACTATTTCTAAGGGTTAGGTGATAAACTGAAATCCTTCTTTCTCATTTTTAATAGGAAATTTTACTCTACAGTTTCCCCAATGTACACAGAAATAGTTCAGTAAGTAACGAGAAGGAAAGAGTTCTCCTTTTATCACCAGCACAGGGCAAAACCACCCACATAAGGGCATCCTTTGGTTTCAGTAGGCAAGGCCAAGTCTAAAACCCATAATAGCTTGAGCCCACAGCCAGCAAACTAGAAAATTCCACATGGGATGTGTGTTGAGACAGGGAACCAGCTACCCCTTCACGTGAGAATGCTGCTTGCACACCGACTTACCGTAAGCCCACAAATGCCAGCCAGGAAGGATTTGGAGGTACATGAAACCCTGGGCAGATAAAGCCTATGCATACGCTCTTGATCCAGCTTAAAGACAGTAAAATGTTCAGTGGCCAGAGATGTAAGAGGGAACACGGCTCCGCGCTCACAACGTCTCAGAAGCACGAGTCCCGCACTCCCCGGGGGCTGCACTTTCACTGCACTCAATCGCCTGCATATTTGCTTTTTTCTGATGGCAGATTAGGACCCATGCACTTCCTTAACCCGCCAGCTTTTGGCCAAGACACACAGGCCCTGCCTGGAGAGCCGCCAGCCCGCACTGGCGGGAGGCAGATCTGGAGAACCACATTCCACCGCCAGCCGGCACTGCCAGGCCCTGGCCACGGAGCCAGCCCTGGAGCTGAGCTGGGCTGAGCAGCCCAACCCCTCCGAACACAGCCAGGGCTCAGCCTCTGGCCTTTTGTTAAATCTTCAGACAAGAATGTTGTGACTGTGCAAAGCACAGGTGTGAAAGCCCAGAGGAAGGAGCACACGTTCCACGCACCTTGGGGCATCACCAGTGGGAAGCAGAGCAGGGCACAGAGTGTCCATCTCAGATGTCACCTTAGCGTAATCTGTTCACAGAATCACAGCTCTTCTACTCACCGCAGGACATATAAAAGGTGACTACAAAATGTTTAACTGCATGATGAGTATTTTCTGTCCTCGTTGGAAAGGTAAAAAAGACAGGCAGGTACTGGAGGTGCCAGGGACAGGCAGTATGATATTAGCTGGACAAATATTTTGCTGCTCCATACAGTTTTAGTAAAACAAATAATGTGACCTGAACCTGACAGTCAAAGTAACACAAAGCCCTACAGAAGAGGATGTAGCCCCTAACACAGAGCACAGGCAGCTTTTCAGCTTTTCCACTGATATGCAAGAACAAAATCAAAGAATTTACTTTAGAGGCAATGCAGTTGTGGCAGTGCCACCATCGTCCCAGTGAAGAAATCATGTTCAAAAATCTACAGCCATTTCAGGGTTTAAATGTGCATGAAATGAATAAGCAATAAATTCCTGCACAAAAAAGGAGTGTGGAGTTCTGTATCACTGGTACTGCCAACACGTATAAACACGCTGCACATCTTGGGGTAAGTGGTATTCCTCTTAAAGCCTCAGCTTCCAGAATCCCATGATGATAATGGGACATTCCTCCCCAGCACCCTTTATCAATCCCACGGAGCCCAGCCTTGTCCTCCTAGGCAGTAGCACAATCTCCTTTTTACAGATCAAGGATATGTGAGCAGCAGAGCAGAGCTCTGGGCACATCCCACACACCCACCCCGTGCCTCGCACGCACTTTCTGGGTCAGTAACAGTCACAGCAGTGAGTGCATCTCCAGCTCCTCCCGTTTGCAGGGGAAAGCCGAAAGAGGCAGGAGGTGGATAATCAACACGCCACCCTCCTGCTGGGGCTTTGCTTCAGTGACCCACAGCCCAGTTGCCAAATCCCGACCCAAACCAGGGCCCTTTGCTGCAAACGGGAACGGCAGCTTGGAGGAACCCCCACGCAGCTCCAGTCCAAGGCAGCCCGAGCACAGCAAACAGGATAAGCTCTAGCAAGGAACACCTCTGTTCATAGGGAAGAATGTCAAATATGTTTTAAAGACATGTTAGGGACAGAGGCAGAAGGAAGAAGAGGTGAATTAGAGATTCACCATTTCAGAATTCTGTGCTTAAGAAGTTCCCATACAACTTGCAGTGATACCAGCAATTATTCGAGTTCTCACTCCGAGTTTTCTCTCCTTAGAGCCATATGGCCAGAGCCCATTTCCTCCTTGCCTCTGCACACACACATGAATAATAATTTTTATTTCCTCTTCTCAGTTTTATTGCTAGGGCTCTTGTCAAGAGCGTGCTGCCTCGCTGGGCTTTGCCTGTAGCTACTGTGTAATTACAGCGTCAGCCGCCCTTGCTACTACGCAGCAGTCTGCAGTTGCCACATCGGCGGCCAGGGCTCGTGGGGAGATGCTCACTGTACTGCAACAAAGGACTTCCCCCGCCCACAGTGTACATGTGGCCCTGAAATACAGAACTCAGCATTCAGATATAAAAGCCTTTAATTCTGAGATGCTTGACTCTTGCACTGCTGCAATGCTATAGCACACTTGCAGAACTCCAATCAAGGTTCAGAATTTGCACACACACTAGCATTGAAAAATGATGGAATTGGAGCAGATTGTTTTGCCCAGGCATTTGAGTGTCTCAGCTTTGAGCTGGCTTCCAGCACTAAATACAGCAAGATGTCTTTTTTTTCCTCTCTCCTCTATATAAGCTTTTTTAAATTTTATTTTCTTCCATTATCCATTTATTTGCCAATTTTCAAAATCACAAGTGTAGAATTGCTAAGCTCGCCTGTCCTTCAAGCAGCACTATATTGTAAAGAACATGACCAATAACATAGCAACATTTTTAGCATCCATATTCTATTTATTCTCAAGAGCAACCATCAGTCCTGTGTATTTGAGATCCAGTAATATTTTACATACCACCCAGATAAGCTGTTCTTTAGCAACTCCCGTTTTTCTGTCCTTTCCTTGTTAAATTGCATTTGTCCATGACCCATGAACGCTGCTCCCGCTTGGAAAGGTCTCTGCCCTCAGAGACACAGATGGAAATAACAGTCAGTATTAGAGCAGACACTCTCAAGAGAAACCTTTCCTGTGGGGTGTATCTGCACTAACATACAATGTCCATATTGGCACTAAATAAACAAATAACAGATATTTTGTCAGTGCCATGCAAGCTTTTAAACATGCGTGCCATAAACAAGGCAGGAATCGAGAAGGGGGTTGCTTCCCGATCTGAAGATGACTCTTCACGCATATTAAAGATACATCATTACTCTTAATGCATTTTCCATGTAAAGCAGCCTGCCCCCGAGGATCCTGGAGCACCTTGCACAGAGACCCAGCCTGAGGCTGCCTCTGCACTGGGTGAGGATCGATCCCCTGGGCGGGAGCTGAGGCACAGAAGGACATTTCGGGGCTCTCAGCACAGGGCTGGGGAGAGGTTTGCAGGGGAGCTCAGCATCAAGCCCCGGAATGGCAGCCGTTTGCTAACGATCGTTTGAAACCCTGGCCCCGAGCTCGCGTTGCCTGCGGAGCGCTCGGGCTGAGGCCCAGCAGGAATTACAAAAAGCTAAACATGGAAAAAATTGCACAGCTGAGAACAGCCCAGAGATCCCTTCCCCGGAGCGGGGCCGGCCCCGGCTCTGGCTGGTTTTACCTGCCCAGCTCTCCCCTACCTTCTCTGCCCCCTCAGGAGGCGAGAGCCATAAAATCGGTCTCGGTGTTGTATTTATGACACCCAAGCCCAGCCGCGGGCTCGCTCCGTGTTCACACGGTGCTGGCAGCACACGGACCCGTGTGTGATGGTGCTGCAGCGAGGGGACGAACGGGGGTCTAAGGACAGCAAAAGGAAGCCGAACACCCCAGGAAAATCACGGCTAGCTTCTCCCTTCCCTGTCGCACACCCCAAAAACGGGCTCGCCAAAGCCCCCCGGCCGCACAGAGCCGAGCCCGCCCGGGGGCTGCGGGGGACCCCCGGGCTCATGGGAGGGGAGGCGGCTCCAAGGGGCGAGGGGCGACCAGAGCCACCGAGCGGCTCTGCCGGGCGCTGGGGCACCCGCACGGCTGCTCCCCGAAAGCGGCCGCGCTCGGGGGGTGCGGAAGGAGGGGCTGGGGGGGCAAGGCAAGGCCAGTCCAGAGGGGAGGAGAGGGCTTGGCGGGGTCCCCCCCGGCGCCCCCCCGCCCCAGCTCTCCTCGCCGCCGTTACCTCCAGCCCCGGGCGGGGGGCGCGGTGCATGCGCAGCTGCCGCCTGCCCTCCATTCATGAAAAAAAAAAGCCAAAAAAAAAAAAAAAAGGCGGGAGCCGTATCCGTCCTCCGCAGCTCCCAGCGCGTCCCGCTCCAGCCCCCATTCATAAAAGGCAGCCGAGCATGCGCGCTGGCGCCCCGTTGCCCACCCATTCATAGAGTCGGGAGGCTGCGCATGCGCAGAAGCAGCCGCTGCCCTCCCATTCATAAAATAGCCATTTTCCCAGGCAGCGGCGGGTGCAGCATCTGACAGCGTCGCACTCGCAGGTCCCTGCCTGCAGCTCCCGCCGGGATTCTCCCAGGTCCGGACCCCTCCTCCGGTTCGGATTTAGGATTAACTCGCCTATGGGGAGATGGTCTTAGCTGAATTATTTAAAGTAAGTACGAGATTTGTGTTTGTGAGTGAACATTAAATATTTTTAAGTAGAGAAAAAATGAATCCTGCTCCCTGAGGGAAGGTCTTGCACTCTGTCTAGATGTATTCGTCTGGTCCCTTAAAGATCACTGATCGTGGCATATTTCCGACTATGACTTTCCTAACAGCAATTATCTATAACTACGTACAGGGGGTAGCTGCCTGGTGCTTCACAGCCTAAAGGAGACTTGGCATTCTGAAGAAATACCCTGTTCCTTGCAAGAATTTGCATTTGTTTTCCTGTGTTTCTGATTTCTACCTCTTCCCTGTGTTCTTTCATCAACATCTGCTTTTGGTCTATGTATATGGCAGGCAGGTTTCACCATGCGTGCATTGAGCTTTTGCAGCAGAATAAGGCTCTGTTGATGGGATGTCTTCTCCCTCATCCCTTTTCCTTCCTCCAAAAAGGAGCACAAAGATACAATCCCCTGGCCTGATAAATAAGAACTGGATATTTCTTGCTCTGGAATAGGAAAACGGATTATATGTGTTTCCCCTCTTTTCCAAAGCCCTATGTCATTTTAGTGTCGAGCAGTTCTGAGCTGTCTCCATAATAGGACACTTCAGAGATCGCTACTGGTGTGTCAGAGCTTTCCTGCATGACCTTTGCTCTTTAGCATTTTATTTCATACAACTGGCTTTTTTTCGTTCTTTTTTTTGGCCTTAGTGCCTTATTCCATCACTATTCTGTTCCCTGTCTTGCTGCACACTTGGTTGCTTCAGTTTTAAATCTGAATGGATTATATAATTTAAAGGCTAGATAAGTAATAAAAATGTGTACCTAGAATCATTTCATAAAGGTATATGAGATATATTGTATATGGAGGAAAAACCTGTCTTGGCTGCTCTTCTCTCCCAACTGCATAGCAAAGATAAGCCAGGATTTTATTTTCTGGTACCAGTCCTGGCGTCACAGGAGGAAGACAAGCCTAGAGACGACATGTTCTGAAAATTCATTATCAGAAGGGGAATGGAAAAAACAGAAAGGGGCACAGAAAAGGCACAAAGGTCTTGGAGGACAGCAGGGCTGGAAATGCAGATCTTGGAAATGGCAGTGCAAATGAATATCAGCATTAATCACAGGAGGGAAAGGCTTCAGTCTTTTCCTTCGAGTGGCCAAGGGTCTGGTTTCTTGATTTAAACCTTTTATAGCCCCGAGTTTTCCTTTAAACAAATGAGAGAAAGAAAGAGGAATGGAAAGCCATCCCTGAATTATCCAGACTAGAAAAGGCACCTTCTAGATTCCTAAAACTTCTCCAGCTGCTGCCTTTCCTCCATGCCATGCTAAGGGTACAGTATGTCAAAAATCAGCTCGGGAATTGCTGTTTAATTAGGTAAATAGAATCCCAGCTTTCCCAATGTTAAGGCTTCCCCCCTCCCTCTTTATTTTGGGTTAAAGACTAAAGCTACAATTTGTGTACTGAATCACAATGATCCTGACGACTGGTTTCCCCCTTCTCCATAAAAAAATGAATGATAGCAGGAGGGGGGGTTGTTCTCAGTTATTGGAACCCCGCTGGGGATGTCTCATTGATAAATGTGCTATTTTCCATGGGCTACTGTGTTTGCTGCTGCTAGAAGGGACTCTATATTGCTATTATAAAATTAAAAGGACTATTTCTGAATACTGCAGTCCCTTTGAAACTCTCCGTGAAGTATGTGCAGGGGAGAAATTGTGTGTTCGCCTCCTGAAACAGCAAAACAAAAGCTGTTTTCATGGAATCATGACTAATTCCCAAATCATGGTGGGAAATGCAACATCTCAAACAGCAGTTTCGCCCCCTCCCCACAAAAAAATTCTGTTATCAGACTTCAGTGACATAAAATGCACAACCCTTGTAACACTACAGCCATAATTAATTCACAGTTCTGACAGTTTTCCAAATATTGACCATAAAAGCAAAAAATTCATTAATCATATTGCTATACATTTTTTCAAATTTAGCCCAGAACTTAAAACTGCCTTTTCAGAGGCAAACAGTTGCACAAGTATTGTTTATTTTTCATTCTTTTTGAATGTAATACAATGTATTGCCTTAAGAAAACAAAATCCTTCTAATATGGTTATCATTTAGTACCATTAGCTTAATAGATCATATCTGAGCTTAGTTTTCTGGACAGAGACAGCTTCTTGGAAGTCTACAGGTCTCATTTCCAAGCTTCTGAATTTCCACGCTCTGGCAAGAATTTAGTGTCTCATTTTAAAAATGGCAGGTTTCCCTAATAAGCTTTCTAATTTTTTTTCCCTTACTCGCACAGAAGATTCTAGCTGTCCTTAGACAGATAAGGCTGCTAAGGAGGGGGGGGAGAAAGAAATAATATCAATATTTTGTTAATATTCATACACACTTTATGGAAAAGAGCTTTTTTTTTCTTTTTTAAAGGATTTACAGCTTGACTCAAAATTCAGACTTAATGAACTCCAACATTACATATTATTCTTAATCACGCATTAAAAACATGTGCTTACTGAAAGGTCTCCCTGGCTTCATTTTCCATGCATGTCCTGGGTATTTCCCCCTTTTCCAGGCGGCTGTGGGCAGGATTTGTCTGTTGCTGCTGAGCCCTGGCCTCCAGCACTGGAGCCATCGAGGCAGGGTCTGGACATGTCCCCCCAGCACGCAATGCAGCTGGGATCAACACGTTCTAGATAAGCTTTGCTAGACTGTGTAACCAAACCACCAGAGGAGACAGAATAGTCGAGATTGTTCTAGCAGTGAGAAATCAGAGGTGTTTTGCACTGGTTACCATCAATTCTGCACGGTGTTGGCTTGCATGGGCCTCGCCATGTAGGACCTCCCATGACACCAGGCTACCTCAAAGCATATTGTTTTCAATTATGGTCATTTCTTTGCATTCAAATTTATCTGTAAAGATTCTATTGCTTGTTTTATTTTCTTCCTGTTGCCCAATTGTCTCAGAAATTCATGTGTCCCATATAGCAAAGGAAATAGGCACATCCCCCAGGACCATTACTGCAGTGCTACTGAGGTGATGGGCACATCTCCTTCAGAGGCTGTGATTCAGCTTCTCGTGGATAGTAACAGGTCTGGTCTCATAGTAACCAAGAGGAGGTGTGATCCAGCTGTTAGGTGACAAGGTCCAGAGGTCTGTGCTCCACCCCCTCCCCATTACTGACCCATAGCAAAACTCCAGGCGAGCAGTTCAGGCCTCGCTGCAGCCCCCGGGCACGGCTCCCCCAGGGATCAGCCAGGGCTGAGCCTTTCATCTCTCAGTGGTGATTTTTCCATCCCTTCTTCACAAAAGCTTGTGATGCTTCAACATCTGGAAAATTCTTGGAAACCCATGATTGAGCATTCCTATTGAAAACTCCAGTTTGGTTTCCTCGGCTTATGGTGAGAAGGCAGAAGGTGGCTCTTTCCATACCAGTACTCTCCATCCCACTAGTGATGTTACAACCTTTCTGGGTGTCTTGGTGCCAGCCAGCACCGCCACAGTGGTGGGCAGCACTGCTCCACTGGTGTGTCCAGCAGATCCAGGCTCACCAGAGAGGCCACCAGCGATGCTACAGAACATGCACGGGACAACCCAGCTCCAGCCATCCCAGGAGAAGGCTTGGTCTGCTGAGGCAAACAGAAGGCAAAGGCTGCTCATGAGGTGGAATTAAGGTGCAGTTCATTATAAAGAAATTGAGCCACCCCTGATCTGGTACTTGCAGCTTACAAAGGACTGAAAGAGATGTCTGTGGCTCTGTTACCTCTCTGATCTGACCATACCAGTGGTCTCTCTCTTAGCAAAAACACTCTGAGCACCATGGCTGGGGCTTTTCATTTCTGCATCATCTAAAGCTGAGTTCACCAGCATCTCACAATGACATTTTCTGCACCATTCAGAAATGGGTTGGGCAAAGCTGTGGGACCTTGTACCTGGTGCTGGGTGGGCAGGAGGTGGGCCATGGGAGCACGTTTTCCCATTTTCCTGTTGACTTCACGAGGGCTGTGGGCACTGGGGATGTGTCAGTCACACCGGTACTGCCCAGGGATGAGATCTGCAGGATTGGTCCCATGCAGGACTGATTCTGGGCTCCACATCCCTTATTCTCAGTGTTTTGTTATTGCATACATCTAGAATGTTGTTAAACATGTGAGAAAGCACTTCTTAAAATTATTAACTTTTAGGTAACTGAGACAGTTATTAACATCATATATGTCTGCACTCATTAAATATTTAAGTCAAGATCCATTTTGTGTTTCAGTAACTGGCAGATGAGTTATCCAACTCCACTTTGAAAATAAAATACTAGAACCTTACTGCCTCCAAGCTTGTTCTGAAGACATTAATGAGAAGGAGCTTTCCTGGGGGCTTACATGACTTTCTCACAGAATTGCCTACAGGGTTGTAGCTTTCTAGAAAACAATGTAGGCAAGTCCCAAATCCTATTAAACCATGAGATGGCTTTTGTTTTAATTTCATACGACTAAAGGATCTTACAAAAAAACCTTCCAAGTCTGAAATCATACCAAAAACACTTTAAAATAACAGTTGGTTTCCTACAACTTTAGGACTTGTAATTATCTCATACAACAGTGATTTTAAATTGGCCATATCTTGATGAAGAGCTGAAACAAGCACTGCAGCACGTTTATGATCTGGACTTTTGAAGCCAGTTTTCCTCCCTTGGAAGGCACTATATTTTGACTTGAAAATTGTACGTGGTGAGCAACCAGACCGTCCCTGGATGGCATGGGGGAAGAGACGTTTTCTCTGCATGGGAGTTTGTTGACATTTCTGCTTTGAAAAGAACTTCATTTTTTCACCCACCTCTAAAGAAGGAATAAATCCCACTGTAAGAACATACTCATGAATTTTTCTTCCTGTTCTCTTCTTTCAGAAAATTGCCTGTACAATTGCAACCAGTGCATTTGTGCTTACGTTACTGCTGTAATTTCTGTGATTGCTGATGATCAAAGATTAACTAATTTTGTTTACAAGTATTCTGCGTGGCATTTTTTCCTCAATTAAAATCCAATTTACAGTCAGGCTGGATTAGTGCAGAGGATGACAAAGGCACTACATAGTTTCATAGCTCTTGCAAAGTTATGGTGCTTAAGTATCCTAAATATTCTATTCTACTTTATTATTATCTCTTCTTCTATTTTTCTTTTTTTTTAAATCTACAATTTCCTTTAAATGGCACATCATGTTATATTGAATCTGTTCAATCTGAGCAATTAATTCAGTGTCGGCAAGCAGTACCCGACTGCCACTGCCAAAAAGAGAAGATCTGTTCACAACACCAGCATCACAGACCTCAGCCCCTTCTTACCAGAGCAGAGGAGCCCCACGAGCAGGAATGTTCTTTCTCAGGGGTTTTGAAGAAGGTGAAGAAGGGTATGGTGTCCTGCTTCTGGAGTGGGAAGGAGCTTTCTTGCTGCTGAGTGGGCATCTTACCTCATGGCTGTTTACAGGAGCATCTGGTACCCCTAGAGCTGCCTGCAAACCGACTGCCTTCCAAAGGATGACTCGCTTGCCTGGTTCCATCATCCTGGAACACTTGCAGCCTGGTTGCAGCTGCACGTCTCCCTCTGCGGAGCACACCAACCAAAAAAGGTCAGGGGCTGATGGCTTTGGGGGGGTCTTCCAGGGAGGTCACCAGGATCCATCCACGCATCCAGGCAGGCACAGCTCATGGAAGTGGTCTGGCTTCTTGACCTGCTTCTGATCCAGCACAAACCCTTAACCAGAAAAATTCCCTGGATTCCTTTTCTTTACCATGAAAGACAGAGTGCTGTGTGCGTGCACAGTGACCTCGTACCTTTTGCTGAAGTCTTTCCATGGGATGCAGACATAAAGCAGAAACAGCTCAGGGGAAGATGTGCTTAAGGCCCCCACATACAATAACTGAAACAACCACACCATGAAATATCATCATTGTTGTCATCTGGGCAGAACCCAATGGAGAACCTCCTTGCAGAACAAATACCACCCAGCTCACTCTCTAGTTCAGCACTCAAGATGCTTGGCCTGGAGCTGTCACCAGCAATCTTATTGCACTGCTGAAACTTCTGGCGACCATCCCATCAGCAGCAATGTATCTATGGTCCTTGGAAAATTCCATAAATAGCAGAAATGTACATCACTTAAGTTGTAGCTCCAAAGGTGAGAGCAGAGGTGACAAAGCAGGACAGAAGTTGAAGGACCATGGGCACGAGCACCAAAAAACTGATGGGGTGTCTATGGCGTTTTTTCAGCAAGAGAGACATTGGGTCCAGAGCAGGGGTCTGGGAATGAGGAGAGCTGGATCTTGTTTGGCTGTCTTCACTCCAGAGGTTTTATCCAAGTAGGTCCTGTGCCCAAATATCCAGAGGGTCTTGGAGTTTGCCGTGTCAGGGCTTTCATCCCCCTTCCTCTGCAGCCGTTTACCTGTTAGAAAGACAATTTGAAACAGTATTATAATGACAACTGATGAATAATTTTCAATATTATCTCTCCTAAAGTGTGGTGCTTAGTCCAGGGTTCGTCTCCTTTGTGTGATAATTAACTCTGCAATCCTGATTGTCTCAGCATTATCTCAGGCCATCTTTTACCGTCTGCCCGCATGCGGCCGTGTCTGTGTACCAGGGCTCTGGGGGGTTGAGGAGTGCCTGTGAGCAGGATCCTTCTCCAAATTAATCTGATGACATAACTCCCATGTGATGCCACTGCTGGCTCTGGACCTTTGCAGACTGTGCAACCACAGAGCCAATACAAAGCCCAAGTGCCAGATCCTCTCCCGGGGGCTGCCCTCTAGCTTGCTGCCCTCCTGGCCCGTGGCACAGGTGGAGATGCTGAAGGTTCTCACCATGCTGCTGTGCTGGGGTAAATCAGTATCAGCTCAGCCTGGCTGCGTTGGCAGAGGCAGTAGACACTGCCATGGGGCCACACAACTCTCTTCAACGCATGTGCTGGCACACAGAGCGCCTCCAAATAAATAATGATCCTCAGATCCAGGCTAAACCTCTGGGGGATGGACCAAACTCCTTGATAATTACTGGGAGCGAACTCAGGCCAGAACGCAGAGCCCCATGCTAGAGCTTATTTAGAAATTATGGTGAGGCAATGAAGGCCATGGTGCTGGTGCCAGGAAGGACTGGCCAGACGGGCTGGTGGTGTTGCCCAGCGTGCCACCATTTCCTCCTGCTACCTCCCATCTGATCCCAGCTCTGCTGCGCTCACTCAGCCAAACCAGCTGCATCTCTCTCCTTGAAAATAAACAAAAAACCTGTGAAATCAAAGTCTGCCTGCAAACACAACACCTAGCCCAGACAGAACTGACTATTTTGCTCAGCTCTAGCTTGCAGCAGGGACTTTTTATATCATGACATTGGATTCTGATGTACAAAAGGAAATAGATATTTTTTCCCTCTGCATGCCTCGTAGTTGTCAGAATCATAACTTCTTTTAACACAGTAAATAGGAATACATGCTTTAAAAACTCTCTTGTTTCTCGAGTCAAGATGTCAATGAGCTGTAATGAAAAAAAATTTTGCATGAATGGGTGAGACCCAGCAGAGAATGTTAAGTAGTGAAGAGTAACAGCATAAGGACTGCAATGCAATAATCACTATCGCTGCCAGATAAAGCACTTCTGCCTGCTCATTTGAAGGAGCCTGTCCAGCTGAGGTGGCATGTGCCGTAGGGACCATGTGCCATAGGGACCATGTGCCATAGGGACTGCGTGCCGTAGGGACCATGTGCCATAGGGACCGCGTGCCGTAGGGACTGTGTGCCATAGGGATCGCATGCCATAGGGACCGCCTGCCGTAGGGACCGTGTGCCGTAGGGACCGCGTGCCGTAGGGACCGCGCACCGCTCTGGCCGCTGCTCCCTGTCTGCCCTCTCTCCTATCGATCCCAGGAGAACTGGCGGGTTCTCAACCCTGCAGCTGCCAAGTGATCTATCAAAACAACGGTTTGCAAACATCATAGTGGACTCTAGCAATGTTTCTCAGTGGGCAATAGTGCACTTCCCTTCTCCCCAAAATGCACATTTATCTCATGCTCCAGCTTTCGCAGCACAGCGTTAAGGTTTTTGGGGTTGTGCTCTGGCAGGAGCACACACACTCATTCTCATACGTCCACTCTCACTTCTCCCGTGTGACTTGCTTGTAGTTGGATGCAGTTTTTCCCTGCCTTTTTCCTCAGACTGGTGTACTATTAAAATCTCTCATGCTGTTGGAAAAGGTTAATTTGTTTGGCTGAGCACAAACAACTGGCAATGCCTTAAGCTGTTCACTGCTTCCTTTTTCTTCCCCCCCAACTCGCTCTGAAGCCTTACTCACTGCTTCTTTAAACTGATCTCCAACATTATATTATTTATGAATAAAGGTCACCCCGTGAGGAAATGGCACATCCACTAGAAAACAATGTGCACTTTCTAAATTTGAACCAAGTCGTTTCCGTTCTTTGATTTAAGTTTAGTTGCTTCCTGTGGTTTCTTGTCCTACGCCGCTGCTGAATCTCTGGCTGGGCTCCAGGATAAATTGCCCTCTTTCAATGAAATTAGAAACTGCGGCAGCAGACGGCTTAGCTAGTGTAGCTAGTAAACAGCACTTAAACTAAATACTAGTCCACTTAGTGTTTTGATGAGGAGTGGCTAATTACCTGTGCGAGGTGACCTATGCAGGCTGCCCTGGGCGTGCTCCCCGGGAGCTCTGCCGCCGCTCCCACGCTGGTGCGCGACCAGGCGAGCTGCTGAGCAAGAACTTCCACCTCCCACAGCAGCAGCCCTGCAAACCAGCAGCTCCCATGGGACGTGGGATGCTTCCTCGCCGGAGCCGAGCCACCCTCCCGCAGACAGACTCTGGCTTAGCAAGGACAAGCACTCAGCCCCGAAGCATCTCAATACCAGGCTGATGCTCCTGCAAGTCACAACTTTGCAGCAGGTTGTTTTAGGGATTGGGGTCAATTGGGAGAAAACCTCAAACCCTAGGTAAATTGTTTCAGGCAGTTTGCTGACAAAAATAACACACAAATGTGCACCAGTAACCCTAAGATGTGCTTTCTCTCAGTCAAATGATGAATGGGCACTGCAGGAGCCTGCAGCACCCATGGCCCTCCCAGGACCAGAGGAGCTGTGTGTGGCCAAGGCTAGGGAGAGGAACACAGCAGCAAAGGAAGAGGGATGCACTTTATACCAGGGCAAGTGCTCTGACTCCCTTGGACATCAGTATACCTTGTAAGATCTACTCCATAATGAGCAGCCTTAGCAAAGAGCCCTGATCGGGCTGGGCTTGCAGGGTAACTCAATAACAATGCGCCCTTTCTCTCTCCCCACCCCTTTTCTTTCTCCTTTCCTTACCCCAGGATACTTAAGAGCAGATTTTTCACCATTATCAGACTGCTTTATCAATGGAGCCCCGGGTTCCCCACAACATCACCGTTGTCCCCAACTCTGTGATGGTCCAGCCCTTGCTGGACAGTCGGATCCCCTATGGGCGGCTGCAGCACCCACTCACCATCCTACCCATCGACCAAATGAAGACAACTCACATCGAGAACGATTACACCGACAACCCCACCGCTTCCCAGCTGGCAGCCCAGAAGCGTCCCCGAGGTCCCCATGAACTGGTCTTGACCAACCCACACCTGCAGCGCTGTGAGCAGGATGTCACCCACCCCTGGATCTCCTTCAGCGGGCGCCCCAGCTCCATCAGCAGCAGCAGCAGCACATCTTCAGACCAAAGGCTCTTGGACCACATGGCCCCAGCACCTGTGGCAGAGCAGTCCTCCCCCAGAGCAGTTCGCATCCAGCCCAAGGTGATCAACTGCAAACCCCTGGACCTGAAGGGACCTGTGTCTCAGGAACTGGACAAGCACTTTCTCCTGTGTGAAGCCTGTGGGAAATGCAAGTGTAAGGAGTGCGCGCTGCCCCGGACTCTGCCGTCATGCTGGGTGTGCAACCAAGAGTGCCTCTGCTCAGCACAGAACCTGGTCAACTACTCCACCTGCATGTGTCTCGTCAAGGGCATCTTCTACCACTGCACCAACGAGGACGACGAGGGCACGTGTGCTGACCACCCCTGCTCCTGCTCCCACTCCAACTGCTGCGCCCGCTGGTCCTTCATGGGCGCCCTCTCCCTGGTGCTCCCCTGCTTGCTCTGCTACCTGCCAGCCACTGGCTGTGTCAAGCTCTCCCAGAGATGCTACGACCAAGTGAGCCGGCCCGGATGCAGGTGCAAAAACACAAACAGTGTCATTTGCAAGGCGCTGCCGGAGAGCAAAGGCAGCAGGTCAGAGAAGCCCTTCTGATAGTTTGGAAGGACAGGGAGCGGGAGGACGCTCCACGGAGGGGGGTGGCTTTGGCTCTTTTTCATAACCTGTGTTCTGAGGACACCGCCGGCCTTTTGCTTTCGTAGAAACCAGAAGTGACTCTTTCCATGAACCGAAGCACTTTGGGTTATTCAGGGTTTTGGAACTGGTCAGAATTTAGATAGATGGGGCCAAAGGAGGAATCTTAATAATGTAGAGTGAAGGCTGCAGGCCTCTGTGTATTGTGGAGTACAGCTGCTTCAAACCTCCTGGTGGGGACGGACAGACGGACACCACACCTGCGCACCGCGGGAACCAGGAGCTGCTCGCTTGGCAGGCACGGCCACACAAGCAATGCCCATCCCTGCTGGCAGAAAGCTGCATTGGATTGCTCCTATTTAGGGTGGGCTTCTCGTTTTGGCTTTCCTTCCACACCCTGCCTTGCTGCCAGCAGCCTGCTGAAGGTGATGGGTTACCTCCCTCCCCACCCGCACACCAGTGGAAAGGCCACTTGCACACAAAGCACGCGTTTCTCTAAAGCTTTCTCTGTCCCCCAAAGATTTTGTGCCAGAAGTAAGGATACAGGTCACCTGTCTGAGGCTCTCTTAACACCTAGGCACGTTGCTTTCTCTGAACCTCCCCAGTCACATTGATTTGGACCCTCCTTTCCAAGTGAGGTGGGAGCAGGGTTGCTCCCTCCCCGGGAAGAACAGCACAGGATGTGTTCAGGCAGTTGGATCAACCTCGTCTTGTTCTGCCCGAGAGCCAATCTGCAGCATCAGGTTTCGTTCAGTGGAATATTAATGTTACATCCACAGTCCAAGGCGCTCCAGGAGGATGTTGGCCGAGTCCCGTTTCCCCAGCGCTGGAGCAAAGGGGATCTTCACTTACACCACAAACCGAAGACATTCAGTGCTTGTTTCTCTAAACCTCTTAAGCTCTGTTAAGAAGTCACAGAAACCTAAGTGTAGGATACACGTAGGTGTATTTTTATAGGGTATCAATCCAGTACCTCCTCTGCTGGAACAAGCTCTTCTTTGCTCATTAAATACTAAGATTTTTGATTTTTTTGTCCTGGGGATGAATGGCTTTGCTTGAAATGCAGCCCATTCGCCCAGCTCTACTGCTGCTGTTCAACTTTCTCCTCCTCTGTACAGAAGTGTGTCTTCTTAAATGTAGAGAATGCTTTTAATGTTAATTTTAATGCCAACAGATGCCAGGGAAAGCCAGGGGAGGGAAGAGAGCATATTTAAGAAATTTGCCCCTGGTTTTCAGCAAGTGAACATCACCCTGGGCTTTGTCCATGCACTCACCCGAGGGCCGGTCCTGCGCTCCCTTGGGGTGCAGCAACCCCTTTCTCTTGACAACTCCAAGGTGCTAAATAAAAATATTTGTCTAAACATGCAACACTGTAATAGGTAGGTAGGTACTTGTTGCGTGCAGAAAACTGATCTAGTCTCTTTTTTTTTTAATTAGAGGAAATTTCCTCAGTAAATGCACAGCAGTGACAGTGAGATGTCATCTCTAATTAGATAAGCAATAGGCAGAGCTCATGTAGCATTTCCAGGAACCCCATTTGCAATACAGTTGCTGCACAGGGGTTGGCAGGAATGCACTGATGGGAGTTCTGGTGTCCCTGATTTTCAGAATTCATTTAACCTGGATGACTTGGGGCTTAGTTGAGTTTAATTGTAGATATTTATTGAATGGGGGATTTAAAAACAAAAATCCACAAACTTTCTATATTTATAACATTTGCTAGCTTGTACATGATGAATCATAGAAAAAGGGACACTGCATCTGTCACTAATTCCTATAGTTTAGCCTTGTGTTGACTGTATGGGGACACCAGAAAGAAGGAAGCAGGGGGGGATCCAGAGCCGTATTTTTTATCTTGCACAAATTGGAGAGGTAAAGCTAAAAGGAAAACCAACCCCAGAGTAGCTGAAGTGTTGGTTGAATTTATAAGGTATTGTATTTAATAAGAGAAATCATTTTCCTAAGATGCAAACAGGCTAGAAAACGCAGCAGGAGAGGTGTCCATCTGCTGCCCTCCTCTCTTGGGACCATGTGTACCCACATGGCCTCCACCCGGGGTTGTTCTCCCTTTCTGTCTCTGGCAGTTCCTGGGGGATCTGCACTAGCCAAGCCCACAGCTGAGACCCACAGTCCTTGCACACCAACCCAACGCTGGAGTGGTCGCCACGGTGCCAACCTACACTCATGTACACACACTCAGCCACCCCGGAGGGAGTTCCTTTCACTGTACATAGGTGTAAACTATTTCTCTGTTGGTTTCTTTTACTCTATAAACCCTGCTATGGTGTAAGCTGGGAGGCTGTGAAGCGTTAGTGGATGTGGTAGAGCAGTGGTCAACGTAGCAGAGTGACCTCCCCTCTCCTCCTTGGCCTCTGCAGAGCTCGGGAAGGGTTGGGCTCAGCGCTGCGGGGTGGCCGAGGGTACGTCTCCAGTCAATCCTGTCTTGATTCCCCTCTTCCCCCATCCCCTTTTAAGGTACTTGAGTCTCCTGCCACCCCCGAGATGTCCCCTCAGTCCCAGCGAGGGCAGGGCGGTGGCTGCAGGTTGGGTCCCCCATGCCAACTGACAAATGGCTGCTAATTAGCACGAGCCTGGGGCACCACGTGCGCTCTCCGGCCGTGTCAGCGTGGTGGGACCACCAAGACCAGAGGGGAGGCAAGCGGGGCTGCCCCAGGCCAGTGCTGTGCACCACAGAGGAGAAGGATGGGCACTCAGACTGTGCCACCCCACACTGCTCATGGCTGGGGCAGGCTCATGGCTGGGGTTTGCCCCCTGCCCACACACAGCAGCCAAGGCCCAGGGAGCAAGAAGTGGTGACCTGACAACGTGCTGGCAACACCACGTCCCTGGCTGGAGCTCACCATCACCTCGTGGCTTCAACAGACAAACCAACCATCGCTGCTCCCTCTGTCCTGCTGCCCCTTGGTACAAGGAGTCGCTACTAAACTCACACCACTGCTCCCAGGGCACCGGCTTTCCCACCCAGCCGAGTCCTCACCCTTTGCAGCACTGGGTATTCCCCCTCTCCTTCCATGCTGATAAAGGTTTCCTCTTTCTCCTGTTACCACCCCACCACACACACACCCTGAAAAGTTGCCACAAAAGGTTTTCTTTGTATAGAATATTTATTTTGAATCTCTATTTTAATAGTATTTATTTTAGAAAGTCTACTATTGTAAGAGTTCTTCTGTTTGTGAAGAAAAACAAGTACTGATGAATGTACTGATCTAGAAATTATATATATATATATAAATATATATTGTTAAATATATAAATGGCTGATGTGGTTTTTAAAAAAAAATCCCAAAGAATGTTTGTAGCAATTATTCTAAAATTACAAGCCGAGAGTAGCCCAGAATTGGTTATTTGATACTACACACAGCAGGAGTGATTGAGGGACCGAGAGCCCGGGTGGGATAACTCGTAACATGGATGACAGGCTGGCCCCAGGGACACCCCCACCCCAAGGGATGTGGCCCCAGTTTGCACCGTTGGTGATTGATACACACCATGGGGCTGCCACCTCAGCCACTGGCTCCATGTGGGAAAGCCATGGCCAGGGCAGAGCTTCCCAGGGAATGTCGAGCACTGACAGCCATTCAGGCTGGAAAGATCACCGAGTCCAACCATTAGCCTAACTACCAACCCAACTCTACCTACCCACTGCTAAACCATGGCCCTGAGGATCAGATCTAAGCAACTTTGAAACACATCCAGGGATGGCGACTCCACCACTGCCCTGGGCAGCGCTTGACAGCCCCTTCAGTAAATAAGTTTTTCCTAATATCCAACCTAAACCTCCCCTGGGCACCTTGAGGCCATTTCCTCTTGTCCCATTGCTGGTTCCTTGGGAGCAGAGCCTGACCCCCCCCTGGCTCCAAGCTCCTCTCAGGGGGTTGCAGAGAGCAGAAGGTCTCCCCTCAGCCTCCTTCTCTCCAGGCTGAGCACCCCCAGCTCCCTCAGCCACTCCCCATCAGCCCTGTGCTCCAGACCCTTCCCCAGCTCCGTTCCCTTCCCTGGACACCCCCAGCCCCTCAATGTCCTTCTTGTCGTGAGGGGCCCAGCACTGACCCCAGGATTCGAGGTGCAGCGTCAGCAGTGCCGAGCACAGGGGGACAATCCCTGCCCTGCTCCTGCTGGCCACACCATGGTTGACACCAGCCAGGATGCTGTTGGCCTCCTTGGCCACCTGGGCACACTGCTGGCTCGTGTTCAGCCACTGTCGACCAATACCCCCAGCTCCTTTCCCCTGGGCAGTTTCCAGCTGCTCTCCCCCAAGCCTGGAGTGTTGGGTGGGGTTGTTGTGACCCCAGTGCAGGACCCAGAACCTCCTACAGTTGGCCTCAGCCCACGGACCCAGCCTGTTCCCCAGGACACAGGGCAGGACATGGCAGGCAGCATCGAGCACACCGCGTGCTGAGAACAGCACGGAGTCCCTCGCGTGCAGATGTGAGCAGCTGCTCACTGGTAGCCACCTCACCAAAGAGCCATCATTTCCTTCACAGTTGTGTATTTTTAGGGACAAAAAGCCAGAGCTGCTCCTACATCTTGATTTACCCAGGTGGAGCACCCATGGCTCCTTCCACCAGCACACACCACCCTGCAGCCTCCTGTGTCACCAGCATCACATTAGACTGCTAAAAATACAGCATCAGGGCTATTTTTCACCATTCCTATTATTTATGTGCCCGCGCCACGGAGGTATGACTCAGTCAAAGACATGCCATGTTCTGTGTCATCCGCAAAGGTAAACCCAGTGCTTCACCTGGCCCGAGATAATATTGTTGAAACAATAACACCGAGTTAGTCACCGGATCAGATAAAGAGACAATAACGACACTGTACAGATCAGGGCATCTTATGCCAAAAATTGTGCAATGAGGAAAAGATGCTGAATTTGTTATGCTGGTGGTGGGGTTTGGGGTTTTTTTTTCAAACAAACAGGCTGAGCCAGGATGTATAAATTTAAATCAGAGTTTGGCAACACTGACTGATGTCTTGCACATAAAGCTTTAAAAATACCAACTCAACATTCACATCTCTCTGCTGGAAGCGAACCAGAGTGCTCCTGTTGATTTGACTGGTAGATGTTAAAGTAATATTTTTTCAGTTGGAATTATCATCTTTTTTAAAAATCATTTTTTACACAGTTTTCAATAACACCATTGAAGGAAACCAACTTCAA
Source organism: Aegotheles bennettii (assembly GCA_013398125.1). Classification (NCBI taxonomy): domain Eukaryota; kingdom Metazoa; phylum Chordata; class Aves; order Caprimulgiformes; family Aegothelidae; genus Aegotheles; species Aegotheles bennettii. The sequence goes on from VZRW01005218.1 coordinate 45,879, forward strand.
TCCCACAAGCTCGTTGATAAGGTGGCAAAGAGATATACAGAGCTAAAAGTATAACAGACTGTCCAGTTGACTCCCAAGTCCAAAGCAACCACAGCTCCTGGAGGTCAGACCAGAAAGGGAATGTCTGGTGAATCAAAACACCCCAAATACCCATTAAATATTGCATTAATTCTGAGCGAATGGGCTGAAATTTATAGAAATGAGACTAAAAGCTAATTTTGAAATTTCCTTTACAACTATGTAAAAATATGTCCTTAATGAACATGTTGAGATTATTCCAAGGGTTCAAAAACCGGCCTTGATGAGATGTGAGATTGGTCAGCATTGCCAGCAGCAGGAGGAAGGGACAGGGAGAGCAAACAAGTGACGCTGGGCAAAAGTTGTTTCCATCTTCAAAGGAAAACAGCAATAATACAGCACCACACCAAACCCTAAAACCAGCCCTGGAGATGGGGCTTTTCTTTCCCTGGCAGCTCCAAGGTGGGGTTTTTTTGACTGGGAAGTAGGACACATGCTTCCATGGTGAGCCACCTCCACAAGAGCAAGGGCAACAAGAGACACGAGTGGTCCAGGACAGGGCAGGAGCTGCAGCAGTCGTGGGATGCTCTGGAAGGGCAGGGCTTGCTCAGCACCCTGCACCCAGCAGATCCCATTGCCCACATGCACCTCGGAGGGGGCTCTGGTGCCAACCTGCCCGAGCTCCTCCAGTAAATGATTTTTTTTAATTCTTTGCAACTGTACAAATGTTTTCCCCCCGTGTGTACACACGCCTGCAGCTGCACAGCTACGCACGGAGCCAGAGCAGGGTTATTTGGTGACATTCCCCTCACTGAGCACCTCTGCTCTGTTTACATGGAAACTAGATAAGGGATTCAAGGTCTGCTCTGTCTTTAAAAAACACACCAGTTATTAAAAGTCAGCAGATCCACATCCACGATCATGCTGCTGATGCAGGAGCTTTTCTTTCACTCCGTGGCTTTCCAGGAGTGATGCTGGGGCAAGCATGGCAAGCAGGAGCCCAGCTGTGGCACAGGAGAGCTGACACCTCCCGTGGTGCTTTTTCCCAGCCATAAATAATTCCTGTCTCCAGGGTCAGATGCCACTGGTTTGTGAATGGGCACAATGGGGGCTGTGCCAGGAGGGAGAGCCCCATGCCCCAGCCAGATGAGGAGCTGGCTCCTGGCAGGGGATCCACAGACTGGCACATGGCACCCACGGATGAAGCCTGGCCTTTTGCAAGCAGCAGACAAATGGCCAGGATAAAGATAAATTGCCTTCACATTTTGTTTTACTTCCTAACGACAATAACCCCTGTGTGATCCAGTGAATCTCCAGGGCCCCCGCTCCGACCCCCACCGGGCACCGTAAAACCTTGGGGATCTCCTCAAAGAGCTGAGAACAACCACAACCCTTCGGAGGGCACCTGACACAAAGTGACTTTTCCCTTCCAGGGAATAAGGAGATGGTTGTAAAGGCTGAGGCAAAGCCTTGCCCCAGACAGGGGGGAGATTGGCACGCGTGCTGCCCGTGTGCTCCACAGCACTGCAGCTTGCATTGACATTTTTTCCCCTTACAACAGGGAATAAATAGAAATTTATGCCTGAAGAAATTCTCATGGATAAACCAGAAAGCCCAGTCCCGCTGGACACCAGGTGTTTGTGATTATGTGACACCAGTGTGTAACTGGGTTTTACGAATCCCTGTGCACAGAGCAGCCAGAGCCTCCCCTAAGGAACAGTTTCTTACAGAGTATTCAATTGCTTTTCCTGAAGAGGGTGAGCTGCTAGCACAGATCCTCCACTCCCTGCAGAGCTCTATGGTCTAAAGTGCCCAGGGCTCCACCAAAACCTAATTCCCACCATCTCTTGTACTCGAGGACAAGGAGTTACAATCCCATTCTGCCCCATCCCTCCTCATGCTGCTGCACCACTGGAAATAGCTCCAAGGCTGGTCTGAACCAGCTCTCTGGTATTCCTGGAAATAATCCTGACAAAGCTGAGTACCGGGTTATTTCTTTCCTTTATGTGGGTGTCTGTACCCACTGCTAAGGAACCCCCAGCCATATTTCGGAGCAACTGGAAAGGACTCGTGCCCAGAGTGGGACTGAGTTATGAGGAATTATGGGCAGGACCAACCCCAGCTCAGCAGCACAGATCTGCCCAGAACCCTGGCAAAGCTGTGGCACCCCCGGGGAGGTCCTCACCAGAGCCAGGACAGCACCAGGAAGCGGCACCCACACATTTGGAGAGGCTTTGGTTGCATGGTTGCTGAGCAAAGAGGAGGTGGGGATGTAAAATAAGGCCAGAGAGTGCTCGCCAAGTTCCGGAGATGAACTAAAAATGAGTTGGAAAGACCCCACAGTGCTGGGAAGTGATGGGCTTTCCTGCCAGCCCCACAGCAGCGGGTGGGGAATGCGGGCTGGGACTCCAGCGAGGCAGCAATATTCCTTAATGATGCCTCTTCGGGGCCAGCCTGACTGCACGCTGCAGACTGCAAAGGAAACCCAGAATGACAAACAATTGTAGGAACCTGGAAACCCGAGTTCCTCTGGATTTCATGGGAAGTGCGATTTTAAATACCCCGACCTGTCTGTCTGGGGGGAAGTGGGCAATAAATAGCAGCCTGGTTGTTATCAAGAGGATGTGAGCTATTTATAAAAAAATCTTGGGCTTTTTGAACTCTGTTTAAAGAGGCAATATCCTTCACTTGGGTAATTGGGGGACTAAAATGCTAAAGCAAACAAGATTACTCAGCCACCTTGGGAAAGTTTAGTGCTTACTGTGTGTTTCTGAAATTCGGAGCCTATTTGAACAGCTGCACTGGTATTGTCCCCAAATCCAGAGGGAGCATGAAGAGGTACCTCAGGGGACACACCAAGAGCCCAGAGCTGCTCCCAACACACAGGGCTCTGACCATGGCAGCTCAGCCACCCCAAGAGCCCTCCTTCATCAATGAGATGCCTCATCTGCACAGGGGCTTCTACACACCTGGAACATGCTGGCACCCCAGCAGGATGAAACCATCTCCAGGACAAGGTGTGGGTATCAGCTCCCACACATTGCAATAGAAGGGAGGGAGATGGCAAAAGGAAAGGTGCACCTGTGCAAGGCAGAATGCACCCCAGAGCACCAACATCCCCACAGAGCAATACAGACCTCTGTGCTCCAGGGAAACCCACCCATCCCTCTGACAAACAACTGGGGTCAAATAAATGAGGGACCTCTGCTGCCTTTGCTGGGACAACCACCTCCCCACGCAGCCTTCCGCAGCACACGGAGCTGCATCCAGCCTGGAGGAGCTCTGAGGAACCGGGGCTGACAGCCCATGGTGCAGCACCAGGAGCCGTGGCAGGGCAGAGCTGGCACAGAAGGGGTGGTCAAGCACCCAGCTTGCATGACCATGGCACCCTCACCCCTCCCAACACCACTGAGTGACCACTGCACTTGGGGTTGTTCAGCTGGGGAGGTCCGAGGACAAGGTCCTGATCCCCTCGGGGCACATCCTCAGCTGACACAGGGAAACATCCTTCCCACTCCTCCTGGTGTCCCATGAGACACACGTCAGGATGTGGCATCAAACGGAGCCCTCAAGGGTTCCCACTGGCTGCTCTCTGTATTTTCCTGAGCAGAGCCAGCAGGCAGACAGCACCGCTCCTGTGTGGGAACCACACACAAAGTGTCCTGACAAAATGATGGCATCATCTAAAGTACACAAACAGCTCAAAAGAAGGAAAACCATTAAATTAAGGATAACAAACAACAAAGAGAACCCATACACAGAATCTGTTAGTGTTTATGAGTCACTGAGGCCTTCCTGTCTCCTCTTATAAATTGTGGGAATCCGCTGCGGTCCATCCTCTCCCTGAAAACCACCGAGGTGCTATTTTCCTCACAGCCCCAGTGCCCAGAGCCGGGGGAGCCACTGCACAAATGAAAGACTGATTTTTTTCTTTTTTTTCCTTCAAAGTAGGAAACCAAATCTGAGGAGCAAATGCTGCGAGGGAGTCAACAGGGGCCTTTGCCAGGAGATCACCGCACGCCTTGGCCCGGCACTGCCTTCCAACTGCCTAGGGCTTAACAATGGGATGGATGGGAAATGCCAGGAAAAGTTAAAGAGCTTTGGACACAAGGGCTTTGCAAGAGCTCATTCTTTATTATTAACAAACAACTTCTCCCCATCCTCCTTCCTTTCTCCCTTCAGCAGATGAGGAGTTTCTTTCCTCAGCATATATTGTTTTATCATTCTTGGCATTTCTAACCTGTCCCAACGTGCCTGTTCTGCTCTGACCAGGGTGCCCCACCATGGTGGGACATTGGGAAGCCAACTGCTGCATCTCTTCCACACACAGCACCACCATCACCCCGAGCTGTGCTCTGACTGCAGAGCTGAGGTGTCCCCTCCCAGTTGCTGGGGGTTGGCAGGATGGTGTGGTCCCTCCTCTCAGCAGGACAGATGCTGCTCAAGCACCTGCAACTCCCAGGAGCAAGGACCTCCACCCCTTGGCCAGGCAGAGCCTGTGCCAATGCCTTCTTTAACCCAAGGGAAGGATGCTCAGCCCGTGCTTCCTGGCTAAAACTGGAACTCACAAACCAGAACCAGGAATTGGAAGGGTTTTGTGGATTTGTATGGGCAAGCCTCACGCGACAGAGGATCTCAGATGGCTTCAAGAGAAGCCACCCAGACTCTCTCAAACTAGGGCCAGCCTTGAACACCTCATCCAGCAAAAGCACCAGGGAACTCGTCCACCCAAAAACACATCTCCAGCTTCCTGGGCCAGTGAGCATGGCATCACCCACACGCTGGACACATGAGAGTGGCATTGCTGGAGACCCTCACCCGAGGTGTTGAGCTTGTGTCCTCAGATCCAGATTTATGTATAACCCAGCCGAAAAAAAACCCTGGCGTGGGTCCCTGGGAGCTGCCAGTGCCTCAAAGCCCCTCTCACACATGGCATCAGACACATCCCCATGCCAGTACCACATCCCAGTGCCAGTACCACATCCCAGTGCCAGCACCTCCGTAAAGCAGAGCATGTGGCAGGCACTGGGAAAGGCAGGGCATGAATAAAACAATAGGTACCACTCAGCACCCCGAGGGCTTCCTCATACCAGGACTTAATTTCCCTGAAAAACAAAGAACAATTCCCTGCATCATGTACTGATGGGGCTTGGGTTTGGTCCCCAGTGCGAACACACACACACAAATTTTTTCTTTTACATTTTTGCGTGATGACTTGCATGACAAGCCTAATAAAAGCCCAGACTTATAACCCAAAACACACAAAAATGTGAAACTGTTTCATATTAACTTCCGAAGCACTCCACTGACTGCAGGAAGAAACTGCATTAAAACATTAGAACAAAAAAATCAACCGTGTATGGAAAAAATATCTATGTAAGAGTGACCACTTCCAAATCACCCATTAGGGAGTGGACAAGGAACAAACTCGTGGTGGGGGACAGAGCTGCTCTTGGGGCAGCTTTGTGCAGGGATGGCTTTGATCTGGAAACTGCTGCACGCTGCCACCCTCATGCCATGGCAGAGTGAAAACCATCCGGTCTCAGCGGAGTAGGGAGGATGTTCTGGAGAGGTTTTTCTTGGCAGGAGCCAGTGGGGCTGTCGCTTCCTGCCTGGCATGGGGACATTTCCCCAGGGGGTCCCCAAGGCCACGGGGACACTGCATCCCATTTCACATCCTGCTTCCCAACCTCCCTCAACTGCAGCAGGGAACAGCCCCTACCCTCCAGCTACGTGGGCATGCTGTCCAAAACACAAAGAAAACCTAAGAAAAAAACCAAAACTACCAACAAAAGATCTAAACTGGAACAGGGAAAACAACAGCACGAGTGCTTTAAACCAGAATCTTGCTTTCTTCCCCCCTCCAATATATTTATGATCTACCTGGGGGTCTTGTAGGCTTTTTTGCTATCTGATGCCCCTCATGGCTTGGGGAAGGGCTTGTGCTGTATCAACACGAGCTGCTCTGCATGGAGATGGGAGAAGTTCTTTGCGAAGCTGATAGTGGACTGAAAACAACCCCTTCCAACTCCCATTGTGCCAAGCAGCTGCAAGAAATACATACCAGCAGGGATGGAAAAATGTTTCCACTTATTTTCCTAGGCCAGCTGCCACCAGCGAGCCCCCGGCACGGGCAGGGGCACAGGGAGCCCCCCAGGGGTTTGCCTTGGTCAGAGGTGGCTGCTGATGGCATCGTGCTGCTGGCAGCCCGGCTGGGGCCAACCTGAGCTGGGTGAGTGGAAACCAGTCCTGCTTTGCAATGCAGAAACCAGTAGCCAAACTTTAAACCACTTCCTCTACCTCCTAACAATGCACAGAGGAATTTCCACAAATCCCAAGGCTGCCCTCACTTCCACTTCTAAACTTGGAAAAAGAAATACCAGGACATTCCTTTGTTGCTCCAGCTCTCGCGCTGTTTGATCTGGGTTTTTTTCTCCAGCTGAGCAAATTAAAGAACCCCAATTTCCCCTGGAAACAAGCGTAAACCGGTAACAAACAATGTGCTTGCTCCTTTGATTTGTAACGAATTGTTTCCAAGTGGATCAAACCCTGCCACCTCGCGCCGGCCGGGGCGGTTCAGTGCCTCAGTGGTGTTTTGGCCAGCAAGAAGAGAGTGATAGAGGCATTTATAGCTGCATTCCTGCCCGGGGAAGGAAATGGGCTGGTGCTGCATTATTGAACGGCAGCTATTTTGGATCCCAGCAGCAGTTTGAAGGTGTCTTGGTTTTCGCAGTTAGGGCAAACTGCAAGCCCCCAAGACAATAATTTATTGCTTACTTCTCCCCAAGGGGAAGAAAATAAACAATGCACACGGCTGTGAGATTTAGGAAAAAACAAACCATACAAATTTAATGAAACAGGGAAAAAAGGGAACAGGTACAAAGGGAAATGGAGGAAATTCGGATAAATATATTTACAAAATCCCGAAACCAGGAGTCCAGGGAAGCAAGAGTTCTCTGGTCTTGTCTGCTGAGAAGCCTGGGGGAAAAGAGAGAAGGAAAAAAAAGAAAAGTCTCTCTCTACAGGTGAAGACCCTGCCAGGGCAGGGTCTCAGTGCTCACACAGCTCCCTGGAAACCTTTCTATCCTTTGCTTTTATTTTCAGGGTTTCCTCCCTGTTCCACCCGCTCTGATCCCTCCCATCTCCTCTCCTGGCCATCCCCGACCCCTCCACCACTGGTGCCTGGGACTGGGAGCCCTGAGCACCAGCAGAAGGAGCTGGGAGGGAAAGCCGTGACACCCAGCAAGACACCGGTCCCTGCTCAGCCCTGGGGACACAGGAGTTCCCAGGGGATGCCCTCATGTGTGTGGTCACCTCCTGTGTGGCCCCAGCGTTCGTGTCCTCCTCTGTCCCTCTGGTGCTGGGATGGGAAATGCCATTTCCTGGAACTTACAGAGTACCTGTCACTATAAATCACAGCACTGAAAAACAAGATGCACACTCCGAGGTGAAGCACGAGCCCTCAGCTTGTTCCAGAAGCTTTTAATGGTTATTAGAAGAAGTCAAGGGAATTGTGGAAGGTCAGACCTGGGTGTCTGAGCCAGGCAGAGCTGAGCACCTCGACTCGCAGCGAGCACAACGACTGATCAGAACCCCAAATCTATGTATCCAGGGGCCACCCAACCACAAATAAATAGCAAAGCTGGTAGGGGAACGCTTGCCTCAAGAGTAAGGAAACATCTATTCTTCTGCCAGGAAGAAAGAGAGATAAGAACCTTGAACTTGAGGAGGAAGGACCGGGTTCCTGTTGTTCAGCTGAGTAATTAATTGCATACGTATTGGGAGAGGCCAAAAGGGAACAGTGTGCTGCTCAGGGAGAGCCAGCACGGAGCCACCGGCCGGCGCTGCAGGACGGGACGGGGGAAGATGTGACTGCTCCATCACCACGGCCTGAACCCTGCTGGAACCAGTCCCCACCTGTGGGTCCAGTGCAGACCCCCAGCATCTGTGTCCCCAGCAGGATGGAGGCCCAGGACACTGCAAGAGCCATGGGCTGCAGCACATCACCATGGGGCTGTTGGGTACCACCAGTGACATTTTCTTCTCATGATACAGCAGAGCTGAAGCTCAGATCTCTGTCTTTTTTTCTTTTTTTTGGTGGTATCTTATCATCCAAGAGCTCATTAGCCAGGAATTCCTCACGCTGTTTATTTTCCATTTGCCCATATGCTCCCCACAAACTCAGCCCAGTCTCTGCTTCAAGTTTATACTTAGAAGCAGTAATTGGAAGGGATGAACAAAGGCACAAAAGAAGGCAACACAAGCACAAACAAACTCACCAGATGTTTTGGATTCCTGCATTTCCCCAAGAAGCAGGATCCTTAATGTTCTGATCATGTCATCACAGCACAGAGCTGTTGCTGTCCAGAATACAACAGGCTCCTCTCCTCTGGCTACTGGTCACAGACACAGTGATTCAAGCCACCACGAGTGACCCAAACCTGTTCTTACCATGACCCAAACCTGCCCTTACCATGAGCAAAAGCCAAACCCTTGGTCACACCTCTTGGGCATCGACACCTGCAGTGGGGCTGTCCCAGGGATGGATTTGGCTTTAGACTCTGAAACCGCAGGACAAAACGGAACTCCTGGACCCACACCTCCTGCTTAGAGGTGGCCCCAGAGCTGAGATGCTGACACGTGCCCTTCAGCCCCCATGGCCCAGCCACCCTGCCCATGTTTGCAGTGTCAAATACACTTTACTGGTGGTTTAACTGCTGCTGGTGCCCAGCCCTGTGACCACGCTCATCTCTCCATGTCCCACCACCTGGGTTGGCTTTGCCCCCCCAGGAGGGTTCACCCAGCCCAGTCCCTTGGCATTGGGGTTTGCACCCTTTTAGACTGACGCTGTGTCATCTTAAGAAGCAAAAGCAATTGGTTTAGTTCTATAGCTGTAAAGTCTTTTGTGCTTTTTCTTCTTTCAGCTCAAGAGTGCTTTGTCCCTTTAAGTTTTATGCCAATTCTAAACCAATTTGAACTTAACCAAAACAAACCAGTATTGATGTGAAACGGGGCTGTGCACCAGTTAAATTCTAACAGTGTGTATCTGCTTGTGGACAAGGCCTTGTTTTCCAACAGAGCTGTTGCAAAACCCATGGGACAACACTGAGATACTCCACAGAATGGAAAGAATTTTTGAAAAGGGATGCTGGCCTGAGGAGCAGCGGGTGAGAGCTGCTGGAGCAGGGAGATGGGATCCACATCCCAGTTAACCATCCTCTCTCCCATTCGGAGCATGGCAGGGGAAAGGGCTGTGAGATTAATGAGAGGAAAAACTGCAACCACAGCAAACAGAGCCACTCACACCACTCGGTGTTATTGATTTCTAATCTGGAATAATCATTTTCTACTGGACCAGATTAAAAATATTCCTCCTGCTGCTGAGCCCATGGGCACCCAGCAGCCCCGGCCACTGCCCAGGTTCACAGCTGAGCAAAGGCAGCCACAAAGTTATCCAGGCTCTACCCCTGCCATGCATCAGGAGCAGAGCCTGGAGGATGAGGAAGGGAAAGACAAGACAAAGAAATTCCTCCTGTCTCCCTCCTGTCCTGAAAAGCTACTGAGCCCTTCAGCTACCACCACTGCAGCCTTGCCAAAACCAGCTGGGTGCAAGGGGGAACACTGAAAGCAGCCAAAATGCCAGAAATCAGGCCCTAGAGCACAACTCACACCACACTCGGAAGGGGAACTTCCCAGTCTGACACACGTTGGGATAGAGAGGAGCTCGCTGAGGGGGAAGGCAGCAGGGAGAGCCTTCCTCCTCCTCCTCCCAGCACAGCCCTGCCCTGCTCTCAGCTGGCTCAGGCTCTGACCAGGGTGTGGATGAGCTCCTTCCCAGCAGCTCAGGCCCATGAAGCTCTTCTTCCTCCCTGCTTCCAGCAGGAAATTTTGGGGTAATCCATCCGATAGCCTGATAAAAGCCTTTCTGTACCACTAGCAATGCAGTGAGGGAAGGGACTGCTGTGAGATTCTGTGCTCATCCCACTTACCTCTGCACACCCTGGAGGAACAACAGCTCCTGGGAATGGTTTTCCCATGGCGTAGGATGCTGGGACCTCAGGATGAGCTGGTGGTGCTTCACTCCTACAGCTTGCACTGCTGCTCACGTTGTTCCTTGGAGGAACACTTGGAAGCAGTAGCTCCAGCATGGCCTTGTCCACATAAGAAGCACAGCCCATGGCAAGGGACAGTGCTGCTGGCAGTGACCTCCTGGCTGGGGTCCCTGAGCTGGGGCACAGGGGGTGCCTCTGCCCCAGGCAGAGCTCCCCAGCTCCTGCTGCTCCACAGAAGCCCCAGAGCAATCAGGGCCCAGGCAGGGCTGGGGCTTTTGAGCCCTCCTGCCCCAGTCACAGCTGTGGGAGGAGGTCGGCAGTGACTGCAGCTGTGTCACAGCCTCCCCTGGCCCGGGAAGCTCTGGCCAGAGCCAGAGCCAGAGCCAGAGCCAGAGCCAGAGCCAGAGCCAGAGCCAGAGCCAAGCTGAACCGAGCTGAGCCGAGCCGAGCCGAGCTGCTGCCCAGGGAGAGCTGCAAACCCAGAGGACCTCTGCATCAAACCCAGGGAACACCCAGCATCAAAGCCAGGGAACCCAGCATAAAACCCAGGGAACACCCAGCATCAAACCCAGGGGACCCCCCCATCAAGCCCAGGGACAGTGCAGTGATTCACTGCCAGACCCCTTTACCCGCCGCGGTGCAGTGTGAGCAGGCTGGCAGAGAGGGGAGTAGCTGCAAAGAGCCTGAGCAGGTTGTAACGGGGAGATCTGCAGGCAAAGATCACTGAAGTGTCCCCGGGGCAGAGATGCCCCGGGAGGAAGAGCCTCACACCCCCCCGGCTGCATCCCAGCCCCAGGATGCTCGGCCGCCTGTCCCAGGGAGGGGGGGTGCTGGAGTGGCCCCATCCACCCCACACAGCTGCAACCCCTTTATTTTTTTTCTTTTTCTTTTTTTTTCCCTCCCAGCTCACTTTAAAGGTCCAGATTAGGGCATAATTAGAAAAGCAGTTAAAGTGGGGGCCTGGTGAGGGCAGTGACCTTTGGCGGCGGCAGGAAGCGGCAGCAGTGGGTGGGCTGGGGGTGCAGCCCCACACCCGCCCGACAGGCACCCGGGAATGGGGCTTCCCTGCAAACTCCTTCTCCAACCCCTCCGCAGCCTCAGTTTTCCATCTGCTCAAAGAACATGCATTTTCACAGAATCCCAGAATCCCAGAATCCCAGGGGTTGGAAGGGACCTCGAAAGCTCATCCAGTGCAACCCCCCTGCCAGAGCAGGGTCACCTAGAGTCCATCACACAGGAACGCATCCAGGCGGGGTTTGAATGTCTCCAGCCAAGGAGACTCCACAGCCTCTCTGGGCAGCCTGGTCCAGTGCTCTGGCACTCTCACAGGAAAGAAGTTCTTCCTGAGATTCACATGGAACCTCCTGTGCTCCAGTTTGCATCCATTGCCCCTTGTCCTATCATTGGTCATTACTGTAAAAAGCTTGGCTCCATCATCCTGCCCCTCACCCTTTACATATTTGTAACCATGGATGAGGTCACCCCTCAGTCTCCTTTTCTCCAAGCTAAAGAGACCCAGATTTTGGTGAGGGCTGTGTTGAGAGATGCTGGGCTGTCTTCTCTCCATCCCCCAGCCCAGCAGCATCTGACCCATCACACACGTTCAGGGACTGCCCTGCCATCACTCGTCCCCCAGCACCCACACGTGGCCATGGAACCCTCTCCATCCAGCCCAAGCGGGCCCTGGGCAGCTGGAGCCGCCGGAGCCACCGGAGCTGCTGGAGCTGGTGTTTCCACCCAGGGCTGTTTGCGGCTCCCTTATCGCCACCGGGACCTTTGCTGGTTGCAGATTAGTGGCTGGAGCCAGTTGGATTTGTTTGATTTCTGTTGATGGTTATTAGGCAGAGGAAGTGCCAGAAGGGATTTTGACCTCGAGTTTAAACCTATTCCAATTAGAGCCACTGAGCCTGTAATTACCGCGCTCCAGCCACTTCAGTTAAAGCAACAACAAACCCAAACACAAAACCTGGTCGAAGATGGGCTTTTCTCCTCATCAGCTCTTCAATCTGAACCACAGAATCACAGAATCCCAGTGTCCCAGGCTGGTTTGGGTCAGAAGGAACCTGAAATCTCACCCAGTGCCACCCCCTGCCATGGGCAGGGACACCTCCCACCAGCCCAGGTTGCTCCAAGCCCCATCCAACCTGGCCTTCAACACTGCCAGGGAGGGGCAGCCGCAGCTTCTCTGGGCACCCTGTCATGAAAATACATGGACCTTTACTGACCTACTGCTGAGAGAGAGATGCTGAATTGATGTCTACAAGTCCCCCAGCCCCTCCCAACGTGGGCTGGGGACACAGGCACCACAGCCTGGGGCTGGGCTCCAGCTTGGGGCTGAATTACCTTGTCTGGCCCTTCCAGGTCCTTCCTACCACCCCCTGCTCCAGGGTCTCCGGGCCATTTCCTCCGCAGTCACAAGTATCTTACAAGAGGAGAGTGCACCAGCCCAGAGAAGAGGTCACGGCCATCCAGCCCATGAATCATTTTCACTAATGAAGCCACTGAAAATGAGTCAGTCACCAGCTCTGGATGGCCAAAACACCAACTCATTGCAGCACTTTTCTCGTGAGAAAGGACTTGTGCAGTAAAGCACAAAGGTTTACAGAAATCATTCCTAAATCTAGCAGTATTTAGCAACTTCTTGGAAACACGGTTGTGTGCTGGCTACAGCAAGGGGGAAAAAGTCTTTCTTTAAGTACCTGGGAGGTCTCCCATTTAGTGGTTTTATTCCTCAGCTTACTCCTCCGTTTCACAGAGATCCCATGGACAATCAGCACCAACCTTTCCACTGGAGGCCGAGCTCCCACCAGAGCAGGCAGAAGCACAGGGGCAATGCACAGATCCCACTTGTCCCCTCCACAGCAGCCCTACCTTGATCTCCTCCAGCACGTGCTGTTCTCCCTTTACCTTGACCCTAGGGCTGCTTTTCTTTCTCTCATGGGGACTGGAAATGAGATCCCAAGATGTGCTTCCCACAATACCTGGAAAAATCACCTTGGAGCAACTTTCAAATGATTGCAAAATAGTTTGAAAAATCAATTGCACAAACAATTCTGGTATTTGAACCAAGAGAAGCGACTCCTCTGTAAAGCAGCTGAGATCTTCTGTGTAAGACTGTTACTGGTACAAACCAATTTAACCATTTTCAGACCATGGTGGAATAACCTGGGCCAGCACACAAAGCCTCCATCCCTCCCCCAGGCACAGGTAGCTAAAAGGAAGACTAGAGAGCTTGATATTCTTGCACAGAACTGGTGAGATGATTAAATTCAGGGTGATTTGCTGCAGAATCTCAGTCTCTACTCGCATTTCTTGTCATCCCTTTCAAGGCCAACAGCCAAAGGAGAGGCTGGGCAGGCATTCAGATCACTCTCTCACCCAGGGGCTGCATCCCAACATTCCAATGTGCTCATCACAGCCTGGTCCCAGTAAGCCTCAGATAGATGGTCACAGTCCCAGAAATCCCAGGGTTATCAGAATGTAAGCAAATCTAAAATGGGAGGGGGGGGGGCAGTGATATGACACTGAAGTTTCAGAGATGCCATTTCAGGGGCTCATGGTACAGAAGGTGCGAGGCAAAACCACCCCACACAAACAAGCTCCAGGAAGATCACCTTGCTGGGTCTTCTGCCAAGGCCATGACACAGGGCAGCACGCTGTAAAACCACCACAGAAATCACAGGCATTGCCCATGGCAAGGGCTGAGCCAGCGCAGCCACCTCCCCTCCCCAGGCAAGGACAGAGCATGCTGCTCCTCCACAACCCAGAGAGGAAACCCACTTCTAGGAGATGAAGTGTGAATCCTGTCTGAACCTGCCCAGAGGTTCCCAATGCTGCCAGGAGGACACAACCTGGCTGAGGACACGCAGGCAGGAAGGCCAAAGGTGTTTACTTGGTCACTGCAGATGACCACAGACCTGCCACTTACACGGTGTGAAGTGGCTGAGCTGTCACAGACCCAAAGTAACCATTTGAGCTTGGAGCTGGTGTTGACCCACACTGAACACTTCAGCTTCTTCAGCCCCCATCACCCCCCCACTGAGCAGCACCCCCCTCCCTGTGCTCCCGGGGCGGCTCTGCCGAGCAGCAATGGAGCAGGAGGCGTCGGCAGCTTCAGGCCACCGAATGAAGAGAAACAGGAATGCCAAATATTCCACTTCTCTGAATATACAAGACCAAATAAGGCCCAGATGCCAAGAGAGCAAACACAAAGCTGATCTACCAAGTTTGGGCAAATGTGATTCAGAGTTCCCTAATGCTACAGATTTTGCCTTGCAGGATAAACTTCGTAATTCTTTCTGTGTACACTTGTTCTTGTTTAAAAAGGAGGTCTCTGTGCACCCTCCATCCATCTCTGTCAGCCCCAACTGCTTGTTTGCGAGGACTTTACATTTGAGAAGTTCAGCCCCGACCCAAACTGTGAGCAAACCGCTCCAGGAGGCTGGGATGTCATAGACACGAGGCTAGGGAAAACCCAACATTCTCCCCAAAATGTATGGAATTGCCGTTTCCTGACCTGCTGAGCACCAGGAGTGCCTCAGGGTCTGACAACCTGGTGAGAGACACCTCAAAGTGGAGATCTGTGTCACAGCTTCTATGGAAAAGTAATGAAATTCCCACAGATAATCTGCATTTGTAATCAATAACCAGGTGCAATAAAGCATTGGGAGTAAAATAAACACTGCTCTACAGCAAAAATTGCTACAGAAGTGACATTTATTAATGTTCTGCTATATTTACAGTTTGAACATAGTAAAACTCCGAAGTGAATTACCACTTGGCAGAAAGCACAGAAGTGCACATTAACTCTACATTTATAACGCATCGTCGTCTCCGCTAACACAAATTAGAAAAGCAGGAATTACAGGGATGGTAGGAATTGTCTCCAAAGTCCCAAGCCAAAGAGAAAAAAAAAAAAAAGGCCTTTTTTTGCCAGGTAATTTTTTATACAAAGTCGTGATGTGATCTTTTGTTTTTACATCACCGACGTGTACCGTGAAAATCCCTATTCAGCCCAAAAAGTGGGCAGTATGAAAGGAAAGTATACGACAACATTGAGAATATAGACTATTAAAAATTAATACTTGTGCCACCTTCCAGACAATCCTCTCTCCCCATGACACCCCAGGGCTCCATCCCACCCAGCCACCAGGCGGGTGCTGCTGGGTCAGAGCACGGAGGGTGCGGGGCCTCAGCAGCTCCATCCCCCCCAGCTCCTGAGTGGATCCCAGCGCCGCCCGACCCGGCACGGGAGGAATAAAGCAAGTCTGTCCCCTGCTGGCCCTGGGGACAGGGCTCCGGCCACCCACAGCACAACAGACACGACCGAGAGAGGCTGCACGAGCACGTCACAGACCGCATAGCTGTTTCAGACATTAGCCACTATGATTACAGAATTCTGTAGTAATTATTAAAATTTTACACCTAAAAACAAATAGAAAGAAATGCTTTTTTTTTTTTCCTCCAACAGTACTTTTATTTATTTATTTACTTATTTATTTAGTTATTTTCAAGCAGGTGATGATTTTTTCTTCTGCTCCAGAGTCTCGAGTCACTTCCTGCAGGTGTCCTGCTGCTTCTTGAGGGAGAATTCGCTAGCGCAGGAAGACGTTGGCCAGAAAACAGCTGTCGGAGAAGGACATTGAATATTGAAACTATAGTTAGATTGTGACTGCAGATAAGAGGAGGATGTGGATCACAAAGAGCTCAGGATGTCTAAAGGGTTCTCGGGTATCTCGGGACACAGTGAAGTGACCCCAGTGAAATGCTCTGTACTTCTGGGTACACTTCACAGCTCTGAGGAGTCAACGTTCCTGCGGGGACAGCAGGCACCGAGGCGGGCAGTGTGCTCAGGAGCACCAGCTTCAGCACAGAGGTGCACAGAGCTCCACTGCCAGAGCAAAAATCGACTCAGTCTGACCCAGGATGATGAGTTTCACATCACTCTACCAAGTGCCCTGGTGTAAGACACACATGGCCCGCTCCAGCCCTGCTGGTTCAAACCTGAGACCCAGCAGAAGCCGTGTATGGTCCAGACGATGGGTTCTGCTGAGCCACCACCAGCACCCAGCACACGCAGACCCCACAGCAAACACCCACCTGCCCAGCAGGTTCATTTTCACCAGTTATTATTTTCTGATTTGCACAAAAATATTCCTCTGCTCCTCCATTCCTAATTTTCTAAAAATTACCCCTGCTCTAAGATGAAAATGATCGTTCACCAGGCCCTTCTCACCACACCCTCCAGAAGAAATCCAACCTTGAGAACAGGAACACACTGCAAATCCAAGCCTTTTGTGGTTTCCCTGCTCAGAATCCAGGATTAAAGATTTATTTTCAGGGCAAGTGTCAATGTTGTAATATTTAGAAATTATTCTGGACATTTATCTCAATATGTAAAAAAGACAGTGCTTTTTGCAAGCTCTAAAATGACAAAAAAATAAACAAACAAATAAATAAATTTTATAAAAACCACCCCTACACCTCCACCCTCACAAGCAAGGAGTCAAGCAAGGTCTCTAAAACTGTAATTTCAATTTCCAAACACAGGTAAAGCCTGTGCAACAAGAAACCACACGGTTCCTTTAATAAGTGAAAAATTAAATTTCAGTAAAGCAGCAAAATAAAAAAAATACTCCAGTGAGAAAAAGGACAGATGACCCAGCTGATGCTCAAACCTTCACACCACGTGACCATACAACCGATGGAAATAAACTGGTGATTCAGCAGGAATTTGAGAGGATATTACAAATCCTGGAGGAGCTCATAAACCAGAACTTTGTTAAACAGAACCGAAACACTTAAATAAATCGACTGAACTATTTTTACACACTATCACCAGTGGAAAACTGGAGCTGGAAAACACTGCACAATGCCCAGTTTGTGTTGCATGGTCTCAGTACAGACACGAAGCAGAACCTTATGCAATTTGCAGCTTCTAATAAAAGTGCATTTGGAAAATCACATCTCGGTTTTAACATCTGAACAATTTAAAGCCCCCCAGTTTAAAGCTGGGGTTTGTTTGGTTCCTCTACTCCACTGTCCCAGCTGCAGTGGCTCCAGCCCTGTCCTGGGGAGATCTCATGCTATGGTATTTCTAAGGGGAGCATCGTGTTGCACTCACTCACCATTTGGGAAGCAACCTCTTACAGGATTTCCTTCCCCTCAGGGAGGGACAGTTAATGCAAGGCCATTATCTGCTGTAAGCAGGAAATAATGCTAGAAGGGTTCAACTACTTAAGCCTCCTGCTTTAAAGTCCCATTAAGAAGGCAGAACATTAAGGTTCAGCCTTAAAGCGACAGACTTGTGTGCATTAAAATTCTGGAAGGATGTTCAGGCAGGGCAGAGTGTCCAAGGGTGATGGGGAGGGGTGTTTCAAAGAACAGAGGTGTGCAAGAGTTTAATTTCTTCAGGAACTTGGCAGAAAACTCAAGCAGATTCAGACAAATTGTTCTTTGTGGGACACAAGCCAAAGGTCACATTTTGTGACCTTTACTCATGTTTAGGACATACCAATGCGTTTGTGATCTATTCTGAAACACACACCTGCCAAACACAGTGTAATACCAAGGGGCAAAGATTTTGTTCTTACAATCCAAGCCATGGAATCTAATGAATATACAATTTCTCAAAGCAAGAACTCAGGAAGCAATGTCAAGTATTCCTCTGCTCCCCAGCAGGCCAGTCTGGACTCTGCAGGAACAGGTGCCGTGTATGGGATACCAAGAAACAACTGCTTTCTGCTGCCTTGTGTTCTAAAAATACCCAAGCAAGGAAAAATCTAGCCTAAAAAATAACTATAAATAGAGTTCAAAACACCACATAACAAATTCAGGAAAGTACAAAGTTTACCTTTAGTAAATAAAGAGAACTCTGGTTCTGGGGAGAGTGGAAAAAGTATCTGGCATCTTCCTAACCTTTGCATAATTAATAAATCCTCTGAGAAACAGCAGAAAACCTAGATGGAAGAAACACATTTGTCCAGTTAACACAGGTTCTGCTTCTTCAATCAGCCAAGGAGCAGTTCAACTCACCGTTGCTGGTATGGAGGGACCTAAGTTGCTGGGATGCACAATAGCTCATTAAATACAACAATTTTTTTGGCATCAATGACACCTAAGCTGTCAATTTCAGGCAAACTCAAAACCAAACTTTCCTCAGGCAATCACAAAGCTTTCAACTCCACATGAGATCCAGTCACTTCCAAAGGAGAGGGAAAAAAATAAAAAGAAGAAAAAGAAAGACCACAGCCCACTCTTCCATTTAAGATATAAGAGCAGATACAACATCAGTTACTATGAAGGAAAACACTGTTCTCCTCTCTGCTCCTGCTGGATGATAAACAGGATGCTGCCACCAAGCAATGACAACAAAAGGACAGTGTCCATGTGTACCTTTCAAACCCAGAAGGCATTCCTGAGAGAAGGAGTGCTCCGAGGGTGACATTTCAGTTTTACATCTACACACACAGTAAAGCTGTGCTCACAAAAGCCCTAATTGCACTTTACAGCGTTTTAAACATTCCCTCTTCCCCCACAACAACCACTCACCTAGTACGAGGAAGACCCACCAAAGCCAATACTGGCCATCAAAGTAACCAGGAAAATAGGTGGAGAACTGGGGGGAAAAAAAAAAAAGGTATGCTAGAGCACATGGCAGGTTCTGAACCCAAACCTGTTCTCACCAATTTCAGCAGCAGCCAGATCAAGCCCTCCACATATGAGAGAACTTACAGCCACATTTCACCACTGCTCAGACTGCTGGGAATGAGCTGCCCCCACCAACTTCCACTTCAGGGTTTTCTACACACACCAGACCAGCTCTAACCACAGTGAATCTCACCAGGTCACTGGTAAATACAGTATAGTGGTTTTGTCTGCTTTCTATTCAAGTTTAGGATTTATTCAGGGTAAGCTTGTTATCAAAGTTTAAATCAAACCGCAGTTCAGGTCACCTGTTTCTGTCACACCTCTTAATCCAGCAGAGTTCTTAACACCACTGTTACAAGATGACTCCACAAAGCCAAATGTTCCACAGAAAAGTGAACGGATGCTGGATTTGCAAATGACAATCCCTAGCCCAGAGAGCTTAGGTATGCAGTGACAGCCCTGACACTAATGCTCATGACTTCTACTTATGTGCAGCTAATGAGATTTTTTTGCTTGAAATTCAAACTTTTGGCCCAGGATACCTGCAGGCCATTTTCACAGACATCTTCTCTTCATGGACTCCAAATAAAGCTTTTCTAGTATTTTCTCACTGTCCCTCCAAAAAATAGTTTGACTTTTTTTCTTTCCATTCATCCAGCACCAGCACATCCATAGCCTTTTTTTTTTCCCCACAAATGTTTCTCTTTCTTCTCCTCCAAGTTTTAAAACCATGACATTGGCCTTTCTGCTACTTCAGGCAGAGACATCCAGGCTGCCCTCATCCAAACCAGTTGTGACCAGTCAGCCCCTTCCTCTCCCTATCTGATCTGGTGGAGGGGAGCCCAGCAGATGTTCTAACAGCCTGGATATGCCCAGTTTCTATGGAAATAAACCAGAAGAGTGAGCTTCCTCCTGCTCCCCTGCTGCTTGTGCCGCAGGCAGGTCACACCAGAGGGCACCAGCGGGCTTCTCCACCCTGCAACAAAGCGGTGGCTGCCTCTTCTTCCTCCAGCAAAAAGCAAACCTCACACCTCCTCACTCTCAAATCCCTCTTTCCTTGTCCTCATCGCTCACGGTTGTCCCACAATTTAGAGATTTATTTTTTTTCAGAGGAGCACCTAAGGAACACCATACTGGAAACATCCCCCGCTGATGGCAGTGCTTGCTTTATCTAGAGAAAGGTTTTACAGAGATCAGATTATTGTTATTGCTCACCACACAAACACATTTTGATCTAGTACAGTGGCTCTGTCAGAGAGCACCAGCCTTGTGCGTGCAATCTTTATTTGCTTTTATTACAATAATAATTCCAGCATATAAACAGGACAGAATGATGAAAAAGCTCTGTTCTTGGTGCATAAGGGGCTCAAAATCTATTTTGTTATAAAAAGCTAAATTTATAACCAACTTCAGCACAGGTGAGATAAAAACGAGCTAGGGAAAAGAGTACCAGTGTTTATGTACATGTTTTTGCACAACACAACTTACCCTGACGATCAGGATCCATTTGATAAGAGACAGACCAAACCCAGAAATGGCCCCGTATCGTCCTGCAGCTGAAGTAGTCAGACAGAAAGAGAGGAAAAATCCAATCCAGTTGAAGAGGAATGCCACTGAGAAAGCAGGAGAAAGCAGCAGGTCAAGCCCTCTTCGTATTTCAAGGAAAAAACCACCATAAAACCCTTGCACAGGGTTTTTTCCTACTGCTACATAAACATATGTGTGAAAGTAACTATAGCTATTTTGGGTCACTGCCTGAAAAAAAGTAAGTTCCACCATGCACTTACTGAAGAAAGTTAGCATGAAAATGCCATCATTGCCTATCCTCAGCTGGTCGGTGTCATCAAAGTCATCCCGTGCCACAAAGTCATCATCCTGCAAATCCAAGGGAAACAAGACACGGGTGGATTGGAGTCATCCCAGGCCATGCACCCAGTCTGTGCTATTGTATAGTCCTCAAAAAGCAGTGTATGACAGAGGGATACAAAATGCTTCGTTTACATTTAAGCCCCCCATGGGGCAGGGGGGGAATCCCAAATCTCACCAGGCTCCAAATGCAAGCAGGAAAAATTCCTGCTTCCCACCCCAAGATGATGTAGGGCCTGAAATACGAAGTCACCAGCAGTATCTTTTTTTAAGGTAGTCAAGATCAGGCACATTCTTGTTCTCACTGTAAAGAATTCCCCTACTCATCAAAAAACCCCAAAAAACTATCATCTCAGCAAGGAATCTGGCTTCTAAGAAGAGGTGTTAACAAGCAGTAGAGATCTAATGGTAGCAGGGGTGGAAGAAGAGGCTGAACAAGAGATGATATTGAAAAAGCAAAAACAAATAAAAAATGAAAAAATAATTATTCTGACAGAATGGTTGTATCAGCCTTGTATCAGCTACACTGACCCCTGGAACAGTCAACGGAGTAAGCGGCAGGGGTATCAAGGGTGGATGTGCTGGATGGTTGGACAATTAATCCTAAATCTTTTTATTAAAAAAAACCCCAAAACCCAAACCAGTGACAGTGCACACGGCTGCAGTACAGCTCCTGTCAGCCTGCCAGACTAATCTGGGTAGCACATGTTGGCATTGCTGAGGCATTTCACATCATCAGAGACACCCAAAGGAAAATTTAAAATTAAAAAAAAAAAAACAACAAAATCAGCCACAGAACTTTGGAAGTGGAAATATCACCTCCCAGAAAGCTTAAAGAAAAAAAGTCCTGACACTTGATCAGCAGGAGTTAACCCAGAAATTCTGCTGCAAAGGCCACAGAGCCAGCCCAGAGCACTCACCCTCCCGGGAACCAAGGGAATGGTGGCTTCAGCCTTGGTCCTCTCCGCCTCATCGTAAGTAGGCAGCGTTGTGGCCACATTGTAAGATGGAGGCTTCGGAAATCCTGACTCATCCTTGTAGTCAAAATAAGCTGCAGAAAGAAAGTTTGACAGAAGGCAACCTGTCAGCTCCTGAAGAACACTGTGTTGGGAATGAGAAGTGCTTCAGATGACTGCAAAAGCCCCCATGTCCCAGCTGCTGAACCTGCCCCTCCTGTCCCCCCTCCTCTCCCAGCCTCCAGCCACCCCGAAACAGAAAGTGAAAGCCACAGGAACACTTATCTAGTGTAAAGCCATACTCAGAGCACCACTTTAACACCCCTGCCTGGATTATTTTTAACACAATCATACATGCTGTGTCTCTCCTGACTTTAATTAACAGAAGTAGCCACATTTTCAAACCCCAAGTGAGTTGGAGAAGGATCACAGCAAGCCTGAGACCACCAGCCACCGATTTCCAGAGAGACCCCAAATTATTTTCTGGTGGAGGCGAAAGGGTTTGGAAGGCAAATAAACCCGAGCACTTCTGAGGTCCAGCTGGTGAGAGGCACTGTGGACCCAGACCTAACGGGACATCTTCACAGTCAGTGCCGAGGCAGGATACTGAGAAACACAACAGTCCAACGTCCTCCCAAAGCTGGCTGGCTGCTGGAGACTGGCAGCACGGTGCACTCACAAATGGTATCTGAGAAATCGACTACACAAGTTCCAGAGGGGAAAAAATGAGAAGATTTACCTAAGCCAAAACACTCTGATCTATAACCAACACAAAATAAGCTGCTAGTGATGTGACAGCACGATGATTCAGAAGCAGCACAACCCTTGTGACCAAGTCCTTGGTTACTGAGAACTGCAGAGAGAGTGAATTCCTGAGTCCCTCTTAAGTAACAAGTCCTTTTGGAAGGAGCACAGCATCATCCAAGTGTCAAGTAACGAGAAGGGAACCACATCTCCTCATAGCACTTTAACTGACTTGAATCTATTAAGAACACTGTGAGATGTAACCTGAACACCCCTGGATGGGGTGACATCAGGTGGATGCAGCCAAAATGCATCTTCTAAACCACAAGTAACAGTGGTCTCTCTGGATCAATTCTGATCCCTCACAGCCTTGGTAGGGATGTTGCAATGCCACCCGTCAATAAGGAGAACAATTAAGGAGGTAAGAAAGCACAAGAGAGCAGCCCCAGCTGCCTCCTTTCAGTCCCATGTACCTGTACTCTCTGCAGAAATGCTGCTGTAGGGCGGAGGGGCATCGTTCACCACGGGTGCAGCCTCGCCTGGCTCCTCTTCATTCTGCAGCTGAACAGACCCATACACATGAGAGGTTAATGGTGTTCCTCAAGTTCTGTGGAAGTACCCCTGTGGTTTTAAGTGCACACAACAGATTAGTCTGGAAAAAGACTGTTCTACGGCACCATGGGACATTCCAGCAGCTGCTCAGCTCTCCCCCGAAGCACTCCCACCTGAAATGATCCCTTTATCATCTCAGTTATATCGTGGTATCCTTGCACACCTGGGCTTCAATAAAGCACAGCATCCATCTCCTCAGTACCTTTCCATTTCCCTGGCACTCCTTCAGGCTCCTCAGCTCACACTGCTTAGCTGCATCTCTTATAGCTGAGGGAATAGCAGGAGATACTCAACCAAAGACCCCCCTGCTGCCTGTGGCTTCACTAAGGAAGGGTTTTTCCCATGGATACATTACACAGCGGTACATGAGTATGAATCCTGCCATTTCCTTCCATCCTTCACACTCCATGACTGAAAAGGAGTCGGATTATTTTGTGCACTGTGCTTCCCACAGGCTGTGTATAAATAACCACACAGCTTTTCAAGCACAGAGTCACTTGCACAGAGCAGGTACGCAAGGCGCAGGCTGCGGGCAGAGAAGTGGCAGCACCAGGCAGGAAGCTGCTCCTGTAAAGAGGGAAAAATCCAGGGATCTGGATGGAAATGCAATGTCCAGCTGGAGCATCTCCCCACCCCACTGCTGTGGCCATCAGCAGGGGATACCCAAAGTGCTGGTGGGACCCCCGCAGCTCAATCCCCTCCTGTGCCCCGGGAGTGGGGCCGTGGGGTACATGGGGCAGAGGGTGCAAGGATCCAACCCATGGCTGCAGCTTTAATTAGCCCCCAGGCACACAAGCAATTAACAGTGAGCTGCAGCAGCAACGCAGCTTCATCCTTTCTGAGCCAGCCAGCCCAGCGTGAGCCCTCACCAAGCAACACAAGTGCCTGTTTTATAAACCCCACGGAGCTCAGTCATTAGGAGAAAACGCAAACCAACTTGTGCAGTAATTGCCTATTAAAGTAAGCTTTAAAAAAATAATAAATAAAAAGCTGAGCATTGCTGCAGAGCTTCAGGAGCAGCCTGCACACAACATGGGGGGCAGCCGGAGGGATCACCCTGTAAAATGCAGCCACACTCGCTGACTCAGCCTCCCCCAGCTCCAGAAATTCTCAGAGAATGCCCCACCATGCTTATTTTCAGTCCATCCACAAAAATTCAATATTTCACATTTCTCCTTCTGCCTAAACAAGACCCAGTGTATCGAGGAAGGAGGAAAGGCCCTGAGGAGCTCAGGATGCGGGTAGCCATGCCCCGCTCTCCTGGGGGGGTGGCAGGAATTAAACCCTGGTGTCTGTAAGGAAGAAAACACACACAACCCAAAAGTACAGTCGATGAGGGGGGGGNAAGCACCAGATGTGAAAACACTGCATGAGATGAGACAAAAGAGGGCACAGATAGCTGAGTAAATATTAATTCCCATCACTGGAATTCTTACAAGGTTCTTCCTTCAATGGTAAAAATAATCACACGTTCTTACAGCTGCCCCGTGCAGGGGGAGGGGAGCTGAGTGTCCTGCGAGCCCCAAACCACCCAGGCAATGGCACAAAACAGGCAGTGCCTTCTCAGAGCAGAGCCAGAGGCTGCAGAAGGCACACGGCTACAGAAAACAGCTTTTCCTTCTAATGGACAAGGTACACAAATGCCTTCCAGCCTTTTTAATGACTCCAGGCATCTAAAATTCAGCTAAGTGCTTATTAGCCAGGCAGTGTGGTTCATGTGACAGGAAGAATGAGTCAGCAGCAGCGCTGGCAGGGACTGTGCCAGGCACCCCTGGGCAGGCTGTGCCTGTGGGGTGCAGGCAGCCCCCCTGGGCCACTGCTGAGGGCTTTACCCCCCCAAAGACCCGACTGAGCCGTGTTGGGCTGACGTCTGTTCTGCTGAGGCTGTGGGGTATCTCTCTTTGGGTCACTGATGGATTCGAGCTGCTGGAGCGAGACTCCTGTATTTGTGACATTAAAGAAGCCTTTACAGCAATGCGTAGTTTGTAAAACAAAAGTTTGGCTGTCATTTTTTCCCTGGGTTGCTAAAACAACAGAAAATTGCCCGGCAGAATGGGGTAAGACCCAGGGACATTTATATTCCAAAAAACACGACTGGAAGCTGGGCTCTGAGCGAGACATCACCTCTGCCTGCCACCTCCCCCTGCCTGAGGCACATCACCTGGGAGTGCACAGCAGTGCTTAAAGTCCAAAACTTACAAAATGCCTTGAAATATTTCCACCTAAACCCTGCAGAAAGCAATTCCAATAAAAACACTTGTTAATTCTTCTAAATTTTCTAAACTTAGCACACTTTTGGATCTTTTCACCCTCCCCTTGCCCCAGGTCCCCAGGCCGCATGCAAATACTCTTTATGCTAACCCGGGATTACCATGAGCTTTGTCTTAGCCGTACCATCAGTCCCACACTAACTCCCTGCCTGGCCCGAGTGTTTGCTGCATTTCAGTTCTTATTTTATGTTCTGTCACGCAAGGTAGAACCGCACAGAAACCCCAGGGGATCCTGGAGTGCAGATCCCCCAGCCAGCGCCCATCTCCGTGTTACTATGGTTTCTGGGAGCTTCACAAAGCAGAGATTCAGGCTAATGACAGAAAGGGAATCGGTGGGTTTTTAAGAGGCCATAGGATACATTTATTCAGGACAATGAAATCATAACCTTCGCAAGCCAAATGTTAACAAAAATATAAATAAGTATGTGTGTGCTCAATGTGAGAGTACTCAGGAAGGCAACAGCCGGCCCACACGGAGGTGATGCTGCACCCCCATCGCACTCTCCTCACTTTCCTCCTTCTGCATCTCTGGCCTTTGGAAAGCAAATGAAAGTTTCTGCCAGCTCTAAAGCACAAGAGAATGATTTTTATTGACCTGTGCTTTACTTTAAATTGACCCCGATTTGAAATCCTGACTTCTGCCCAATGCTGTTGCACATTCCTATAACTTAATACCAGTTTATTAACCAGGAGAGTAACAACAAGCTGTTAGCTGAGGCACTCACGGTGCACCAGCCCTCTCCTGCCTGAGCCAACAACTGTTCTCTCCCGTAGGCACATCCAGCCCAGTGCCAGCCCTGTGCCCCCCAGGTTCCTGGGCTCGGGCTCTCAGGTCACAGCTCAGCAGTCACTGTCTAAGCAAAGCCTCCCCTGTGAGATGCTGTTGCTCCTGCCCTAGCCCTGCCCTGAGGAACTGATCCTGCCCAGGGCCCGAGCACAGCCCAGCTCCGGGGAGCGACCTCCCGAGGTCTCTGCCAGCCTCAGCTGCTCCTTCCTCCCAGTGAAGCCCACAGCCCTCAGCTGCACCCTCTGTGCAAGAGCTGGCACCTTAATCTGCAACTTTAAACAAAATCTTTAGGCTTACAGCAAGGGACAACTCCTACCTACAGAAAAAAAGAAAAAAAAATGTGGAAACAACCCACCCTGGGAATTTTCCCACTGCTCCTGTCAGCTGCCTGTACCTTTAGCCCCCAGCACCTCCCCGAGGAAGCCATAGCCACTGCTAGCACCAATTCAAACCACTGGCATTAAAAAACAGAGTGTATTTCATCTTTCAGTTTCGATCTGTGAAGAATTAAATACAAGCTTGAGGGAAGCACAAGGTGACAGCTGACATCTGCCTGCCTACCCCACCCCAGCCTTCCCAGGTCCTAAGCACCATGACCCACCATGGATTTCAGCTGTATTCACACTGTACCTTCAGCAATGTATTTACTGTACAGTTTCCCTGCAAGGAAACCAAACAAATGGAAAAATCTTTCTTTCTTATGCTTCCCATAGACACCTCCCCTTACGAAGTGATTCATGATCCACGGAAGCCTTAAGCAGCTGTGGCAGGAAGAAATATCACTTAGAAAGGAATACGTCTTCATTATTTAACACACCCACCATTTTCTAGGTGGGTTTACATTACTCATATACATCTCATGTATTTTCAAATGCCTCCAGTGAAAAGCATGTTAACACACAGTGCAAATAAACCTGGCTGCAAAGAAGCCTGGCTCCTTCTCAAAGCATGGAGGCTGGTTCCTGTCCTCAGGACGTAACTCAGTTCTGCCACCCAACTCACAAACCAGGGGTGATGCTCAAAGGGCTTTAAGCCACCAAATCCCAACACCATTCCTGTGTAACTTTCCCAAAGGGAAGCCTAATGACAACAGCCTCGCAGTGTCCCTTTCTGGGACACAGCACCACCCAGTATAATGACCCCAGGGCATGCTGCAGCCTCCCTGCCCCCCAAACCTCCATCCCCAGCTCCAACACGCACAGCGTGGTCACCAGCCTGCAGGAACCGAACCCACGCTCTGCCCTGTCACCCTGCTCCCGACGGGAAGGGGCTGGGGGAACTGAGATCCTCTTCCTGGAGCTTTAGCTTTATCCTTCACAGAGCTGCACTTCCTCGGTGTAGCGGATCAGCCTGCCACATCATCCGAGGGCGTCATCGCAGGCTATTTTTTATCAGATTATCTAATGCCAGAACAAAGCACCAGGGCTAGAAAGTTGGCTTTAGAAAATAAATCCTATGCCATTGTCCATCCCATCAGTGCACGGACAGAGGCTGCAGTGGGGGAGGCTGCTGGGGCACAGGGCCCACCCTCCATCGGCAGGGCAGCACGGGCCGAGGAGCAGAGGAAGGAGCACACGGGTTTCAGCTCTGTTACCAATTTCTGTTGGCTTCAGATCATCCTCATTAACTACCACCTTTTCTTTCTGAAAATACACACACTCAGGGAACCCTACAAGTATTTTACACATTCAAACAGTGCCCACAGCTCAACACACAGGTCGATGCACCAGGAACACACTCCAGAGTGTGACCCGGCGTGCTTGGACCACGGATCGTTCGGCTCTAAAGGAACCACTGACCTATGTGACAGACTCCACGACCACATTTACCCCTCTCTCCCCCAAAAAAAGGACCAAGTTTCAAAATTCTCAGTTCTCCTCCAGCGCCTCATGAACCAATAACTTGAAAGATTAAATGAGCTTGTTCTCAATTTCTACAGCAACCTCCACGTACAGGATCCTGTGCTCAGCTCCAGCCCTTATCCATCCCTACAAGTCCTCGTTGGCACACGGGATGCTCGTTAGTTGTACATTCATACACACAGCAAGTTTCAATGTATGGGAAAAAAACCATGGCACACTCAATGCTAGAGAGACTCTCCTATCCTCTCATCTCCTCTCCATCTAAATATCAATCCTGCACCTTCAGCTTGACAGCTCGCAGTGCTTTTTGGAGCAGCACAAGCACCAGGAGCCAGTTCAGCAATAACCCACGTTACAACACAGCCAGGGCCAGGGTTCTGGCAGAGGATGAGGGGGGAAAAGCAATTTCTAAGCACCTACACAAAAGTAAATATATTTATACATGAGTTTCGGACTCTGCACTCCGGTTACGCCCGTGGTTCCACAGGGCCTCCATTATCTGTTTGTCTTTAGCAGTGCAAATCCTTCGGGGCACAGCCTGCCTCCCTAATCTCTGCGGCGGCGGTGCCTGTGCTGTCTGCCGGGGTGTCAGCAGGACCTGGCCAGATGACAGCTCCACACATTCCTCCGTAAGGAAACCAGGACTGCGTGCATCAGGCAGGCACAGCGGCTGAGGGCTGTCCTTCAGCACAGTGTCACCTGTCCCCACGGCTCGAGGTGATGGGACAAGGCGAGGTCCCTTTGCAAGAGGTGCTTGTGGTTAGGAATATGATGGGATAAAGGTTGGACTTGATGACCCTGGAGGTCCCTTCCAACCAGAATGATTCTGTGATTGTGAAGACGCTTGGTGGGGTCAGCAGCAATGCCAGGATCCCGGTGGGAAAGGCCATCAGTGCAGAGACCTGGTGATCCGTACCGACCGCTTCCCCGAGGGGCAGCAAAGAGATTTGTCTTGATAAGAGAACACCTCCGCTTCATACACAACGGAAAAACAGCCTGAGTTTTACCTAACTTTCACATTCCTGGTGTGTAAAGACCCAGGTGTCTCCAGCTGCCGCAGGGCTGGCCAGCCTGGCCGTGCTGCCGGGGTGCAGTGGGAGCACAGGGGTCCCCACAGACCCTCAGCTCAGCAGGAGGGAGCTGGGTACCACCCTGGGCACTGCTCCCTCAGCCCAGTCCCGAACCTCCCTGTGCCTGTGGGGAGCCGGGCCCACCCCACCCCCCGTGCCCGGCTCCGGGGGGACCGAGCAGCCCCGGGGAGCTCCCCAAGGCCCGTGCCCGGCCCGCGGGCGGTGTCTGAGCCGGGGGGAGCACACGGAGGGGATGGAGTGAAACGAGCGCTGATCTCCGGACAGTGCAGGAGTTCGCTCCCGGGGACAGCCCGGGCCCCGCAGCACCGCAGGGCCCGGCGGGCACAGCAAGGCC
>VZRW01005219.1:6251-44466 GCA_013398125.1 Aegotheles bennettii
GGGGAGGGGGTGGTGGGGATGGAGCCAAGGCCATGTGCTGGGTGGAGGTGACAGGTTGGAGCTGCAAAGCCCACGTGGCCACTTGCCAATGTGGCACCAGCCCCACGTGGCTGGTGGCTTCTGGTGGGCTCTCTGAGCTGGGGACCAGCCATGAGTGGGGTGGCGTGGTGGGGCAGACCCGTTTTAATGTGTCATTCTCTGGTGACCACTGTCCAGGGGATCTTCATAGAATCCCAGACTGGTTTGGGTGTGAAGGGACCATAAAGCTCATCCAGTGCCATGGGCAGGGACACCTCCCACCAGCTCAGGTTGCCCCAAGCCCCATCCAACCTGGCCTTGAACACTGCCAGGGAGGGGCAGCCACAGCTTCTCTGGGCAGCCTGAGCCAGGGTCTCACCACCCTCACAGCAAAGAACTTATTCTTAATATCCAGCCTACATCTCCCTTCCTTTAGTCTGAACCTGTCCCCCTTTGTCCTGCTCTGCTCTCCCCGCAGGCCGGGCCAGCCTGCACGACAAAGCCTCCCTGCGCATTGAGCAGGTCCGCTCTGAGGACCAGGGCTGGTACGAGTGCAAAGTGCTCATGCTGGACCAGCAGTACGACACCTTCCACAACGGCAGCTGGGTCCACCTCACGGTCAACGGTGAGCTGGAGGCATCACTGGGGGGCTCTGGTGTCACTGGGGTGCTGTGGCATCATGCGGTGCCCATGCCTGGATGGGTTCCCTTTGACTTCTGATGGACCCTGGACCTCGATGGCATCTGCACCTTCCAGACAAGCCACCCCGAGGCCATCCAGGGTGATGGCTCCAGCCAGGGCGGGACTTAAAAAGGGACAAACTTTTATTTGGGATCCCACGGTTTAATTAGGCGGAGCTCGTTTAAAGGAGGAACATCAAGAAGCGGGGCTGGGGAGTGAATCACCTCCTCACAAACAGAGCAGAAAATCAAATCTTTGTTTTCTTGAAAGTCAGATTTACTCCAATTGCTTTTCCATTTTATTAAGGCTGCGTATTAAACTAATTAGCAAATTGTCGGCCTCCGCATCAAGAGAGATCTTTATTTTTAGCCCAGCAGCAGCAGGGTTGTGCCTGTCCCGCTGCAGTGGGGTGGCTGGAGAGGAGATGTGGACACCAGCAGCTCCTCGCTGGCCTTGCCTGACCTCAAGCAATTAATTTAACCTTTCGGGGGGGGGCTGATGGGGCCGTGGCACAGAGCAGAGCCACCTAATTGAGCCTAATTAGCGAGCGGGAGCTTTGTGAGCAGGGATGTGCAGCACACCAGCCCTGTCCCTACTTTCCCCTGCTTCACCTCCACCGTGTGTGTGGATCCTACAAACCACGTTCCCGAGGGGCTGGAAGCTGCCCCAGGTGCCCCATCCCTCCCTGGGCTTTGCAAAATGGGGCACTTTTGGGGTTTTATGCAGCATGGGGCTTAATAACAAAATAATAACTGTAATCCTCCTGGCTTGGCGACTGCTTCCAAGGGGAAGGCTGTGGCTTTCCCCCAGCATATCACAATGCTTCATTTTCTTAGGGCAAAATAAGAATCATTTGGGAAGAAACAGAATAGAATTCTCTTTTTCCCTGAGCAGATTAAATTGCCAACCTGTCTTCCTCGAAAGTGGGCTTTAGCAACCCCTGGTAATTAGGGGTGGGCTGTAATCCTGCCAGCCAGCCCCTTTCATCAGGAAGGAGCCTTTCTTTCCATCTGCACTGCGGTGTTTTCCCATGTTTTGACAATAACAAGTTAATGTGTGACAGGACACACACACATGTGGTGCTGTGCCCTGGAGCTGGTGGGGAGAAGAGGGGCCAGGGCTGGGGTGGAGTGTGGTGAGGAGGGGATGCCCTTGGTGGGCATCAACCCTTGTTGTCCCCGTTTGCCTTTGGGGTTATCCCAGCCCTGCCATGGGGATGTGTGGGGTGTCCCCTGTTTGCAGCCTCCCCGCTGTCCCTGTGTCCCCACGGTGGTCATGGGTGAAGCTGGGGGGTCACGGTGGTCTCCCCATGCCCTGCAGCTCCCCCCACCTTCACGGAGACACCGCCGCAGTACGTAGAGGCCAAGGAAGGCAGCAGTGTCACCCTGACCTGCATGGCGTTCGGGAACCCCAAGCCCATCGTCACCTGGCTCAAAGAGGGGGACCTTTTGGGTGCTAATGGCAAGTACCAGGTAAGTGGGGGGCAGTGGCTCCCAAACACCCCGTCGGTGGGGATGGTGGTGGTGGGACCACAGTGGCTGCAGCTCCGTGGTGCCTGGAGATGGGTGTGCTTTCTCAGCACTTCTCCTCACCAAGGTGCCCATTGCCACCCCCATCTCTGCAGATCTGACACTGCCAGAGCCCCCTGGGCATCCCCATCCCCTGCTGCTCCCTGGGGAGCCCTGGAGGTGGGGAGGGGACTGCATCCTGGGCATGTGCTGTCCCCAGGCAGGGATGGATGGAGAGATGGATGGATGGATGCAGGGGAGGCTGAGCAGGGAGGGCTTTGCCCCTCTCCCAGGACCCTTTTTGCATCCCAGAGGCTCCTGGGCAGAGATTCCTCCCTGTAGCTGTAATTGGTAAATCAGGCATTGGAATCAGTGCAAGCACTAATGAGAGTAATTAGGAATCATTTGTTACTAATTGAAATAGAAGGATGAGGCGGAATGAGGCAGGGTGGGGGGAGCCTGGCTGGGAGCAGGGCTGGGAGCACCCCGGGGGTGACAGCCCCTCGCCTGTCCTTCCTCTGCTGTGTCCCCAGGGAGGAATTCTGCTGCTCCTCTTGGAGATGCTCAGTGGCCCCATGGGGGGAGGACAGTGGCTGAGCTGGGGTCTCCCCTTTGTACCCCATTCAAGGGCTGGAGCCGGGTCCCTGGTGAGCAGGGGATGATGCTCTGGAGAGGCACCCAGCTCCTTGGGAAGCGCTGATGGTGCTTGGCAGGAGCAGTGTGGAGTCTGCCGCCTGCCAGTCACTGCTGCAGGAGATGAATTCATTGCAAGGGTTTTTTTTTGTTTGTGGTTTTTTTTTCCCTCTTCCCCTTGGCGCTGAGCAGGAATGCGTGTGTTGGTTTATTAATATCCAAAGTCTTGCAGAGCAGGGAAACCCGTTCCTCATCTGGCCCTAAAAGCACCGGCAGCTCTCTGCCGTGGGAAATGAGGATGGAGGGAGGATGCTGGGGCACATCTCCCCTGGGGGTCCCTGCCCTTGCTCCAGGGTGTCCCTTTTTCATCCCCAGGTGAGCGACGGGAGCCTCACGGTGCTCTCGGTCAGCCGGGAGGACCGTGGTCCCTACACCTGCCGGGCTTACAGCATCCAAGGGGAGGCTGTGCACACCACGCGCCTGCTCGTCCAAGGTGAGATCTTCCAGCTGCATCCCTGGGGGGATAGGGAGGGCTCCATGAGGGGCTGTGGAGGGCTCCATAGGGACTTCTGATGGACCACAGGGCCACTCCGAGGTGACCCATGAGTCTTGTGCGCCGGCTGCCCCGTGGCTCTGCATCCCCTTTGTAGGACAGAAGAATCCACTTAATGAATCCACTTAATTGGGGCACGGTGGTGGCCGTGCTGAGGAGTAGCTGGGCCTCGGTGGCAGCTCGGTTTTGTTCAGGAAACAGGGAGAAGATTGAGGCTGTCACAAAGCGCCTTGTCAGATAGCAGTGATGCATGGCAGGCCTTCCGCTCCTCTTTTATTAAAGAAATCTTTAATTAGGTCAGCAGCTACCGGTGGAGAGAGGAGCATGGAGTGTCCTCTGCTCAGTGTTTGCCGTGGTGGTGAGCTGTGGATGCTCACTGCCAGCCCCAGGCAGTTTGCTCTTTGCCCCTTGGACTTTTCCCACGGGTGATGCCGTCCTGGAAAGGAGCTTGGGATAAAGGGATGTCCCGTTTGTGGGGACACGTGTGCTGGTGGGGCTGACACTGTTGTCCCTCCCCTCCAGGACCTCCCTTCATCGTTTCCCCTCCGGAGAACATCACGGTCAACATCTCCCAGGATGCCCTCTTCACCTGCCAGGCCGAGGCGTACCCCGGGAACCTCACCTACCTGTGGTACTGGGAGGAGGAGAACGTCTACTTCAAGAAGTGAGTTTGCACTTGGTGGGGCAGCAAGTCCTCATCCCGCTCCCAAATTGTGCTGGGGCCACCGATGAGGTGGGTATTGCTCCATCTGCCATCCTTCTCCTCCTCTCTTCTCTGGCAGTGACCTGAAGTTGAGGGTGCGGATCCTGATTGATGGGACACTCATCATCTTCCGTGTCAAGCCGGAGGATGCTGGGAAATACACCTGTATCCCCAGTAACAGCCTGGGCCGCTCACCATCAGCATCTGCCTACCTGACCGTGCAATGTGAGTGTGGGTGCTGGGGCCCAATCCTCAGGGATGGGGCTGGGGTTGATGAGACCTGGCTCTGACACAGCCCTGGAGGGTCTGTCAGCCCAGTATGGCCCACAGGGATACTGGGAGACTCAGGCTGATGTTGCAGCAGCTTGCAATCATCCTCAGGAACAGGCTGAGAGCATCCTGTGTGTGCTTGTAGGGTGTGGGTGATAAAGTGAAAAGCCTGAGCATCCTAGAATCATAGAATAGAATCATAGAATCATTATGGTTCGAAGGGACCTCCAGGGTCATCAAGTCCAACCTTTATCCCATCATATTCCTGACCATTAGACCATCAGACCATGGCCTTAAGTGCCTCATCAACCCGTTTTTTGAACACCCCCAGGGACAGTGACTCCACCACCTCCCTGGGCAGCCCATTCCAGTGCCCAACCACCCTCCCAGTAAAGAACTTCTTCCTAATCTCCAACCTAAACTTCCCCTGATGGAACTTGAGGCCATTTCCTCTCGTCCTGTCATCAGCAATTTGGGCGAAGAGACCAACACCAGCCTCACTGCAACCTCCCTTTAGGTAGTTGTAGAGGGTAGTAAGGTCTCCTCTTCTCCAGGCTAACACCTGGGTAGCACCTGGTGTCCACCTTTGGTGCAAGTGGTTTCTGCCTTAGGTGGGCATCTTCCCACTGCTGCTTCTGTCACACCATCCTCACTGGCTGAGTTGTGTTGGGCAGGGAAGCACCGTGTCAGGACACCGTGTTTTGGTGTCTGTGTGGGGGCTCATTCCCGTGGTGTGGTGTTTCTGTACATTTGGTAGCTGTGTGTCATGTTTTTCAGGCAATAACTGATCTAAACAGGCGGAGGAGAAGGGGCTGTAGCAGGAGCAGTGCTTCCCACGCTCGTTCTCTCGGGCTCCCCAGCCAGTAATGGGTAGTGTGTGCCACTGGCATCCTCTGCCATTCAACAGTAATGGCCTCAATTGCTGTCGCTCACAATTGCAATATTGCTCTGCTCTAAAAGTCTGCAGTGGTTTCATTTTATGATGACAGACAGGCTCGGGCGAAGCGGGCTCACCACTCGCATGTCGATGGCTGCCTTAGGGCTGCTGCTGTGGTCCCAGGGAAGCCCCACACTGTGAGAAAGGCCTGTGGGTCCCGTTGTTTCCCTGTGGATGGTGTAACTGGTGCCGTGTCCAGACATAGGTGTGATTCAGGGCTTGGATGTGCCCAGCTGGGTGGCTCTTGGGAAAGCATGTGGCCTCAGGCCATTAAATCTGCCCTGCCGCTAATCCGAGCCCACTCATCAAGCCTGATAAAAATAGCTCTAACGGCAGAAAAACCAGCATTTGGACAATCTGCCTTCCAGACAGCCCTGCGAGGCCTCGGGCACAGAGGTGGTCTTGGCTTTTTGTGCTGCAGAACCCTTTCCCTTGGAGCAAACCTTCTCACCTGGTGATGCTTTGTGGGGGAGTTGCTGTCGGACGGGGACACGGCTCCGGGTCATTAATGAGCTGGGCTGGCCCCCAGCCAGCGACCTAGCAGTGAAAGGCTCCATCCCATCACCCTCTCCAGAGCCCGTGATTACATTTCCTAAGAGGAGGAGTTGAGTGGAAGAGGGGGGGTGAAGCCCACGCCATGCACAGCGCTTGGCAATCTGGGTTACGGTGCCAGGGGGCAGTTGGGGTTATGTGTTTCAGCAGGGAGGGAGCAGAGCTCCTAAATGTGGTAGCTTTTGCCCCAGGAAAGCAATGAGGAGGGGGGCACCCCCATACCCTCCATCCCTTCCTTCCGAACACCGTATCCTTACCCCCAGCTTTGCATTTTCCCATCGGCAGTGCAGGGATGCTGCACCCCAAAAAATGCCTCCATCCCTTAATGCAGCGTAAGCCCTGGCAGGATTTTCCCATTTTCCCATAGCCTCGTGCTCCCGGTGTCTAGACGAGGTTGTAGAAATACTCGCTCCTCTTATTAAAAGTAACTTTCTTTTTTTCTTTAAAAAAAAAGAAGCTTCTTATTAAAGAAAGTCTAGATTCTCTGCAACCCACTCGCACTTAATTAAAAAGCTCTTAGAAGCACTGTTAATGACACATTCGAGACGGGAGGATTGCGAGACGCCTCGCTGCGTGGGTGGTGTGGCAAGGGGGGTAGGGGTGTATTTTAAGCTTGTGCATCCCGTTGGAAAGGGTGGAGGTGGCTGATGCTCAGCGTGACCCAGCCTTGCTGAGGCATGGGCTGTGAGTACAAACAGACAGGAGGTGAAGGGCTCAGGGCAGCCACGGATCCCCTCTCCCATCCTGGTTGTTGTGTTTTAAGGCTTTGGAGTGGAAATGGCTGTCATTGCTGGTGTGCAAAGTTGGGGTGCACCACCATGCCACACGTGTGTCCCATCAGTGTGGATGTGAGAGCAGGTGTATTATGGAATCACAGAGTCATTGAGGTTGGGAGAGACCTTCAAGCTCACCCAGTCCAACCCCCACCTCCATCCCCACTCACCCACAGCACCCAGAGCCACATCCAGATGCCTCTTGAACACCTCCAGGGACAGGGACTACACCACCCCCCTGGGGAACCCATTCCCACCCCCAATCACCCTCACAGGGAAGGAATTGTCCCTCATGTCCAACCTGAATCTCCCCTGCTGCAATTTAAAGCAGTTTCCTCTCATCCTTTCACTGTGGGCACGGCAGAAGAGACCAACCCCTGCCTCACCCCAACCTCCTCTCAGGGAGCTGTAGAGAGCCAGGAGGTCCTCCCTGAGCCTCCTCTTCTCCAGGCTGAACACGCCCAGCTCCCTCAGCCCTTCCCCATCAGACAGATTAGGGATTTTTATTTTTTTAAAATGTTTTTTCTTAACTGCAACTTTTAATGAGCCCCAGGTAGGAACACCCATGGCAGGAGTAAAGCCTCCCAGAAATGCCAGGTATTACCATGGATTTGTGTGGAGCAAGGCTGGAGATAACAGCCTGTGGGAGCCCAGGTGGTGGTTGGGTTTGGAATTCATTATAAAGGCAATGTGGATCCTCTGAAGCTGGGTGGTGGGGGAGAGATGGGCTCCTTCCCCCTGCTGATGTGGTGGTGCTGCTCTCCCAGATCCTGCCCGCGTGGTGAACATGCCCCCCGTTATCTACATTCCCATCGGGATACACGGATACATCCGCTGCCCGGTCGAGGCGGAGCCCCCGGTCACTCTGGTCAAGTGGAACAAGGACGGACGTCCCCTGCGAATCGAGAAGGTAACGAAGCCCCCAGCGAGGGGGGTGTGGGGGCATGGAGAGGTTTGGACCTCAGGTCCTCTGCATCGCTGGGTGCCAGGAGAGCAGCAGCCCCATGGGTGGGATAACTCTGCTTTTCCTTATCAGCTGGGGGCAGAGTTAATTCGGGTTCTTGCGTGGAGTCCAGGGCGCCTGTAGGTCTGTGTCTCCCAGACCTAATGCCTGCTCCCCTCTAAAGTGACCTCCCGATAGCCCTGCTTGTTTTTCTAATGGCAACTGATGGTTAAAAGATCCTTTTAACAAGTCTCTGCCTTCCTGTAATCACGGTTTGATAGTCTGAGCAAGGATATTGGCTGTTAAATATTTAAAGAAAACACTCAGTATTTTAATCTTTTTCTTAAATATTAACGATCCAATGTTTTAATTGCATTTGAACCTCTTGCTGCTATGGGTTCCTGGCTCTTGGTGCCCTCAGCCCCTTGGGTAGAGTTGTCTCCTGGGTGCCACCAGGATGGGTTTTACTTAGGGTGTTGAATCTGAGGGCTGATCTTGCCCACATTTCCTCTCTTCTGAAGTTGAGGAGATGACTTGGATCCTGGGAATTGACCTTGGGAATTTCTTGGGGATGTGACAGCTGCCCTGGGCTTAGCTGGGGGGCTTGGCTGAAGGGAAAATCCTCAGTGGTGGTGGGTGTAGGATAAGTCAGCTTCCTCTTTCTCACTGCTGCAGTATTCTGGCTGGAACCTGCTGGAAGACGGGTCGATCCGGATAGAGGAGGCAACCGAAGATGCTCTCGGCACTTACACCTGTGTGCCTTATAACGCCCTGGGTACGATGGGCCAGTCTCCCCCTGCCCGACTGGTACTGAAGGTAACTTCACCCACTACAAACCTGGCACAGGTTTGCCATGGGTCGTGTGCTGGGGTTGTGTCCCAGGGCTGTGCAGGGTGCTGGAGCTCCCGGCCGGGCGGTGTGAGTTTGGATGTGCTTTGCAGAGGTATCTCACACTGATTAAGCTTATTTTAATGTGGATTTCACAATGTGTGTGTGGCTCATTCTGCTTTCCTGTTCCGCCCAGCGCTGCAGGGATGGATGAGGTGGTTTGGGTTTTTTTTCATGCAGCTGATTTGGTTGTTGAGTCTGTGCAGAAATTCAGGTTTTACTTTGCTTTTCTGAGCGCTTCTTTATGAAGGGAGCTCCAGAAGGGCTCTGTGCCCCTTAACTTCTCTGCTTTTCCACCTGCATTACTCAGCTTAGTAAAAACCTATTGCCTCGTGCTCTGAGCCTCACCTTTCTTTGCTGAGAAAGGCAAATGTGGACCCTCACAAGCATCCTTGCAAGGGGAATG
Source organism: Aegotheles bennettii (assembly GCA_013398125.1). NCBI lineage: Eukaryota > Metazoa > Chordata > Aves > Caprimulgiformes > Aegothelidae > Aegotheles > Aegotheles bennettii. The sequence continues at coordinate 15,117 of VZRW01005219.1, forward strand.
GCAGAGGCTCAAGCGCAAAGGTCCAGCATGGGTTTCAGTATCACTTGGGTATATGATGAGCATAAGGCTTTGGTAGCACTGAACCAGGATTGTTTGAGGAAACATGTCCCTGGGATGGCCTTTTTGCCAACAAAAGGCTTCACCCTGCTGCCCTGGGCTTGGATTTTAATAAATGGATGATTTGAGCTCAAGACGTGCTCTGCGTGCTCCTGCTGCGTGCAGAGCCTGAGGCGCACTGGGCTCCTGGTGTGGTTCCCGGCATGGCTGGGGTGGGAGCTGCTGCCTCTTCCTTCCCTGAACACACAGTCCCGTGCTTGCGGGGTGGTGATTCATGGTTTCATGGATTCATGGTGTCTCGCCAAGGCTCACATGATAACGCTTTGTGTATCAGACACACACATCCGCTAACGCGGCTGCCGAGTCAATGAAATCCCATTGATGTCTGATGCCATGTGGGTGGGCTGCTTTTTTTCCTGTTTACATCCTTAAACTTAAACGAGATGCCTTAGTGCTGCAGCTCTTTGGGGAGAGCTTCCCCCGGGGTGTGTGATTTGATGTTCCACGCTCTCCTCCACAGCTTTCCTTGCGATGCTTCAGCCTTGCCTGTTGTGGTGGCTCACTGGTTTTGGCAAAGGGTTGGTTGTGGTGGTGGGGAGCTGCTTTGGTTGGTGCAGGTTGACACTACTCCTTGCCTTTTCCCTTGGCTGCAGGACCCCCCCTATTTCACGGTGCTACCAGGCTGGGAGTACAGACAGGAGGCAGGGAGGGAGCTGTTGATTCCTTGCGCTGCTGCTGGAGACCCCTTTCCCATCATCGCCTGGAGAAAGGTACCCGGCCTGCCAGACAAATCTGCAGTGCCTTTGGCTTTGGGTGAATATTGCAGACAGAGAAGCCACACTCTGTCCCGGTAAGAACAAACTGCAGGTACAGCTGCTTCGCTTTGGGCTGAGCCACTGCCGTCCTGTCCCGCAGGTGGGTGGGGGAAGCCCGGCTTGTGGCCACCGAGTGCCTTAACCCTGTGAAACTGTCACAGCTGCAAAGCTGAGTGCTGCCCTTGCCCAGGACCCTCTCCTCTGTCCTCACCGGTGGACACCCTTCTCCTGGCCTTCCTGCAGGTCACCAGCAGGATGTGACAGCCCTGCTGATGCTGTTCCCACCTCTCGTCGTGGGTGGGGATGTTGCCCCCAGAGCGTGTCCAGGGGTCTCTTGGCTGCTTTGCTGCCCCATGTCTTTGAAGACCCTGGGAAGAAGCTGTTTTGGTGATGCCAGACTGGACATAATGATTTCAGGATGTCCCTTTCTGTAGAGCAGGGTAGGGTCCAGCATGGTGGGACAGCCTGGGAGTGACCAGGACTTTCCTGTCCTCCTCCAGCCTTCCCTTCACTTCCCACCTTCACCACTCTTTGCAAGGGACTGCCTTGGCTCTTTGTCTCCTTGGCAGGATGTTCTTTCCAAGCCTCCTGTCCACTTCTTAGGGCTCCCGAGAGTGAGCAGGGTCCCTGTGTCACCCAGTGAGAACTGCCCTCAGTCCTTGCAGTTGAGATACTGGATCTCTTTGCTGGGTTCCTTTTACCAGCAGGAGGAGGACCGTGGCTTGCACAGATTGCAAGTGACCTACCTAAAACTTGTGGGCCATTTAGTCTTTTTCTCCATCTTATTTTTCATTTACCCCCCCTCACCATTCTTATTCAGGTTTCTTTTCAACCCCTCTTGTGTCTTCTGGTGGTCTTCCTCATGTCATGACCCTGGACTTATCCTCCCTGGCCCCAGTCAGGGCTGGCTTTGGCTGGCCTGAGTTTCCCAGTGCCAGAAGCAAGCTCCCCATTGTCAGCCCACCAGCGCTGAGCAGTCTCTTGAAGGACTTCTCAAGACTTGGGCTTGGCACTGGTAACCCTATGTGCCCATCCACTCCTCTGCTCATCCTGCATGGCATCGAACCGTGGGTCCTGGCATCAATCAGCAGAGACCCCTGCATGAAGAGCAGTTGAAGAGGACTCAGGACAACGTGGGATTTGCACAACTTTGGCTGATGGGTGTAGACATGAGTTGTTACGAGATCAGTTTTTCCACTCGGCTTGAGAGCTCCTGGGCACCTCCACGCACTCGGTCCTCCCACATCCCTGTGGTGCCCCTGCTGCCCAAAAACCCCTGGTGTGAGGGGTCCTGCCTCTCCTCCACTGCTGCCTGAGGGGCAGTTTGGGCATCTCCACCCTGGCCTGGGCGGGTGTTTGCCGGGGGCAGCTGGTGCAATGTCCTTGCAGCGTTTTCAGCTGTGGATGCTGGAGGTTGAAGCTCAGGGCTCGGTGTCCATGCGAGTGCTGTGGGGTTCTCCTCTTGTGTGTGAGTGCTGAGCAGCAGCCTCCCTGACGCTTGCCTCTCGCGTTGCCCCGCCAGGTCCTCTCGAAAATGGGGGAACCGGCTGCCTTGCCACGACCGGACAGACCAGACCCCTTGCTGGTGGCCGGCGGTGTCCCCTGGGCCACGCAGGTAGCTTAGTGACCCCGCTGCCGCCTCGCCCTGCCCCTCAACCCGCTTCTGAGTCGTGGTTTTTTTCTCTTTCCCCGGCCCTCCTTGCCCAAGGTAGGGAAGCCCAGCAGGAGCAAGCACAACACACTGCCCGGCGGCACCCTGCAGATCCGCTCCCTCGGCAAGGACGACCATGGCGAGTGGGAGTGCGTCGCCACCAACGTCGTCGCGAGCATTACTGCCAGCACCCACCTCACTGTCGTAGGTAAGGGCAGGGTGGGGATGGGTCCCTGGGTAGGGTGCCCCAGGCAGGAGATGGGGATGCTTCCCATGAAAAGCGGTGTCTCCTTTAGATCTTGTTTAGGAGCCTTTTCCTGCTCTGTTATTTTGGCCACTGGTGGGCACAGCTGTCCTGCTGCTGTTTCCAGCAGAAGTTCCAGGTGGCCTTTGCTTGGTGCAAGAGGAGTCCTTTGGAATCGCAGCTAGGAGCAGACCACAGAACCCTAGGGGTTGGAAGGGACCTCGAAAGCTCATCCAGTCCAACCCCCCTGCCAGAGCAGGGTCACCTAGAGTCCATCACACAGGAACGCATCCAGGCGGGGTTTGAAGGTCTCCAGCCAAGGAGACTCCACAACCTCTCTGGGCAGCCTGGTCCAGTGCTCTGGCACTCTCACAGACCCTTCAGCCCTTCCCTCTCTCCCTGCAGGCACAAGCCCTCACGCCCCGACTGGCGTGCACGTTGTGGCCGCCATGACCTCTGCCAACGTCTCCTGGGAGCCCGGCTACGACGGTGGATACGAGCAGACTTTCTCAGTTTGGTACGGCCCTCTGTGAGTCATCCTGGCATGCTTTGCTCTCTGCTTCTTTTCCTTTCTAGCTGACCTGAGCTTCGAGCAGGCGGGGGGGAGGAGGGTGGGGAGGGTGGTGTGCCCAGCTCGGTGCCCATGGGTGTTGCGGGGCTGAGCTCCTGTTGGGTGCCTTGGAAAGGATGGGCGGTGGTGGGATCACGTGGGTGTTTCCCTTCTGTGCTAGGTGGTACCTCCGTCTGCCCCAGCAGGTTTTATTCTGCTTATGGTGCAAGGGAGATGCTTTGCATTGGTGTAACTTTGCCTCTGGCATCTAATTTTGAGATAAACTGTTTATGGAACTTCACAGCCAGGGAGAGGATGGAGAGCACAACCTTTACAGGGTGCGTCCTGGAAGAGCTGTGACTAAGCAGAAATGATCTCTCCGTGCTCTGCAGCTCCTGGGAGGTGATTCAATCCTGGCTGAGTTCACAACCAGCTGCTAGCAGGGGCTGAGCCTCAGGGGGCCTTGCTCCCATTGCTCCTGTGCCAGCCAGTGTTACCCAGCGCCCAAAGCCTGCCAGCTTTTCCCTGGGGGAGGGGAGGGTGGAGTGTAGCTGCAGCAAGGTGGGTTTTTTTCTGGACTCTGCACTTGCTTGTGCTGTCGTTGGAGTCACAGAGTGGATGGCACCTTCCCTTTCCAGCTCTGGGGCTGATGTTCTTCAGCCTTTCTTCTTGCTCTCTCCTTCCTTGCCTTAATTTGCCCGGTGGAGGCTGCTGATGGAGTGGAGACGGGGGAGGCACTGCCTGTAATGATTTCTGCTCTGCTCCAGCCTGAGGCTGGGTGGCCTGTCAGGAGGTGGAAAAAAGGAGGAGTGGAGTGAGCAGAGGAGAAAAAGGAGGGGGCGAGCAGAGCAGTGCAGACTTTGCTGTGCTGAGAACATCCTTGGGAAGGAGTGGTTAAGCCTCTCTGCTCTGGAGATGTGGCTCACCTTGGAGGGAGGTGGCAGCTGCTGCTGCTGCTGGGTACCTTCCTGCTCGAGGCTCTTCCAGAGCCCACACCAGGGGGGAGCAGGCAGCAGCAGGGATGGGTGCCAGCACCATCCTGGCCTTGGTGAATTTACAGGGTGCTGTGGGGACCTGGGAGAGGGAGGCAGAGACCCATCCTGCCCCTGACTGTAGGGCGTGAGCCCCAGGGCTGTGCTGCTCCCTGGGAGGGGGAAGCTGGGTCATGTAGTGCCATTGGGAGAGCTGGGTGTTGTCCTCACCGTTGTGACCGTGGGGTGCTCAAGCAAAATGTGGCTTTGCCTCCTGTGGAGTTCATGCTCTCTTCCCACTCTGCAGTGGTTGTTGCTGGAAATGCAATCCCTGGTCCCCAGGGATGGCCAGGGCCACCACAGCATCCCACCTGCCTGTGCACCCTCCCTTGGCAAGGCTGATCTCCCATCCCTGGGGGCAATTAGTGTTGTGTTTGCCCTCTGCTCTCCCCACCAGCAGCCCCTGGTTGTTGTGTGTGTGCCCACAGCAGTGCTGGGGAGAAGGGACACGAAGGCAGCGGGGTTGAACGCTGCAGGGGAACCCCCTTGGGGTGATGCTTCTGTGCCCTCTGTGCTGATGGTGAGGGACCCTGGGAGCTGCAGTCCCAGCTGGAGCCATGGAGATTCGGAGGCTTTCCTGCCTGGTTTGGTGGAGGCACAGTGCACGTGCATGGCTCTCCGTCGACTTGCTCGTTTCCATAGCTTGCTGCTGCTTCTCCTGCCTCACCTTTTGCTCCCTTTGCAGTGCATCATTTGTCTTTGCTCCATCTTTTACTTTCCTGCTTGGTGGGCTTCACCTGTCTGTATGCCAGTGGCTACAGACGTGCCCACTTCTCTGTGCAGAACAGACTTTCTGCAGTAATCCTTCCCAAATCCTCTGCGGACACCACCGAAACCTGCAGCTGAGGGCTGGGACTCCCTAGAGCATCTCCCTAACACGAGCATGGACACTTGCAATGTCATTGCAGCGCCGTGATGCTGCTTCAGGACACGGGGCTCTTCCACTGTGGGGCTTCCCGGTGAGGTTGTGGCTCGTGGAGGTGGCTGCACGCTCTTGTCTGCTGTGGTGGCACTGGGATGGCTCTGGAAGCTTTTTTTTTACTCTAGGTTTGTGAGTTATAGACCCAGGGAAAGGTCCTCCTGTGCTCCCTGCAAGTGCACTGCCAAATCCCAAGTTCTGCCCTAGGCGGTGCTGACAGCCCCCAACTTGTGCAAATACAGCAAAAATGGTGATTTAGTTAAATATTTATCATGGGATTGCATGTACAGGGCTGCAGCTGAGGGAAAACTTGGCTCTGGCTCGGAAGCTGTTGAGGTATAAATGGGAACAGGGCCCATCTCCTGCTCCAGCCGCCCCTTTGCAGCACTCACCGGAGTGAAAATGTGCCAGCTTCCACTTCAGCCCGTGGGATCTGACAGAGAGAACCTCAGAGCGGGGCTCTTGGTGCTGCTGTTGTCCCCAAGCCTGCTCAGAGGGTGCAGGTGGTGCACGGCGGTGGGGAGGGCTGGTGGCCATGTCCATGTGAGTCGGGATGCTGGCGTGGTGGGATGGGATGGTGCCCCGTGCCTGGCAGTCCTCGTGTGCGCCGTCCCCCAGCCAGCTCTGGGGTGGCAAGTGGCTGCCCCACATCCATACCCATCACTGCTGTCAAACCAAACCATTGCTCGGGAAGGCTCCATTTCTGCTCGAGAAGTTAATGCTGCCTCTTTATCCTCCATGCTGAAGGCACCTTCTCTGAGGATGCTCCCTTTTCTCTTGGCAGGATGAAAAGAGCCCAGTTTGGCCCCCATGACTGGCTGTCTCTCCCCGTGCCAGCTGGTTCCAGTTGGCTACTGGTGGATACCTTGGAACCGGAGACTGCATACCAGTTCAGTGTCTTGGCTCAAAACAAGCTGGGCACCAGCTCCTTCAGTGAGGTGGTCACTGTGAACACTCTAGGTAGGTCCTGTGTGGGCACATGGGGAGGGGTTCAGGAGGTCTGTGGGCAGGAGGAGTGTCCCTTTGCCTGGCTCTGTGTGTCCTGGCTGCTGCCCGTGGTGATGGTGATTGGCAGCAGTAGCTTAGAGCTGCGTAGAAGGTAGTTTGTGTCCTGGATGAAGCTTGCAGACTCTGCTGGATGCACAAAGCTTCTGAAAGCTTGTCCTGAAAGCATAGGAGAGCTGTGCCTGGTCACCTTTCAGGTCTTCCTGAAGTTCAGCTGGGGTCAGGAGGTATTAATAGAGCACAGGATGACTTGCGTGCGGCTCAGAGCAGGAGCTATCACAAGGGGCCTTGGGGCCATCTCAGGTGGAGCTAGGAGGAAGCAGGAGGTTTTCTAGCACTGTGCCCCTTTTCGTGGAGCCACTGCATTGTTGGTCCCTCTGCTTTATGGAAAGCAACTTCTGTATCTCTGCGATAAGTGAGCACGTGCCCAAGACCTGCCCTAAACTCCTGGAATGTGGGAACTGCCACTGCCACAGTGGTCCGTTGGCCACCAATGGGTCACATGTAGGTGAACATCCTCTGCGCTTCCCATCTCAGGGGTGTCCCTGTCCCATCTGCTCTCTCTCCAGCATTCCCTGTAACAACTCCAGAGCCTCTGGTGTTGGTTACCCCACCGAGGTGCCTAACAGCCAACCGGACACAGCAAGGCGTCCTCTTGTCATGGCTTCCTCCTGCTAACCACAGCTTCCCCATCGACCGCTACATCATGGAGTTCCGTGTCGCGGAGAGGTGGGAGATCTTGGATGATGGCATCCCGGGGACTGAGAATGAGTTCTTTGCCAAGGACTTGTCCCAGGTAAGCAGGGGCTGTCCTCACCATATCTCTGGTGTTGCATGATCTGCTGCAGCTCTGGGGAAGCTTTTGGGTTGGCTCGGTCGCTGTGCAGGGATCTTCAAGGAGTTGGGTGAGGCTGGAGGCTGCGGTGAGGGACCTGACGGATGTTCTTGGTCTTTCAGGACACCTGGTATGAGTTCCGGGTCCTGGCGGTCATGCAGGATCTCATCAGTGAACCCAGCAACGTTGCTGGTGTGTCCAGTACAGGTAAGGGGTAGCTCCTTCTTCTACTCCCAGCTGTGGGAGCATCCCCACTTCTCAGCTAGTGTTCAGGTCATCCATCACTACCTGCTTATGACAGCGATGGCTGGGTTTGTGCTTTTGCCTGAGCTGCTTGGGCTGTGAGCTGGGCTATTGGGTCCATGGTTGGGATCAGTGTCCTGGGCATGCTGCTGGCCCCGTGCTGCCTCCTGATGCAGACGGAGTGACCGAGGACAAACTGCCCCATTTAGTCCTTCCCACGGAGCGCGGCGTTGTCAGGTGTCTGCTGGCGCAGAGCAGCGGCACATCCCAGCTCTGCTGGGTGCCTGGAGAACAAAGCTCTGACCGGGCACTGCGCAGCCGGGAAATGGGAATGAGCTGTGCAGGGAGGGAAGTGCAGCACTGCAGTGCAGAGTCCAGGGGGAAAAAAAGCTCTGCAACCGGAGACAGCAATGCGCTGCGGCACCCGCGCCTGCCCTGCGCCTCTGTCCGGCTGGGAGGATGCTCCTCCAGCAAGGGACAGATGAGGACATGCGTGATGGCCAAGGCAAGGGCAGCAGGAGGAGACAGGGATGCGGCAAGCCCTGCTTTTATGGAGAAGCCGAGGAGCCACCCAGCTCTGCTGCACGCAGGGATGCAGCGGTCTCTCTCTGCCCCCAAGTGGTGCCAGCACAGTGAGCCTGCTGCAAGCTGCCTACCTGCAGCCTGCCTGCCTGCTGCAGCCTGCCTGCCTGCCCTGGCTTGTCTCCCACAATTTTTCTGATGGGATTTGGCAGGCTCTGCATGCACTCTGGCCCCGGGGCTGCCCTCTGGAGCTGAGAGCTGGTGGCAGTGGTGTGTACGGGGTTTGCATCCGCACGTGGCTGCAGCTGTGGTCTGCTGGTGGTTCGGGTGTGCTCGTGGTGCATCATGAAGGTCTGGAGCCCAGTTTTCATTAGAAAGGAGATGAAGCACTGAAAAATGGGGTAAAATGCCTTGTGCTGCTGCAGTGGTTGTTGGACTGGGAGTTAACTGCAGGCTTGGCACAGTTGCATGCACTTGTACTTAAATGTGTGTTTGTGTGACGTGGAGGCATCTTCCCCGGGGGTCCATCAGCTGCCAGGTCTATCTGATGTGAGGCTGCTAAATTACCCTTGGCAGTGGCCTGCAGCAGTGCTGACTGCTCTCCCCAGGTGGAAGCAGGGTTTGGACCAGTTGCCTTCACGCTGTGGGGAAGGCAGCAGCTGGGGTATGTGCGTAACACCTAATTGTTGTGTTTTTTCCCCCAGACGTATTCCCTCAGCCTGACCTGACGGACGAGGGTCTAGCCCGCCCCGTGCTGGCTGGCATCGTTGCCACCATCTGCTTCCTGGCTGCTGCCATCCTCTTCAGCACACTCGCCGCCTGCTTCGTCAACAAGCAACGCAAACGCAAGCTCAAGCGCAAGAAAGGTGAGCCCGTGCCCCCAGTGTGCTTCTTCCCTCCCTCCCTCCCACCTCCTCCTCGTTTCTCCTCCCTCGTTGTGTTGTGGTGGTAACCTTCTTCCCTGTCTGTCTCTTCTTCCGTCCGTGCGCGTCCTCAGCTGAAGCCCTGACTCCATCCCTCGGCAGTGCCTGAGAGCGCCTGTGCTCGGGAGCGGGAGAGGCAGGGTGGGTGAAGAGGACAGAAACTAGCCTGGGATTGCCAAGGGAGCACACTCATGTGGTGATCACCCCTAGAGCTGGGGGTTTAGGGCTGGGGTGTCTGGAGATGGGGGGGACTGCTCAGCTCCTCGAGGTCCCCCCGGCGCTGGGCTCTCCAGCTGCTTCCTGCCCAGCTCTGCCCAACCCGGAGCAGGCAGTGCCCAACAGCCGCCCTAGGCTAGAGAAGAACCCCGCAAAGGAGGCCCTGCTGCTCTGCTTCCCACAAGCTGGGGCTGTGGCCACCACGCAGGGGTGGCCGGGGAGCTGGAGAGGGCAGGGGAAGCAGCCCCTTCCCCTCTTACCTGCCAGACTGTGGCAGCAGGACAGGCAGGACCCCGTGACGGGAGCTGTTTGTTGTCAGCAACCATTAAAGTGCTGGAGCAATGAAACCTTGGCCTCTGGTTGAGTTTCTTTTTGTTGTCTTGATGTTGAGTTTGTCTTGTCTCTGTCGTGTTGCGCCTCCTTAGCATTCTCTCTTCTTTCCCCTTTTTATTCTCTTCCAGACCCTCCTCTCTCGATAACCCACTGCAGGAAGAGTTTGGAGTCCCCGTAAGTATCTGTCTTAGATGTGGCACCAGGCTGTGGGTCTTCAAGGTGCCTCCTTCCTACAGTTGTTGCAAGGCTCAAATGGAAATGTCTGCCCTTGTTGGGTTGCTTCTGACGAGTTGGTTTGGGTGTTCCCTCAACTTGTGGGAACACAACTGTTCACAAGAGACAAACGGGCTTTGGAGCAGAAAGCAGCAGGGACAAACACAGCAAACTTTAAGCTAAGAGAGGACCCCGTTGGATCTGTGGACATTCACCAAAGCTGGAGTTGACTGGTGGAACCAAATTACACACTCAGCTTGGAGGGGCTCCTTAGGAGAAGGGCTAACCTGCTGCATACAGAGTCCTTCGTGCAAGCTCATTGTAGTTCTTGGGTCATTCTCTGGCTCTGTTTTTTCTTGGGAAATTCAGCGACTCTTAGACTTGTACCTTTTCTTTTCCCATGAAGAATGCCCTGCTGAAGCCTCTTTCCACGTGTACACAAAGGTGGTGGATCGTGGTGCTGCAGTAGGCACAGCTCCTTGCAGAGCCTGTCAAAAGCATGTATAGCTGCTAATCAGGGGGAGCATCTTCCCGATGGGAGCCCAAGAACCTGGGTTGTGGATACCTCATGCTTTGATTCCTGGACTGTTGGTAAAATGCCCTGGTGCTGGTGGATCTTAAGCTTTCTTTTTCTTTTTTGGTTTGTCCACTGTACTGAAATAACCAAGCTTCTGCTGGATCTGCTACCTTTTGCCTTTCAATCCTGTTTGTCCAAGGCTTTCTGGTTAGGGATGAGTGAGCTGTTCTGATGCTCTCTGCCTTTTGAGGCTCTCAGCCTTAAGTTTGAATGTTGAGAATGGGGAAAAAGTTGGTCTGAAATGATCCTTCGGCATCTCCAAGGGGGTGCTGAGTTCTATGGGAGGGGATGTTGGTGTGATTTTCCTCCTCTCAGGGGCTTTCCTAGGTGTGGATAGCTCAGTTGAACCTAGGAGACCTTTGATGGAGTTGGAAGTAAGCTCTAGATCTGTATTTTGTCCCGCTGGGGCTGCGGACCTTGTTGCGAGGCATTGGTGGGACCTTGTTGCGAGGCATTGGTGGGACCTTGTTGCGAGGCATTGGTGTGAGCTGTCTGCCTTGGGGGGGATGCCAAGCATGCTGAGCTTTGCTCCCAAGGAGCAGGGATGATGTGTGCTGCTGCTGGTCCTCTGGCCTGTGCTGCAGCTGGGCAGCACTGCAGTCCTGGTTAGCCCCTGCAGATTTCTCCCAGTGGTTCTTCTGTTGAAAGCCTGTAGCACTTTGTTTTCTGGATCTGGCCAGTGGTTCTTCTGGGCGAGAAGCCCTCCTTTCTTCTCCAGGTGACCGTCCCCTCTCTCGGTTTTTCTCCCCTGTGGTCCAGGTTATCCTCTGGCAAGGTGAGTCCCGAGAGCATCCGCACACTCCGTCCCCCCTCAGAGTCCTCTGATGACCAGGGCCCACAGGCCAAGCGGATGCTGAGCCCCACCAAGGAGAAGGAGCTCTCCCTTTACAAGAAGACCAAGCGAGCCATCAGCAGCAAGAAGTACAGCGTCTCCAAGGCAGAGGCCGAAGCCGAGGCCACCACCCCCATCGAGCTCATCAGCCGCGGGCCGGATGGCCGCTTCGTCATGGACCCGGCGGAGATGGAGCCCTCCCTGAAGACACGGCGCATCGAGGGCTTCCCCTTCGTGGAGGAGACGGACATGTACCCCGAGTTCAGGCAGTCGGATGAGGAGAACGACGACCCTGTCGTGCCGGCCTCTGTCACCGCCCTGAAATCCCAGCTCACCCCTCTCTCCTCCAGCCAGGAGTCCTACCTTCAGCCACCAGCATACAGCCCCCGGTTCCACCGGGCGCTGGAGGGTCCCGGCGCCCTGCAGGCCACCGGCCAGGCCCGCCCGCCGGCCCCCCGGGCTTTCCACCACCAGTTTTACGGTTACCTCAGCAGCAGCAGCCCCGGGGAGGTGGACCCACCGCCCTTCTACATGCCAGAAGTCAGCCCGCTGAGCTCGGTCATGTCCTCCCCGCCGCTGCCCCCCGAGGGGCCCTTCGGACACCCCACCATCCCCGAGGAGAACGGGGAGAACGCCTCCAACAGCACGCTGCCCCTGGCCCAGACCCCCACGGGGGGCCGGTCCCCCGAGCCCTGGGGCAGGGCCGAGTTCCCCTTCGGCGGCCTGGAGCCGGCCCCCGCGCCGTTCCCCCACCAGCTCCAGCCCTGCGAGGCGGCCGAGGGTGCCCAGCCCACCGGCTGCCTTCCTCGGGGGCCACCACCTTCCTCCCTCCAGGTGGTCCCCGCGTCCTACCCGGGCATCCTGCCCCTGGAGGCACCAAAGAGCTGGACCGGCAAGTCACCGGGCAGGGGTCAAGCCCCAGTGCCCACCACCACCACCAAGTGGCAGGACAAACCTATGCAATACATGGGATGTCAAGGGCAGCTAAGACATACCAGCCAAGGTATGGGCATACCTGTGTTGCCTTACCACGAACCGTCCGAGCCCGGCGGCCCCAGCGGCACAAGCACATTCAGCCTGGACACCAGGTGGTACGAGCCCCAACCCCGACCTCGGCCCAGCCCTCGGCAGGTCAGGAGGGCTGAGCCCAGTTTACATCAGGTGGTGCTACAACCTTCGAGGCTTTCTCCTCTGACCCAAAGCCCCCTCAGCTCCCGCAACAGCTCCCCAGAGCTGACTGCCCGCGCCCGGCCCCGGCCGGGCCTCATCCAGCAGGCAGAGGTGTCGGAGATCACCCTGCAGCCCCCGGCCGCCGTCAGCTTCTCCCGCAAGTCCACGCCATCGTCGACGGGATCCCCCGCTCCGAGCAGCCGGGGGGACAGCCCCAGCTTCCGACCCACCGCCGCCTTCGCCTCCCTGGCCACCGGCTACTCCGGCTCCCAGGGCTCCTCCCTGCCCGTCGACACCATGGATGTTTTCGGAGACATCCCCTCTCCCAGGAGGGCTGGCGAGGAGATTCTCCAACCGGAGCCGACATCCACCACGGTAGCTGCCACGGGGTAAGTGAGTGAGCCCCGTGGTGCCCCCCCAGCCCCCTCCCGGCTTCCCCCACCCTGCCTCACCCTCCGACTCCCTCCCTGCCATCGCCATCCCAACTCGTAGGGTCTCTCTGGGCGCGCTGCAGCATCCCTTTTGGAGACGGCGTCCCGCGGGCTTTGCTAGGAAGAGGCTGGTGCCTCTTGGCTGGTTGCATGGCCGCTGCCCCAGAGAGCTGGGCTTTAGGCAGGTGACCTCTGTGCTTGCCTCCTCTCCGGCCGCTCCCTTGGGAACCGGGGAGCGCCGTGACTCGGGCTACGGAGCATCTGCCAGGCGTGCAGAGACCTGGCTCGTGTAGGTAAGTGTCCTGGTGTCACTGGCAGTTGTTTCCTCTTCTAGCTGCTGGCTCTTGGCTTTCTTCGAACGTTAGGGCCGCCGCCGCCGCGCCTCTGTCTTCCTCCTCTTCCTTCCCGCGGAGTCTAGAGAGCTTTAATGCATGACAGAAACAGCTATCACGGTCACCACCCCACCTGCAAAAGGGATGCTGCAGCCCCAGGACGCGGGCAGGGAGAGATCAAGGACTTAGCCACACCAAGCCAGCATGTCAGGAGAGGAGGAAAAATAAAAATAAAGTAACCCCAGCGGAGATCGGGAGGCTGCCGGCACGCTCAGATCCTGCCCTAAAGAGGGATGAGGCTGCACTAGACAGTAGCAGCTGGTTTTCCAGGTACCAGGGTTGCTCCAGGCAAAAAAGCGTCTCTCTTTCTCTCTCTCTCTTTCTGTATTTCTCCTCTTTCCCTCCGTCTTTCACAGCACCTTAGACCCCGTAGCCGTGCTTTCGTCCCATCCTTTCGTCTCGCTTCATTTTGGCTTCTTGTCTGGTGGGGTCGGACCCCCCCCGGCCCCGCTCCGGCTTGTGGCAGAGAGGAGTCGGGGTGCCAGGGGGGTGCCAGGGTGCCCCGCGGTGCCGGTGTGGTCGGAGGTGCGTGGAGCAGAGGTGGTGTTTTGGGGAGGGGGGAGGCAGTGTTTCACCCCGCAGTGCCCTCCGCATTTCACTCCCGCCCTCTGGTACCTGGAAGCATTATGGCCTTAGGAAAACCCCTCCGGCACGGCTGGGGTGTGCAGGGGGAAGGAAGGAAGGAGGGCTCAGGGGAGAGGATGGGGAGGGAGAGGAGCTGAACGAGCCTGAGATGACTTCCGTGTGCCTCTGGAAAACACAGCTATGGAGTGATGCAGTTAAGCACATAGGTGTAGGTCCACGTCTCCCAGCTGGGGCACCCCAAGGAGAGCCAACTCCAGGACAGATCCGTGTTAGAACAGCACTGTTGTCCGTGCTTTTATGCAGTGTATCCATTTGCTTCCGTTGATTATCGTTTTTGTTTCTTCTTTTCCTTTCTCTTCTGTTTCTTTCCCCCTTTCTTCTCCAGCCTTGTTTCGTTTGTGTTTCGGTTTGGTTTCTTTCCCTCCTTTTTCCTTTGGAGTTGTTGACGTGCTGATGTGTTGCGGAGCTCGGCTCCTTGCGGGTGTTGATAACTGCTTTGTTTTTGATTAATCTCAGCTATCTGGGCAGTGTTGTCGAGACAAGCTTCTCCTCAGCTCAATAGGTAAGGGTGATCCATGTCCGAAAGGATGGTGTGGGCGCTGTGGAGGGTGGCCGGGAGCGGGGCATGAGAGGGGACATGGAAGGGGCTTTTCCAATACCATCTCTTCCTTTAAAGGGGAATAAGGAATCCGAAAACACTAGGAAACACCTCTGGATGCAGTCTCTGTGGCTTTTGGGTTTCCCCTCCCAGCAGCACGCTGCTGCTCCCCTGCCTTCGGGGAGGTGGCAGGGCTGGAGAGCCTGATGGTGGCAGCCGTGTCTTCATGGTGGGCTTTGGGATGAGCCCAGCTGCTATCTCCCTGTGGCTGCCCTTCCTTTCTCAGAGGATGGTGGCACGTGGCACCCTCAGCCCTGGCAGTGGCAGAGAGGTGCATGTTGAGGTGGGGTTGTCCCGGACGATCCAAATGAGGAGGACCTCATGGCCACCTCCTGCAGCCCAGTAAAACAGCCACATCTGAAGTGACCAGCTGCAAACAGCAGTCTTGGAGTGACGCTCCAAAAATCAGTGTCCAGTTGCAGTCCAGTACATGGAGAATGTGTTCCCATCAGTACCTGGATCTGTTTCCTTTTTTCCAAGTCTCCTCAATCATGGGAAGTGGGAGAAGTCTGTCAAGATGGACTGCATGGTTGGCAGCAGTAACTACAGTTTCAGGCTGCTGGTGAGGTGTTTTATCACTCCCACCACGAGTGTAGTTGTAGTAAAAGCCCTCCCTCTCTCAAATGCTCCTTGGAGAAACCTCTAAAACTTCTGACCCAGCTGTAGTTAAACAGCCCTAAGCAGATCTTGAAAGACTCTCCCAAGAAAATACCTCTTGGGCTGTCTTCGTGGGGCCAGTTTCCTAGGTGGCCATGGGCATCACTGGAACTAGGGTGGAGTAATTGGGAGATGGTTTTCAGACCTTAGAAGCAGAGAAACTCACCCAAACTGCTATAGCTGGATGGGATAATAGCAATTCCTGATCTAGAATGCTGACCTGTTTGGCTGTCAGCCAGGCTGGTTATGAAAGGGGAGGTAGGATTGCAGGTGGGACCATTTCCAGGGCTTGGCCATGTCCATGCTTCCTTAGGACAGGTCTTACAAAAACTTAAGTTTTGCTGCACTGGATAGGAAGCATCAAGGTCCCGACCGGTGCTCTCTGAACAGCCTGAAGAGCCTTGTTGGACTGGAAAAGAGCCTCATGAGGGAGAGATGAGATTCCTAGAGAAATCAGGTAGATGTTTCCAGGAGAGGGGAATTCCTCTATCTGATGTGAAGGGTTGTCCTGGGGTGAGGAGAGCAGGAGTAGTGAGGAAGGAGTGTTGGGTCATGGTGATGGGAGCAGGTCCAGGACATGTGCTCTACGGAGGAGTCATCCTCTTGGCATGGCAAAACCCCTTCAGTTCAAGCCTTGCAGCCTCCAAAGTTCTTGAGCACTTGTTCTGTTTTCCCCAGCTGATCCCAGAGCAGGGTGTCCTGTGAGGAGCAGCAAATCTTGCACCAAGCCTTGGTGACATCTGGACTGTGCCAGACTTCTTGAGACATGGGGAAGCCCTTGGTGAGGACGTGGCTGTTTTCTCTGGTCTTTCCATGATGCTTCCCTGTTCCTTGCTCCAGGAGCTTTAGGGATACAAGTGAACATGGCTCTAGCAGAGCAGAGGTGAGCCCAGACTCATGTCTGAGTTTGGTGCAGCTCTTGCACAGACCCTGCCTGTCTCCTGTCTCTGGTGCTGAGTGCTGTGGGCTGAGGGGGTTTCAGGAGCAGGGGGACATTGCCCAGCAGCATGCTTGCTGAGGAGCAGCCGTGCGTCCTACTCAGAGATGCTGCTGGGGGTTGGAGTTGCAGGAGCAACCCCAGAGTAGTCATCCCCAAAAGGGGGAAGCCAGAAGAATAAATCTCATGTTAATAAGCGGGGAATCCTGTAAAGAGCCCCACCAAGTAATTTTCTTGGTGATTTGGGGGTCATAAAACTGTCGGTGCATGCAGAGCACAGGGATTTTGTACCAGCCCAGCCAGATTTCTGTACTGCAGCAATAAAAGCTGAGAGGAGGAGAGGGAGAGGCAGCCTGCAGGCTCGGTGGTGGCTGCAACGTGGTGGCTTTTTGCCGGGTGAAGGTCAGGTAGTTTGTAATAATATAATTACATAAATATATGCCATTAGAGTCAGCATGAGCAGTTCTCCCATCTTCTCTTCGGATGCAGCACGCAGTGATGCACCTCCTAAATATGGGAGAGAGCGGGGCTGTCCTCTCCCTGCAGAGGGAAACCCAAAAACCACAGACAAGGCACCAAGCTCCCATGCCCCTTGGCACCCCAGCCTGCCCTGGGTGGCCCCCCCGGCCCCCACTTGTCGGCGCAGTGCTGCTGCCATTGGGGGCTCGGGGGCTTGGCCAGGGCGTAGCATTGAGTGACGAAGGGACGTCAGCGCCAGGCGTGCGGGAGGAGCACCCCTCGCTCCCCGCTTGAAAGCCAACAGGTTCCCCTTTAAAGACTGTCCATGTGCTGATCCTCTGCATGTGTTTCATGCCTCCTCCCGCTTGGAGAAGTTGTGAGTCCGCTTGTCTGAGTGCGTTTTTCTTTTCTTTCTTCTTCTTCTTATTATTTATTTTCTTTTCAGTCTCTTTAATTTACTTATATATTTTCTCCCTCCTGTTTTTCATTTATCTTCCTCTCTTCCCCCCCTTTCCCCGTGACTGTATCCCCCTCTTCCTCTCCAGTCCGGCCCCTTTTCCCTTGCCCTCTCTCCTCTCCTGTCAGCATGGTGAAGTCCGTTGTGTAGATGAGTTGTGGTGTCTGCAGACCTGTAGAAGGGTCCCCCTTCTCCGGTGTGCTCCCCGCTGTGACCAGCCCCTTCCTCCCTCGTTGCGGTGGGGCTGTCACCGCTGTGTTTCTCTAGCACCTCTTGCACTGAAGGATCTCAAGCAATGGCATTCTGGGATGGAGGCAGCAGCCAGCACTGCCTCAGAGCAGAGGGGGGAGTTCCAACTTGCAGGACATCTCATGGGATCGTGCAGGACTTGAGCTGGGGATGGAGCCCCGTGTAGGATAACTGAGCTCTTCTTCTGAGGAAGATGAAGGGTTGAAGGACACTATGGCTGAGACATGGTGGGCTCTGGACCAAGCGGATGCTCTGACTGGACCAAGTGGATGCTCTAATGTGTCCAAACTATTCCTGGATGTCAATGTCTTGACTCAAGGATAAAAGAAGATGGGGAAAGTACGTTGAGACCTCCACGAGGTCAAATATGTGTATTGTGTCCTTGAATATTCCTTTACATTGGTTCCCCCTTTTGGGTGGAAAGAAGTTAGTGATGCTTTCATGGGCCTTCTCCCTTACACCTTGGCTTCGTATGTGGAAAGACATTTGAAGAAGAGAAGCTGAGATGTGTGTTGGGTTGGGTAGCTCTTCTGCCCTGGCTACCTCCTCCTGTCCTGGGGCTCTCTGAAGTTCCTCAGTACATTTGCAGCCTCTCTAGTACCTCTCTGTCCCTTGCTCATTCAGAAGGGTTGTCCTTGGAAGACTTGAGGACAACTGCTGCTCCAGGTGTTTGTGGCACCTCACAGAAGGCATGCATCAGGAATTCACGTGTGCTTCTTGAAGCTGTTTTGCTTGGCTCTATGCTGAAGTCTCTAGAAGAAGTTCGCCCACCCCCCTGAACCTCTCATCTGTTGGTTTTAAAGATACTTCTTGTGTGTGGGCAGCTGCCCAAAATGCCAACTCTGGGGGCAGGAAGAGGCTTTTGACTCAGCTTAAAATGAAAATGAATTTGAAAGAATTGGAGCCCTTTGAAGAAATAAAGGGTGGCTAGAGCAAATAAAATGTGGCTGGTGAGTAGCATCATTTCGTCCTCCTCTGTATCTCTTCCTTGCCAGAGGTCAGATGGTATTTATGGTGACACATGGGTTCAGTGTGCTCGCTGTTTTTGTTTGTGTGTATAAATACAAGTCCAATTACAGAGAACTAGTGGAAATGAGCTTCAGGCAATTTCCTCGTAATCCCTTGTGTAAATCTGCCTGATTTTGTCAGCATGCCACAGCAGCATCATCTTAGAAGGAAAAAAGAATGGAAGGAGCAAGAGCCTTTTACAAGTTGAGCTTTACTAACATCAGCAAAGTTGTCTGGGTGGTGGGAGCAGGCGATGGAAGGCAGATGCTGATGGGCAGGATGGTGGCAGGATCACCAAGCTCAGCAGCATCCAGGTCTTGGCACCCGTGAGCTCCACAGGAGATGGACTGGGGCTGGAGCAGCTGAAGTCACCGTTAGCCCAGTACCTGTGTGAATGTAACTTGTGTGAACCATAGGATGGGGGATATAAATGGGAAAAGCCCATTATTGACCATTTGAGCAGGAATTACTGCAGGGAAGTCCTGTGCTGTTGGCCCTTGGGGCCACTGTGGTCTTGCTCTGAGCCACTGCTCTCAGCATCTCACATGAGGCTGGTTGCACTTGGGAAGAAGATGTTTAAATACTACAGCTGCACGGGCTTGTAAATGTCGTCCTTCCTGTGGGGGAGAGCTCTCCCTTGGATCCAGCCAGCAGGACTACCAGCCTGTCTAATGAGTCTCTTCATCTTCTGCTGATGTGCTGCTCTGCTGGGAGCCGGAACAGAGGCTCTCCAGGAGCATCCATGCCTTGATGTCTCTGTTGTGATGGGAAACACGGAAGGGGGCTTTTCCATACCCAGCGTTTGGGTTTTGCTGTGCCCCAGCTGCTTGCTCAATTCACACCGCGTTTCTCTTGGCGCTCCCTGGTGCTGTTAGCAGAACTGAGAAGCTTTGCAATCACATACATCTTCAAAAGCGGCACCTTCTGCTCCCCAAGGGGAAAAATCCCTTGGGAATGCTTTGCCTGTGCTGCTCCAGCTGAAGTATCATCTCTCCAGCAGCTGCTTGGGATCTCGATGTAAAGCGTTGTGAGCACACAGCGCTCTCTGCAGTGGTGGCACACGTGGGGCTCGCAGGGGAAAGCCTGCAGGGTGTCTCAAGTACCAGAGGGGTCCACCTGAAACCCACGGGAGATGAGGAGCTCCAAACTCATGGTGTGCCTTGTGAAGAGCCTGGGGCTTGCTGGGTTTGCTGATCCCTGCCCAGTTGCAGACGCCTGAAGATGCCGGAGTTGCCATCAGCACTGTCCTCCACATGGCTGTTTTGAAAAGGGTTGGTTGCTGACCTCCAGTGACCAAGCTGTGAGAGCAGAAGTGTCATCTCCTCCTTTGAAGGGCAGGACAGGCTTGTTAAAGGCACGGTGGTTTAAATCTCCAGGCTTTTCTCTCCAGAGCCTGGCTTTGAGTGGTGGCTTTGTTGCAATGAAAGGCGCTTCATGGCTGCTTCCCCTGCCATCTCTGGGCACCTTGTGTGCAGGTCACTCTGGTGACTCAGGTTGAGCCCAGGTCATTACCGGTGGCCTCTGCTGCCTTGACTCAGACTTCTCCTTCTGCAGCATCAGGTGTTGGTGCAACTTGGAAAGATGTGAAAGTAAAATGCAGAGGGGGAATGAAATGGGAAAGCAGCAAGAGGGGGGGTGCTGTGATGTGTTGTAGATGAGAACTGGACTGACCACTCTCCTAAGGAGAAGGTTTTCCTCTACTGCTCTGCTCTCCACAGCAGTCACAGTGTCCGATCCTTGGATGGGAAAAACAGGTACAGTGAAAAAAGGGCAAAACCCTTTGCAAAGGGGAGACCACTTAACCTCGAGCTGGTTCCTGTTGAAGAGCTTCTTGGGGGCCAAGGCTGGAAAACTATCATGACTGCCGGCTCTCCAGCAGGAAACACCCCTTTGCAAACCCCCTCCTCATCCATCGCGATAAAACCTGGTCAGTGTTTTCATCTCAATGTCCTGTCCTGCAGGGCGAGAAGCCCCAGCTCCAAGCCTCTTGGTGTTCAGGAGCAGAAGCTCCTGTGCTGTTGCGTTTCTGTTGTCGCTTATAGCAGGGACCTGGGACCCAGGTACCGCTCCCGGCTGTGTCGGCATTGCCCTTTGTGTCCCTGTCTGTTGTGTGGCCCCTGTTTTTTTTGGCCGTGGGGGCAGGGCTGGGCAGGATCTTGTCCTCCCTGCTGTTTGTGGCGCCGGTGTTGTCCACCCCGGGTGGCTCATGGTGCCCGTCTCGGTGCTGCTGTGCCACTTCTTCTGCCTGTCTCTTCCTCTTTCTCCATCCCAAGGGGTTTCCCACCACTTCCCAGAAATGCCTTATCGGACATAGGATCTGCCCCGTCCTTTGTTGTTTAGCAGTGCTGGCATGGCAGGCAGGTGAGCTGGGGTTGCCGGCAGCTCTTGGACTTTGCTGGTGGGACCAGCCGGGCTCACGGCACCGATCGGCGATGCGCAGGGGGACGGCGGGCACCCCGTGGAGCAGCACACATGGGTGCCTCGCTCCCTTGGCCCTGGGTTTCTTACCTTTTCCTTTTCCACGGCACAGCTGGCTGGGATCGGCCGATCCCCCACCGGGGACATCCGGAGGCCCGAGCGTGGCCGAGAGCCGCTGACGGTGCCTGTCTGCTTTTCCTTCCTAGAAATGGTCCATCTCCGTCCGGGGACGCTGCTGCACCTGAGAGGCTCGAAGCTCTGAAATACCAGCGGATAAAGAAGCCCAAAAAGTCATCCAAGGGCTCCTCGAAATCCAGAAAACAATCCAGTGAGTGCGAGGACCCCATGGTCCCCAACAGCATCCCCTCTGTCCCCCCGTGGGCAGAGCTTGGGCAGGTCCCTGCCGGCTCCAGCGCCGGGGGTCTCCAGCCCATGCCTGGATGTGTCCCTCACCCCGTGCCCCCAAAGGGGTGGCTCCTGGGCTGCTCACCCACAGGCTGTCCCTCCCCTGCTCCTCCCTGCCTCCAAACTGCGTTCCCCTTCCATGTGTCTCCCATCTTTAGTGATTTCTTTTGGATTTTACTTTTGAGTGTTCATTTATTTGTCCTGATCCTCCCTCCTCGCCAAGCAGCTGGGTTTGGGGCCAGGTTTGCTGTAACCTCTGCTGGCTCGCTCTGCCACCTCTGGTCCCATCTGCCTTTTTTTTTTTACCCCCAGACGGCTCTGCCTCCCAGGTTCAGCACCTTCCCAGCTCTCAGGTACTGTGGCCTGACGAAGCTGTCTGCCTCCGCAAGAAGAAGAGACACCCTCGTCAGGACCCCTTCGCCCGCCTCTCGGCGCTCAAGGATGACCTCTGCCACCGGCAGCTGCCCGAAGACCAGACAGCCATTCTCAACAGCGTGGACCACGACGACACCGGTGGGCACGCCACGTTGCTTTAGCCTACTGCCAACCTAAGGAGGTTAAACAGGAGGGGGTGGAGGGAGCCAACATATCACCATGATGGGATGGAGGCAGTGGGAGAGGGGGAGATGCCCCTACTCTGCTGCTTCTGCTGGGGGGGTTGGGGACAAGCTGAGGGGGACGCTGGGGTAGGTCAGGGGGATGGGGAGAGGATGCTTGGGGCTGGATGCTCCTTGGATCCACTCCTCCCCCCACCCCGGATGGCTTCGGGGGGCTGGGAAGGGGAGCATTGCACCTCAGTTTTGGGAAAGATCTCTAAGCTTAAAAGGTATAGACAGAGCTTTTGACATCTGCTTCTGCAGCTCGCGTTTGGGGAGAAAGTGTGGAATTGAGCAGCTGGCCCTCAATCACCGGAAGAAATTAAATGACACAGGGTGTAATTAATTGACAAGAAACTAACAACCCAGACGGGAACTGGTAATCCCATGAATCTGATTACGATAAAAACATGACCAAATAATCCCAGGAAAACTGTAATGGTGAAAAATCTCCCTGCCTCCCCCTTCCCAGCCTCCTTTTACGTGAAGATAACAGCAACAAAACCATCCGTGACATCTTTCCTTACCTATCTCTGAAAGGGAAAACTAGAAAGACCCTGAGCCTTCGAATTGATGCGAGATCTGAGAAATCACCATTTGTCTGTGCAAATGCATTTGAACCTTGTTAACACGTACTCAACACTGCGAGGTATGGGACTGTTTTCACCCCAAAGCCTGTTTTCCCCCCAAGTATGGTGTGTGCCAGCTTTGATGGGAGTTAGTTTGGATTTCTTCTTCCCGATGCTCCGTCTATGGCTGGCAAATGTTCTCCAGTGCTGTGTAGTAATGTTATATCTTACCACGGTAACGTTTGTAATCTTTATTCATAACTGGGAAATGGGGAGATGCTGCCCGGGTGTGCGAGCCAAGGAGCTTTGGCTGCGTGGTCCCGAAAGCCTCTGTCGGCAGATGCTGAGCCCGGGCGAGAGCGGCTGGAAAATCCCCCAGCTCTGTGGATGGAGATGGATGGCTCCTCGGAGCGACTGCACAAAGCTAAGCCCAGCGTCTCGCGTCGGCTCAGAAATGCCTTGCTGCTGGTTTCGCTGTTTTTCCCTTTCTTTCTCCCGTTCCAGCCCGGCTGTGTAGGCTGTGACACCCGCCGGGCTCGTGTCCCTCTCCCTTTGCCCCATCCGAGGAGCCCCGCTGTTCCCCTCTCGGTAACGCTGTTCTAACTCTTCACCAGAATGTATTTCCTCTTCAAAATACTTAGGGTAGGTTTGGTGGCCGGCGGTTTTCTGGATTGCATAGGCCTTTTTTTTTTTAATTTATTTAATGTTAGCAGGAAAGGTGTAGCCTGCCCCGAGAACAGCTGGGCTCGGGCTCGCTTTCCTGCTCTGCCTCCACTCTCTGACTGCGTGGCCTTGGGCAAGTCACTCAACCTCTCTGTGCCTCAGTTCTCCCATCTGTAAAATGGGGATAAGTCATATTTGAGCACTTTGGATAAGCACTTGGGCGCCTGCAGGCTGCAAGTGCTGATACCAAGTGATCCCTACCTTTAAGATTCTTAGAGATATTTCTGTTTTTTTGTGAGGTGGTAAAATCAACCGCTGCAGCCAGGTTTGCACACTCCTTCCTCTGCGGTAAAGTGCTAAACCCTCCAGCTTGCCTGGGAATAAATTACCAAGTGTTTCATGTGGATGTTCTTGCTTTGAGTGGATTCAGGCTGTAGAAGTGTCAGGAGAACCGAAGAGCCTGTGTGCATGTTTTTTGCCCCAGGCTCTCCATTTGCATACGGAACTTTTGTTTATTCCCAGGTAGAATTGCCAAGAGATTCTCCACGATCTCGCCTTTAATTCTGCTTTGCCTTGGTTATTGCTCTTGCTGCTGGTTGAACCTCCAAGGGCTTAGATGTTTGGAGAAAGATGTGAGCTCTCAGCTGGGCATTCAGGACATGGTGCTCCGACCAGGCCACGCTCCCTGGGGGCTTTTAGGTTGGAGCCTGTTCATTGCTCTGCCTAGAAATACCTGGTTTAGAGGTTGTGCTTCCTCTTCCAGCAGGATGCTGGGAAACCTGCAACCACGAAAAACAGAGCTCTGCGTCTTTTCCAATCTCAAAGCCCTGACTTTAGGTTTGAACCACTTGACAATGAATCCTCTAAATCAATAACGAGATATTTCTGAGCTTTAACAACTTCGTGTAGGTGGTCTTCAAACCGTGAGCAGGTTTGTTCAGGGAGGGGAGGGAGGGTCTCCTAGAAACACCCCTCTCTTTCCAGCCTGCACCAGGGCTTTTCATTGAGTACGTGATGAGTGACCTGATGTAACACCATCAACTTATCAGAGTGAGAATTCAACTTCGCTAACAGTATGACTGCGAATTTCTTTTGTTTGAGTGTGTTTTAGGGGTTTCCCTAGAATCCGCTCGGATCTGAATTGATTTAATGCTGTTCACCCGCTTCGGCAGCGGGGCAAACTCTGCCTGGCTGACTCCAGCTCGCCGGTAACGTCGTGGTACAGGTGACAATCGGGGCTGGGGGATGCCCCTGCTGGGAGGGGGGACACGTGGAGGTGTTGTGCTGGCCGTGCCGCGGCTGACTTGCTCTTCCTTTCGCTCTCGTTGCCTCGACCTCTCTAACAGAAGGCTGTTTTTTCATTTGAGTGCTTTCCAAACTATTTATGATGCCCGTTGGTACGGGCAAGGCAGTGTCTTCAGGCTCTTGAGGTTGCTACCTCGGGACCGTGCCCTCGGCCCATCTTGAGGAGCTCTAGAGGACCCGGAGTGCAGGGAAGGTTGACAGAGCGCGCCGGCTTGCTGGGGTCAGTCTTTTGAGAGTTGTTTTCCTTTTGCAGGTGTTTTGAGCCGCTGGGCACCCTGCTTTTCATGCTCTTCGACCTTTAGAGGCTGGAGCCCTCTCTCTTTCAGCCATGTAGCTGCCACGCTGCTGGAGTGGGAAATCCCGCCCGGGTGCCTCGTGGAAGCGGCTCTTCCCTAAAACCATCCTTAACTCCTTTCCCAGCTAGACCGAGTTACCTTCTGATAGACTCGGGCCGTGCTTTGGCAGACAAGCTCGCCTCTTGCTTTGGCAACCTCCTCGCCTCTCCCAGCCCTCTGGTTTCCATGCCCTTCAGGGGGTCTCTCCTCTCTCCTCCCGCGGACCTGGGACATTGAAGCTGTGTCAGACGATGCCAAACGCTTCCCCCATTCCATCATCTCTGTTTGAACTCCGTTTCGCTTTGGTGGTTTGCAAACACAGCTGCTGCTGCTGCTTCTTTTTTTTTAATTTTATTTTATTTTCCTTTCATGCTGCAAAATATATCTTGATTTTTATCTTCCTGGGCCAAACTCTCTTATTTTGTAAGCTTGTCTGAGCTGAG
Source organism: Aegotheles bennettii (assembly GCA_013398125.1). Classification (NCBI taxonomy): domain Eukaryota; kingdom Metazoa; phylum Chordata; class Aves; order Caprimulgiformes; family Aegothelidae; genus Aegotheles; species Aegotheles bennettii. The sequence goes on from VZRW01005219.1 coordinate 39,820, forward strand.
CGGCTCCTGCTTTATCACTGCGCGTACAATTCCTCCTTGCACGTTGCCAACGTGATGTGCTTCATTAGGTCCCTTGGAAAATCTTGGACCACGGTGAAACAAATGCCTCTGAGTTGCAAGAATATTTGTCCCAATGCGTCAGTACAGCTTTGGGTGGTCCTTGCTGGTGCCTCCACCTGCAAGATGGCCACGGTGGGGATGCTCCAGTGCTGTTTTTGCACCGCCGCAGGGGTTGCAGGACTCAGCCCCCCCCAAGCCAGGGGAGATAACATGGAGAGGTAGGTACAAGGATGTCACTGAGATCCCTCAGAAGGAGGGGTGGTCGTGGGGTGCCATCCTTTGCACCTGCTCCATCGAACCTTTGCAGGCAGGTGGTGGGGCAGGGCGAGCACCTTGCCTGGTTTTCCAGCAGGAGCTGCTGAGCAATCAAGGCCACCTATTTTTAGGGTGACTTTGCTGTGCAAACCCAGGGAAGTTTGGTTTTGCAATGTTGATGTGAATGGAAATGCAAGTTAGTGAGTGGCGAGAGGGAGTGTTCAGGGCTTGCCCCGTTTCCGTGCCTGTGGTTTGTGTTCACTGCATCCATGGGCACTTGGAGTGATGGGTTTGTAGGCTGGGGGGGCTGGAGGGTCCTGGGGTCTCTTCCCAGCTCTCTGTAGCGTCAGCCTGCACTGGAGCTTGGTGGGAGGCACTGGTGTGCCTGGATCACCAGGTGCAGGGTGGTGAGGATGGTTTGTGATGGATTTCCCAGGGCAGGACACTTGGGACTTAGAGGTTGGTTTCAATCAGTGGTGACCTCCAGGCTGTTGATCTGGCGTCGGTCTCCTCATCAACTGGTTCGGTGCTTTGGGGGAAGGCTGGAGGGGATGGTGCTTGGATATCTCATTGTAAAGGGAATAACAACTTTTCTGTACCTACCTCCAGAGGTGTTGAGGGCTCAGGGTTTGTGCTCAACAGCGCAGGCACAGTCCCGGCAGGGCTTGGTCATGTCTCGTGGCATCTGGGCATGACACAATTTTAGACTTATTGCTGCTCATACCTTGCAGTTTGCATTAGGACAAAACCTGCCTGGCATTTTGGTTTCTTCTCCTGCTTCAGGCAGTGATGTAGATTTGGGGTTTCTCTGGGGTTTGGGTTGGTTTCAGCTGTAGTTCTCAGCTGGGGGCACTTTTTGGTGAGGCTGGACCAGCTGCCAGTTGGCTTTAGGGATTTCCACACATTCCTCGTGGGTTCTCTGCAGCCCTGTGCTGGCAGAGCCAATGCTTTTTGTGGAAGGAAATCTTTCCAAGGAACCAGAGTAAACTGCACTGTATATATGAGATATAAATACATAGAGAAGCGTAGGACAAGGGTAGATAGGTATGCAGAAGTCCAGTAGATTTGCATGTTGGGGGTATGTTTGTCTCTAGGGGAGAGTGTTCAGAGCTGGGGATTGGGATGGGCAAAGCCGGGCTGGAAGCAGCCGGAGCCTGGGTGGGATTTGGGAATGGCCAGGCACAGCTGCCCTGCAGCAGGCAGGACCTGTGCTGCATCCCTGCTGCACACAACCAGATCGCTTTGGGTTTTATTACCCCCCCTGCCCCTTTTATTTCTAATTTGCTCTATTCATTGTATGTGACTCACCCCGAGCCATGACAGGTCCTCTCCTCTGGGTGCCAACACACGTGGGGCATGACATGGCAAGGAGACGTCAGGTTGCCTCATCCCTGGTGCAGTCGCTTAAAGAAAAAGCACCACCACGCAGAAACCCTTCTCTGAAGTCCCTCTAGATGCTGCTCTCTGGTTACTCATGTGAAAACATTTCGCTCTGCATCTGTTCTTCCCGGAAAAGCATGAGTCAGAAGGGATGAGAGGGATGTGGCTAAATTTGTCCCTTGGGCTGAGGAACGTGGCACCGGCCGTGCCAGCCGGTCCCGGCAGTGGCTCCTCGGTAGGACAAGATGTTCTTCACAGTGTCTTTTTTTGCCGTTTTCAAACCTCATTAGCAGGACTTCAGGATCTGAAGTGTAGAGGGAATTTGTTCCCCGGCGATGCCAGAGCTGGTACTGGCAAAGTGTACTGGTGCTGGGCACGGGGGCAGCTAAATTGGGGCTGGGTGCCTGCTGCTCTCCAGGAGCCCCCTAAAGACAACAGGATGTTTGTTCCCATTTTCCCCCTTCACTTTAGGTTTTGTTGGGTTTTTTCTTTTCCTGAATATCTTTGCTCCTCTCTGTTTGCCAGGGAGGAGAGGCTGGGAAGCTCAGTTTGTTCCCATTAGAGGTGACTGCTGAAATCTGTCAGGGAGGTGCTGGAGCCAAGTGCTGGAGGCTGGGGAAGCAGCCGTGGCATCTCGGGTTTGGCAGTGCCTGTGCCAGCAGGAGGAGGAACTTAGCCTTGAACTTCACGTCCACCAGCCCGTGGACTGGTGTGGAGCTGCTGGTTTCTGGGATGGGGCTGGAGGTGGGAGCCTGTTCCCCTCCCCAGGTGACTGGGGGGAGCAAGGGGTGCCCAGTGCTGTGTTTCCCAGTTTCCCCTGTTTGTGTGTGTTTTGGCCCAACAGGTTTGTGCCGTCTGTTCCCCATGGTTTGTGTGGCAGTAGGCATCTTGCCCAGCCTCAGGTGACCTCGGGACATGTGCCAGCGAGCATCCCCCATCCTCAGGGCTCCGTCTTGATGTGTGCATGGGTGGATGAAGGACTGTGTTGAAGGGGGGTGGGCAAGAGGAACTGGTCCAGGCTGAGGGGGTTCAGATGTCCAAAGCATGCGCTGTAGTGGTAGCTAAGGACTCTTATACTGGTTGCAGTGGGGTGGGTCATTTGGTATGGTGGGGCTGGCATCCCCCGGGCAGGAGAGTTTGCCCAGATTTTTGCTTTGCCATGGAAATGAAGATTTCTCTCCCAGGGGGGCTTTAATTCTTGTTCTCTTGAGGTTACGGGAGATCAAGAGGGCTGCAGAGTGGGGTGCCCGTCTTCCTGGAGCAAGGCAGTCCTGTGATCTGAAAGCCCCTCTGATTTCCACCCACTCCCCCCCAGCACTTGTATTTAAAAAAAAAAAAAGAAATAAAACAAAGAAATAAGCCCCAGTATCTCTATCTAAAGGAATGATATTGGTGTATTGAAACTGCATTGTATATAAAATTAAACAAATATATATTTACTTTCTATTTTAGAAGGGGGGGAGAATAAATATTTAAAATAATTCCTTAGTAATAGGTGTCAGAAACTTCTGTGCAGCATGAGAGAGGCTGTCAGAGGTGGGGAGAGTCTGAACAGCAGGAGCAGAGCGAGTATTTTTACATTATATTGCGCTTTGGCTTCTCTGCTTCTCCATCCACCTATAAATAGGCAAAATTATATATACAAATATATATATATAAAAAAAATTATATATATCTAAGTCACATAGCTGTTTTATTTTTGTATCCATGCCTAGTGCTGTTTGAGCAATACGGTGGCGAGGGAGAGGAGGGCTGGGCAAGGCTGGGGGGCTCATGGGGCTCTGTGGGGGCCTGGCTGCCAGCTCGCCACTGGCTTGGCGTCGCTGCTGTTTGCTGTCGTGTTGCTGTTTGGATAGGGGAAAAATATGGAAAAGGGGAAAAACCCAGGGACAGGGGGAGCCTGGGCAACCCTGTTTGCCGCGAGCTTGCCTGGTGCTGTGGTGATATGGTGGTGTTTCCACCCAGGGCTGTGTCTTGCTTGGGTTTTTTCAGAGAAATGAGGAATTTCAGCTCCGTGGGTGCTGTTTGCAGTGGGAAGGACGAGGCTGGTTGCAACCCAGTGGTGGTGGTGGCACAGGAGAGGGGACACTGTGGGGATAAGCTCCCCACGCCGCTACCTCACCAGGTGCTTCTGGCCACACGTCCCCACCATCTTCATAAATCCTTAGGGTTTGTGGGACCCACATATGGTCATATGATGTATGGAGCCTCATATGGTTTATGGACCATGGTTTATGGACATGGTTTATGGACCCTCATATGGTTTATGGAGCCTGGGTGGCCGTGGTGGGAAGCTTGGCTCTCCCAGAGCAGGGCACCTTCTCCCCAGGCACATCAATACCTCTAGACCAAACCCAGGCTCTCTGACTGTCAGGGTCTGACTGGTGGCACGGAGGCTCCCGGTACCCGTCTGGGTGCTGGGGTGGGATGTGGGGCTCTCACTGCCCCATTGGGTGAGACTGGGAATGTGCCAGAGGTGCTTGGCTTTCCCTGCAGAGCAGTATGGACCCGCCGGGCCCCCGCACCCCTTCCCCACGTGCAGGCAGTGGGGGGAGAAGAGCCAATGTTGGGGTCTGAGCGGTGCCAGGGGGTGATGAGCCATCCCTCTGCCTCCCTTGGGGCAGGATTGCCTTTGGGCAGCGGTGAGAGGAGCTTCTGCTCCCCTCGGCCCCACAGCCCTTGGCCCCATGGGGGACCTGGATACTGTATTTTGGGCTCAGATGTCCCTGCGGTGAGGCAGGGGGTGGGGGTGCAGATTGCAGACCCTGGCTGGGTGTCCCCATCCCTCCAGGGCTGGTCAGAGGTCCCTTGCCATTGTCACGCCGTGTCCCCGATGGGCTGTGGCACGAATGTAACGCCCAGGAGCTGCCCCCTCGCAGCGGCACCGTGTCCTCCATAGGTGTCACCTGTATTTTCCATGATATTTCTGTCTTCTTCGTCGGGGCTGGGAGG